>CM064916.1:52656601-52990455 GCA_032727855.1 Quercus ilex subsp. ballota | reverse complement strand
TTTACACCAATACAGATATGCCGATATGAACATTATGAAAAATATTATCATAAAATCTGTGGGGGGTAACAATATACCATAAGGTCCATAACAATGTATTTGAAACATATACACATGCTTCAAATGAAATTATATATCAACTCATATAATTGACATATAATCGTCTCTCAAATTCTATAATTATATATACATATCTAGGCAATAGCAAAAATTATAAGAATTTATGAATTTTTTATATGGTATCAATTAAATAAAGGCGAAAACACCATTTTGGTCCTTACATTTTGGGGTCACGATTAATTTGGCTCCTACACTTTTGTAGTAGTTAATTTGGTCCATATTATTTTCAATTTAGAGTCAATTTGGTCCTTACCGTTAACTTACTAACGGAAAATGCCTACGTGGCTAATGGTGTGCTTTGTTGGCATACACGTGGCAAAATATATATATATATATATATATAAAATCAAATATTTAACATTTAAAAGGCCACATAAGCATTTCAATAACAACAGGAAAAAGCCATGTCAAACCAAAAACTAATCTGGAAAAATTACTTTAAAAAAAATAAAGAGAACATTTTTTTTTTTTTAGATCCTCAATTTCTTTAATTTTCTTGTGTATTCTTGCACTTTCTTAGCTACCAAACACAGCCAAACAATACACCAATCTGAAAATCCCAACCAAAATAAAATAGGCGGGGACAATAACAACTGCATTCTTCACGGACATTCACTTCCAATCAAAAGTTTTGATGGAATTAAGCGGTGAAGCAAGGAGCTTGAGATTTTTGCATTCAAGATTTATAATATGCCCTTGTTGGAGCTTGAGAACAAAATGCTAGTCCACCAAAGGATACTTTTGACCCTTGTTATCAAATGCATGTGAGAGGTCATATATGCATGTTTCTATAATTGAGATATGTCACATTATCTAGTGCTAGTTGTGTATGCCTTGATTGAATTGATCATTAAATCTTCACATTGGATTAAGGACTATCTCATTTTTGATATCCACACACAACACACAAGTCTATGTTCAAGAAATGCCATTTTCATGTGTGTGATTGTACTTGTTTAAGTGTGTTTTCACATGCTCAATCTTTGTTGGTCAAACACAAAAAGATTTTTGAGTGTTTTAGTTTGTTTTTGGAAAGTGTTTTGTTTTTACAAAATAGTCAAAAATTTCAAAAACAGTGTTGCCCTGTTTTGGCGACTAAGTCGCGGGTTGGTCCAGTCGCATGCTTTAGTCGCGAAACTCTCTCCGAGATTTTTGCGGGTCACTGGCGGGTTAGCATCCCAGTCGCGAAAAAGACTTGGAAATTTTTTCAAAATTTGTGTTTTTGCATATTTCGCGGCTCAGTGTGGCGACTTGTTCACGGGTGGAAGGTCCAGTCCCGAGGGGTACATAGAGATTTTCGCGGCTCAGCTCGCGACTCCCTTGCGGGTAGATCTTCCAGTCGCAAAAAACACTTAGAAGATTTTTCAAGAATCTTGTTTCGTAGTGTTTCGCGGCTTACCCTGGCGACTTACTGGTGACTTGATCCAGTCGCGAAAAACGCGTGTTTTGCGTTTTTAAAGACAGTTTTTAAATGGTTTTTCAGTTTTTCCCTCGAATATCAGTGATTGTTCATTGCCTTATTCATTTCTCTCTCTCACACACTCCGAGTCTCACTGAAAAAGATCCATTTTTACATCATGTCTTCATCAAATAGCAAGAAAAAGGTATGGGTTATTTCTATCTTACTTCATTGTACTCGGTTCTAGTATTTTTTTGTTGTGTGAAGTGTTTCTGTTTTGTTGAGATTCAATGGGTTCGAACTTTTTTTGGGGGTTTGTGTGTTTTGAGCTTTGTTGTTCCTGTCTTGCTTGTGCTTTGTCTCTCTTTCTTCATGTGTGTTTTCATGTGTTTGTTTATTGAGAGGCTGTGCTATATGATGTGGTTCATGATTGTGTTGCATCATTCATATCATGCTCTTGGCATTTTATCATTTGTGAATTTGTGATTCACATTGCCCATTTGACTCTAAGTTGTTATTGTTATTCATCTTATTTGTGTGCCTATGTCTTTTATCTGTGTTGCTTATGTCCTCTTGGTGTTAGTTTAGTTAAGGTTTTGTTGTGATTTTGTGAAATATCTTGTCACACTATTTAACTAAAACTAATCAATCTGATGTTTGCTTCTTGTGGTATTGTATTTTGGTTCTTTTTTGTGTGCCAACTTTGTTGCAGATAACTCGTTGTTCATAGAGGCAAAGGCATTGTAACTGATGATTCGTCAACCCTGGTTGCTAAACAGACACGATTATCGTCTAGGTCATCCAAGGACTCTACCATTGAGAGATTCAGGACTCTTACTGACTCAAAGACCTACACAGACATCTTCAAAGAGTCTTCTCCCATTGTGGAAAGAGTTGTCAAGTTTGATACCCTAGGGACAACATTTATCCCTAAGATCTTTGAAGAAAGAGATTGGGTTGACTTATTTGGAAATTTTGAGGATCCAACTGAAGAATTAGTCAAGAAATTCTTCTCAAATGCCAGATACACAGGAGTCGAGTTGAAATGCTGGGTACGAGGAACAGAATTTTCCATAAATGCAGACTACATTGCTAAGGTTCTTCGCATCACCAGACCAAAATATGTGGATCGAACTCCATACGCTGACCGGGAACTTCAGGCACAAGACATCCTTCATGTTCTTGGGAATGAACATGAAGTGGGAAGCATAGGATCATCTATAAGCACTGCATTGTTTTCACCTGAATTGAAAACCTTGAAGTTGATCATGTTCTCCAATCTCTACCCACTATCAAATACTACCTTCATCAATCTTGGAAGGGCTAAATTTCTGTGTGATCTCATTTTTGGTGTCCCGATTGACATCTGTGCTCATGTATTCCAAATCATTAGGAAAACATCGGCTTGTTTAGGAACACGAACAATTCTTCCATTCTGCAGTCTAGTCATGAAGATTGTTCTTAGTAAAGGTGTTAGTCCTTCATCAGATGAGAGAAAACTGCCTCATTATCGACCAATATCCCAGTATGCTCTCCAAGCAAGCAAGAATCACTCCTCCAAGAAACCTAAGACTGAGCCATCCACACAGGCATCTCCATTTGCTCCTACTACAGTTACTCTTGCGCAATCAACCGGCACCCTGTCTATTCCTCCTGGTTTCCAAATGCCAAAGCAAAGTTACTTCATCGAAACTGTGCTTCATCGGATTTTTGACTTGGAACAGCTTCTCAACTCCTTTCACAGTCAAACTCAAATGCATCTCGGAACCATTGAGTTACAGTTAGATAACATACAACAGAAGCAGGAAGACAACCTTTAGCTATGCGTGCCAAAAAGGGGGAGAGCAGCATAGTAAGCGGGAGCAAAGCTTAAGAATGAAAAGGAGGGTGCATACTGAAAAGGGGAGTTTGTGCATATTGAAAGGGGGAGTTTTTAAAGCTTTTATAGTTACTACATACTTTGTTGTGTTTATTATAGTTTTTATCCTATGTTGATTTGGTTTCTATACTTGTGAAAAACTTGTGGTTCACTGGTACAGTTGTTTATTTCTATAGTTATTCAGTTTATATAACATGATGTTATTCAGCACTTCTTTCCTTATATGTTGGTTTGTACCTGGTACCTTTGTAGGTTGTTAAGGTTTTTGTTTTTTTTTTGTGCCCATGTTGCTTTTGTAAGCTTTAAGGGTTTGTTTCTATGCACACTTGTAGGCCTTTATGGTTTGTACCATGCTTTATGCAGCCTTTGTGCTTTGTTAAATCAGTACTTCTAACTAAATGTCATGCATTTTCTTCTGAGTATTGTACTCATGTGCCCTTGTAGGATTTTTCCTAGATGCACATTCTTCATGTACTGTGCATTGGTTGAGTTTTGGTCATTTAAGTGATTTGCCTTGTGTTTGTCATCTTGAATGTTCGGATGTCCATTCCAAGTGTGAATGAGCATCGTGATAACTTGGTTATAGTGATTGCATGTTTTGATCTTGCCATGGTTTATTGCTTTACTCCATTGTGCTTGATCGCATTGTGTTTGTTCCATATACTTTACAAGTTTTCTGCATACAATGAAATTATAGTGTTGTTGTGTTTCAGGAGTTCTTGTTCTTATAGTTTTAAAGCTTCGCATATTCTAGAGTTAGGTGTAAGTGAGTTTTCCAACTGTTCCTAACTCACGCGTTAAGTCTAGAGTTTGTTTTAGGGTTTTGTCACGGAATAGCCAAAGGGGGAGATTGTAAGGTTGAAATTTATCAACCATCTTGTTGGCTTTATTCTGTGCCAATTTGCTTGCAATTTAGCACTTAGTAACCCTGTATTTAGGTGGGATTCATGTAAGGGTAGTGTGTGAAGAGAGTGTGAAGGAAAACTCAAGTTTGTGCAAAGAAGCAGTGTTTTGCAGCTAGGACTCGCGGCTGACTCGCGACTGGCAAGCCGCCAAATGCAGGCACGTGAGAAGCACACAGGGGAGCTGAAGGGTCACGCCAGCTGTCGCACTACAAGACAAAAGTCCCAGGCTGGCTAGGCCGTTACTTCGCAACTTGAACTCGCGACTTGGACAGGCCGCGAGGTCAAGCCGCCAGCTTACCCTGTTTGGTAAAAACTGTCTCTTCGTATTCCAAACACACACCACTATATATAGACCCTTATACCCACTAAATTGAGAAAGCTTCCAGAGAGAATTTTGTGAGAGAAACCCTAGAGAAATACAAGATTGATTCATCCACAATCTTTACCTCAGAGACTCTACAAATTCCTCTACTCTCTTACTTTCCATTGTCATACCCTTGAGAGGTGATTGACTAAATCCTTTTCTCACCACACCCACGTCTGTGAGAAGATTCATTTGGTGCTAAGGGAAGCAGTTTGGAAGGAAACAATATACATTGGTTGATGCTATGGTCTAGTAATGGAATCCGGGAAGCTAAAGAAGAAATAGGTTCGGCGTAACCTCAATGGAGCAAGAAGCTTGGAGGGCTTAGGTACTTGGGTAGATTAGGCTTAGAGGGTCTTCTGCTGTTCATGTATCCCAACTACATTCTTTAGTGGATTATTTGACTGCTTGGAGGGCGGCGGAGAGGTTTTACGCCGAGGACTTCGGTTTCCTCTTCGATAACACATCGTGTGTTGTCCGTATGTCTGCATCTTCCTTCCCTGTATCTTTGCCTTATATTTACTGCTGTGGATGTGTTTATATTGGCTTAGATTAGTTATCAATTCTGTGATTGGCTTATGTTCATGTTCCGCACATTAATTGTTTGATTATAAGTTTGAATTGATAATTTATAATTTGGGGTCTAAACATTCAAGGGTGTTTTATACACATATTGAACTTTCAAAAGGTATAGAGAAAAGAAAAAGAAAAAAGAAAGATTATTTAGCACCAAATACCAGTTACTCATCAACATATGAAATGGTTAGTGTACACTTTTCTTATACAGGCTATCCTATTCTACAGCAAAATACTTTAAGCACTGTTCCAATAACTTTGTCATACTTTAATGATTTTACAAAAGGTTGCCGCCTGATGGCTCTGGATTTTGTTAGATTAAGTTCACAAAAAACTAGTTTAGCAACTTAATGAAATGCAGTAAGAATCCTATGTAATCCTAAATACACAGGGCCCATTGATTGGAATTGAGCAAATGCATGTTCGAAAACTTTGTTTCTCCTACAACTCAAACTGAAAATCAAAATAAATTTTATGTTTCAAGTCGAGGAACTAATTAATTGAAGTCATGATTTTAGTTAAAAACATGCGCGTGTGCAATAACTATTGCTTAAAAAGTGTGTGAGAGAGAAATGAATTACCATATGGCACGTGTGTACACACGCATATATAGAGAGGGAGAGTGAGAGAGAGAGAGTACCATCACAATCAATAGATGCTTTTCCTTGCACAACATGAAGAACAAGAAAAAAGAGGGAGAGTTTAAGTTTAAACTTTAAAGAAGGCCATGTTTCAAACTTTAGTGTCATACAGAGCAGTACCTTGTGATGAGCAGTACATAAAAATAGATAAGAGAATAAAAAGAATGTAAGAGCTTTTAGCTTTTCTTAGTCACAATTGTCCTTTGAATATCTTTCCTTGTTGTAAGTTGCCGTGCATGTCAAGGTGCTCTAGGTGCCATCTCTGTTTCTTGTACCAAAGTGAAGTGTGACTTTTATGGCAAATTTTTGGCTTAGGAATCTTAAATGTGGTGTTTATTGATAGTCTTGGTAACGTTTTCAGTAAATGGTTATGAGGATAGCCATCCAATGCAAAATTTTAGTTGTCAGCCCGTTTGGTAGCCTATTTTGAGCAATATTTTTCACATTTCAAATACACTTACACACATTTCTGCACACTTTTTCATCCACACGTATATCAAAAACACTCAAATAATATTACTCAAACTCCTCTACCAAACACCCTTGTGTTTTAATTTTTTTTTTTTGATAAGTAAAATTTTAATCCTTAAACATTTAAAAAAAAAAAAAAATTAGGATTAGAGTTTATTCATTATAGACTATATAATATAATAAATACATTATTGCAGTCCAGTGAGGAAAAATTTAATACTTTGCAAGGAGTGGGGCAGGGATTAAACAATCTTGCAAAAATACGAAAGGGACACATAGTCTTCAACTAACAAAATGACACATTGTAAATGGTCTCATGAGGAGTGCTCTCTGGCCTTTGGGCTTGTAGATGCAGGGGAGTGTCTCACATTCTATTGCGAGAGTAAGTCTGACCTTCCTTAGGTAAGGTCATCGTTGGGTGCCCAACAAAATCTCCAGGCCCTGACGATATGTCCCCGATTTTCTATAAAAAATATTGGGATTTGGTTGGTTCTGATGTTATAAATTGTGTCCTGAATGTGTTGAATGTTGGTGTACTACCTAGTGGTCTCAATGAAACTTATATATGTCTGATCCCAAAAGTCAAAAACCCCTAAAAAATTACTGAATTTAGACCGATAAGTCTTTGCAATGTTCTCTACAAAATAATTGCAAAGGTTCTAGCTAATCGGCTGAAAAAAGTCCTGGATGTGGTGATTGATGAATCTCAGAGTGCTTTTGTTTCGGGGAGACTCATCACTGGCAACGTTCTAGTGGCGTTTGAAACAATGCATTGCATAGACCAAAGAAAGAAAGGAAAGGAGGCTCTTATGGCTATAAAGCTCGATATGAGCAAAGCCTATGATGGGGTAGAATGGGTCTATTTGGAAGCTATGATGAGAAGAATGGGGTTTCATGATAGGTGGGTGTCCCTTATGATGATGTGTGTAACCTCAGTGACATACTCGGTCTTGCTTAATGGTGAACCTAAAGGTAAAATCATTCCATCTAGAGATCTTAGACAAGGCGACCCTATATCTCTTCCTTCTCTATGTGGAGGGGTTGACAGCTATGCTGAAAAAGGAAGAGTTATATGGGCACATAAAAGGGGTTGCAGTGTGCAGGGGTGCTCCAAGAATCTCCCATCTTCTATTTGCGGATGACAATATTGTATTTTGTAGGGCCTCCTTTGAAGAAGCTAGCCGGGTTACGAAGGTGCTTGAGGACTATGAAGGTGATTCGGGGCAAAGGCTAAATAAGGAGAAAAGCCCCCTTTTCTTTAGCAAGAATACAAGTAGGGAAGTCTAAGATCGAGTGAAGTCTTTGTTTGGAGCCCAAATTATAAGACACCATGAGAGGTACCTTGGTCTACCGCCACTTGTGGGAAAGGGGGAAAGGAAGGCTTTTAACCGTATTAAAGATATGGTGGGCAGAAAAATTACGGGGTGGAAAGGAAAGCTCATTTCCAATGTGGGGAGGGAGATTCTTATTAAAACCATGGCCTAAGCCACTCCTACTTACACTATGAGTTGCTTCAAACTCCCGGTGACTTTATGCAAAGAGTTGAATTCCATGGTTAGCAAGTTTTGGTGGGGGCAGAAGGATAAGGAACGAAAATTGGCATGGATCTCTTGGGAAAAACTTTGTATCCCAAAGATGGATGGTGGTATGGGCTTTAGAGACTTAAATACTTTCAACCTAGCACTATTAGCAAAGCAAGGTTGGAGGATCCAACAAAATCCAAACTCCCTTGTCCATAGAGTCTTTAAGGCAAAGTATTTTGCGGGATGCTCTTTTAGGGAGGTGCAATTGGGTTATAGACCATCCTATGTGTGGAGAAGTATCATGGTTGCCAAGGAACTAATTGTGAGGGGGTCAAGGTGGGTTATTGGAAATGGTGAGAAGGTTCACATTTGGGAGGATAGATGGATCCCAAGTCCAGACTCCTTCAAAGTGGTTAGTCCGAGGGGTCTATCTACAAATTCTGTATTGGTTTCAAGCCTTATCAATAGGGAGACTGGGGGTTGGTATGTCAATTTGGTTAGGAATACCTTCCTCCCACATGAAGCCGAAATTGTGTTGGGAATCCCAATTAGTCCTAGGCTTCCTGCGGACTCCTTGGTTTGGGCTTGGACTCCAAATGGTCATTTCTCAGTCAAAAGTGCCTATAAAGCAGCCCAAAAGTTGTTACCAACGATAAATCAGCATGGTGAAAGAGGGGAATGCTCAGATGGGTCTAAGTCAAAAGCCATGTGGAAGCTTATCTGGAATCTGGATTGCCCGAACAAGATAAAACACTTCATGTGGAGGGCATGTAGAAACATTCTCCCATCAAAGTGTCGCCTAAAGTCTAAGGGCTTGGATGTGGAAACCAAATGTGATGTTTGTGGAAGGGAGGAGAATACAAGTCATATTCTGTGGGGCTATAAAATAGCAGCTGATGTTTGGAGTGCAACAAAATTGAAGCTTCTTTATCTTCCTGATACTCATCTGGAGTTTGCTGATATAGTTTGGGAAATAAGGGAGAGAGGCTCGGTGGTAGATTGGGAATTGTTTGCAATTACAGTGTGGAGCTTGTGGAATAATCGAAATACATTAAGGCATGAAGGAAGAGGTAAAACCGCTGCTGAAATGGTTTGGATGGCTGCAGAATATGCTAAGGAAGTCAGGCAACTTCATCAAGTCCAAACTCGTTCCCCCCCCTCCAGGTAAGCTCTCGTGGTCTCCTCCAAACCCGGGTTGGTATAAAATCAATTCAGATGGGGCTATTTTTGGGAACATTGGATGCAGTGGCATGGGAGTGGTGATTAGAAATGAGAAAGGCCAGCTGATGGGTTCGATGAGCAAAAAAATGCTGCAGCTGCTGGGAGCGTTGGAGTCTGAAGCTAAAGCCATGGAGGATGGGTTACAATTGGCTTGGGATCTTGGACTCAATGATGTTATTGTTGAGAGTGACTCATTAAGTGTGGTGAATGCATTAAAGGGGATGTGTTCTCCTCCTAGCTCCATCAGGAAGGTTGTTGAAGGCATTGAAATGATTCTAATGCAGTTCAGATCTTGGAGGGCCTCTCACATCAACAGGGGCAGCAACATGGCTGCTCACTTATTGGCACAATATGCCAGACGGATAGATGAGTGTTTGGTTTGGGTTGAGGATACTTCCTCAGTTATTGAAAACCAAATTCAAAATGATGTAATCAATATGGAACGTTTTGTTTTAGTTGAATGAAAAGCTCTTTGTGCTGTTTATCAAAAAAAAAAAAAAAAACGACACATTGTCTGAACCTAACTAAACGTGGCATTCTCGGGCCCACCTCCTTTTTTTATATTACCAAAAATACCCTTACTCCCTTTCCATTTTTTCTCACACCACCTCATGCACCGACACACAAACAGAATCACACACAGTCACTCTCTGTCTCTGTCTCTGTCTCTCTCAAGTCAACGGAAGCCTTGTCTGCTTGTAAGATTGAGCTCTCAAATTTGCGTATTTGAGTAAGTGTTTTTATTGCCCGGAGTTCATTATTTTACCATATTTGGCATTGATTTTACAGGGTTGGATTCTAGCGATGCCTGTAATGAGAAATTTTAACCAAACGATCGTCTGAAAATTTTTATTTGTCTGGAAATTGCCAATGTCCTTTGGGCCAAATGGAAACCATATAAGTATGGGTGGTGACTGGTGAGTGAGGTTGGGGGTTCAAATCCCATTGGGTGTATGTGTAACTTACCAAGAAAAAAAAAATTTGGAAATTGTTATCTGGTTTTGACATTTCAAATTGAATTGGAATTCAGTACCCTCATAAGCTGTACATATGCATGGTTTTGAAACATTTAGTGTAGATTTCTTCTGCAGTTCCTTATTAATTTCTGTTTGTGGTCATGAAATTCTTTTTGAATTAGAATTTCAATATATAATGGTGCTTTGGTGTTAATACATTCCTCCTTATGCTTCTGACACTTGGTATACCCTCTCTTTTTTACTAAATTACTTGTTCTTCTTCTTTCAGCTAAAGGATTGCTTTTGTTTCTACTCATTAAATATGCTCTTAGGTCTTATCTTTCTTTTCTTTTTTTTAGAAAGAATGTCTTATCTATTTGATGTATAGAATTTACTATGGTGATGGTAGTTCACCTTGTCTTATATATATATATATATATGGGCAAAACTTAGGTACAATACTTAGGTGCTGTTCTTTAGGTTCATCTTTTAAGATTATGTCATCTGAATTTTTTCTCATGAGATGAAAGTGTATTTTTAGTTAAATGGCCACATGGCTAAATCTTAAGAGGGGAGTCGTTAGTAAGAGAAATGAATACATATATTTACGGGCAATTAGAGTGAGTTTAGAAATAGTAAGATGAGGAGATAACGGTCGAAGGATATTCATGATCTTCTGCCATCGGAGTGGTCTCAAATTAATTAGTACATTAAACAATGATTTCATTGTTAGTTTCTCTAAGAACCAGCAGTGATTGCCATGAGGCTGTGCACATTGCACTTGTTGGGTCAGAATCCTGCTAACTTAACCATAGGTCATTGAGTGAGTCAGAGGAACCTAAAGAACCGCACCTAAGGTACTCTACCTAAGTTTAGTCATATATATATATATATATAGAGAGAGAGAGAGAGAGAGAGAGAGAGAGAGAAGGGGGGGTTCAAGTTAGAGTTACACCTTTTTATAGCCATTGATTTTCATAAGATCTAAGTGAGAAAAAGACACCACTTAATATGCCATTAATATAGAGTTATCGATTGCCACATTAGCTAACTTTCCTTAAAAAACCCACCCACATTCATTGTACCTAATGCTTAATCTTTTTCCTTTAAAAAAAAAATGATGGAAAATGATATTTTCTTAATATTGTTCATACTTCCTTAATTATCTCTCATATATCAAATTTCTCGTAAATTTTTCTATTGAGGGAGGTTATTACACAAATAATAAAAAGAAATTAGAAAATTAGTAATTATTTAGTAATCCATTAATAATGATCCCTCTCCCCACTGTCTCTGATGATAACAGTACCAGTTAGTCAATCTCATTCTATAGAATTTGTAACATGGGATCCTTACTAAGGCAGAGCTCTTTTGAACATTTAATATTGCATGGCCGTGCAGTAAATTGTGTAAAGAAATAAAGGCAATAAGTGAGAAATTTATCTTCTTCTCAAAAAAAAAAGTGAGAAATTTATCAAAATTAAACATAGAATTGCATCATCAACAAAGTCTTGACCAAGTAACAATTATTAGCTACAATTTTCAGTATCCAAAGAGGATGAAACACAACAAAATCAAATAGGGACACAAGTGCAACTTAGGTTGAATTAAGGTTTTGTATTTTTATTTGTGTAATAATCTCCCTCAATAGCAAAATCTACTAGAAATTCAATATGTGAGAGATAGTTATGGAAGTATGAACAATATTATGAAAATATCATTTTCCTTCATTATTAAAAAAAAAAAAAGGAAAGTGATTAAGTATTGGGAACCGTGAATGGATGGGTTCTTTAAGGAAAATTAGCTAATGTGACAATTAATAACTCTATATTAACGATATGTTAAGTCGTGTTTTTTTCACCCTTATATGTTATGAAAATCAGTAGCTATAAAAACGTATAACTTGAACTCATCTTATACATATATATATATATATATATATATTTATTTATATACATACATACATACATATCTGTCAACCACCAGATTTTTGCTACAGTACGTCATAAAGCTGAACCTTTTTAAAAAAATTTTTTTTTGGTAAAAAGTTGAACTATTTTTGGCCTCTGCAGTTTTCCTTGTTAGTCTGTGTGTAGACTAGACTGTCTATGACACTCATATCTTCCTCTTATGATTCAGTAAAGTAAAATTAGATTTTTTTTTTCCTTCTCAATATCTTACAAAATCATACAATGATATTGTACATTTAGGTAATAAACTTCCTTCTTGATTAATTTCATTGATATTGTACATTGTTGGATCATTTTAATATTAAATAATTAAAATGAATAAATGTTATAACATAAATGTAAAAATGTGGGAGTGAATATGGAAGATGAGGAGTTAGTGAAAATGTTTAATCCCACATTGAAAAGGAGAGAGACTATTTTATTCTTTTTAATTGTGGTGATTAATGAGCTAAAATGAATTGTCTCAGATATTGGGCTAAATACGTGCGCAAGGTGGAGCTGAAGAGTGGAGGTATCAAAATTGAAAATGAATCAACCTCTTGGATCCTCCTACCTGACCGCCCATTTAGAGTAATTACCATATCCGTTGGCAATTAATCTTGTAACACCCACTACATCAGAATAATGGACCTAATTAATCAAATTAATTTGGGTAGTATAAATAGACTCATTCATACACAATCCAAGTTACTATAATATACAATATACACACAAAAAATAGAGAGGTTCTTGTCAAAGAAGGGTATTCTTTCTGGTGGAGCTTTGGGCTTGAACACAGTGCCGCGCCTCAGTCCAAATAGTGTTGTGTAATTTCTTTCTTTACGTTAATAATATTCAGAAATATTATTCAGTTTCTCGTTATGTTATTTCCATTATTATTGTGTTTGCACCAACAATTTTAAGGAGATTCAACACATGGAGCCTACACAAGAGAAACCAAATGAGCTTGTTGGAGATCTTAACAAGCCCTTTCGCTTTAAGGGAGCCCACTTCAAGAGTTGGAAAGGAAAGGTCCTCTTCTACTTAAGTTTTCTCAAAGTCTCCTACATCCTCACTGACAAGAATCCATCAAAAGTTCCTACCGATGAGATGAGTGAGGAAGAATATATTCTCCATCAAGAAAAAATAGATAAGTATACAAAAGATGAATATAATTGTCGCTCTTATCTATTGAATTGTCTTGCCGATCATTTCTATGATTATTATGATACAACTTACAATTATGCTAAGAAAATTTGGAAAGCTTTACAAAGCAAGTATGATACCGAAGAGGCAGGTGCAAAGAAGTTTGCTGCTAGCAGGTTTTTCCGTTACCAAGTGGTGGATGGAAAATCGGTGGTGGATCAAGCACAAGACTTCCAAATGATTGTGGCAGAATTGAGATCCGAAGGCATAAAGATTGGAGACAATTTGGTGGTAGCTGGCATAATTGATAAACTACCACAATCTTGGAGGGAGTTCCAAAAGACTTTGCGGCACAAACAAAAGGAGACATCCTTGGAGACTTTGATCACACACATCCATGTGGAGGAGGAGGCTAGAGGACAAGATGCACTTATGACACAAGAAAGCAATGGTAATTCCACCACAAAGGTAAACCTTATTTCAACCAATAATAATATGCCCAAAAATCATTTTCCTAGAAATGGTCAATTGAAGCCTAAAAAGAGAGTCTTTAAAAATAATAATAGACCTCAAGGAAGGGGAAACCCGAATAAAAATTATAATAAGAACCAAGGACAACTTCACAAGATCAATTTAATAGATCCTGTTTTGTTTGTGGCAAGAGTGGGCATATTGCTTGATTTTGCAAATTTCGAAAACGTGAATTTGTCTCACAGGCTAACGTAACTGAAGAGCCTTTAGTGGCTATGATTACAGACATCAATATGGTGCAATATGTTGAAGGGTGGTGGGTAGATTCTGGTGCTAATAGGCACGTCCGCTATGACAAAAATTGGTTCAAATTGTACACTCCTTTTGAAGAAGAAAAAACTGTTATGCTTGGTGACTAGCAAAACCAAGGTTCTTGGGAGTGGTGAGGTTGAATTGAAATTCACTTCTGGACGCGTGCTAACATTGAAAGATGTTCTTTACACTCCGTCCATGAGGAAGAATTTGATGTCAAGTTTTTTTGCTTAACAAGGCTGGCTTCAAGCAAACTATGGAATTTGATAATTATGTAATCACTAAAAAGGGATTATTTGTGGGCAAGGGTTATGCTTGTGATGGAATGTTTAAATTGAATGTTGAGAATAATAAAGCATCTACCATTGCAGTTTATATGCTTTCTTCTATTAATTTTTGGCATGCTTGTTTGTGTCATATAAATAGTAGATATGTGGGAATCATGAGTAGTTTAGGATTAATTCCAAGACTGTCAAAAGATTTTGAAAAATGTGAAACTTGTAGTCAAGCTAAGATTACAAAAAAGCCTCATAAAAATGTTGTAAGAAATACCGAATTGCTTGAGTTAATTCACTCTGATTTATGTAAATTTGAGAGAATTTTAACTCGTGGAGGAAATAGATATATTATCACTTTTATTGATGATTTCTCAAAATATACAACTATTTATTTGTTGAAAAATAAAAGTGATGCTTTTGAAAAATTTCAAGATTTTTTAAAAGAAGTTGAAAATCAATTCGGTAGAAAAATAAAAAGAATAAGAAGTGATAGAGGCTGTGAGTATGAATCAAGTGCATTCAACTTATTTTTTCAGTCTTTGGGAATTATCCATGAAACTATTGCACCATATTCACCTGCTTCTAATGGTGTGACTGAAAGAAAAAATAGAACTTTAATTGAGTTAACAAATGTCATGTTAATTGAATTTGGTGCACCTTTATATTTTTGGGGTGAAGCTATTTTAATTGCATGTCATGTTTTGAATAAGGTGCCACATAAAAAGTCACACACCACACCTTTTGAGATGTGGAAAGGACATAAGCCAAATTTGAGATATTTCAGAGTATTGGGTTGTCTTGCTTATAGTTATATAAGACTTACTGACCTTAAAATGCCTAAATTAGGTATAAGAGCTACTACTTGTGCTTTTCTTGGTTATGCGATTAATAGCGCAGCCTATAGATTTTTTGATCTTAAAAACAAAATAATTTTTGAATATGGTGATGCAATTTTTCATGAAGAAAAATTTCCTTTTAAATTGAAAAATAGTGGGGGTGAAGAAAATATTTTGTCACAACCTAGTTCTTCTACTTCACATTTACAAAATCAAGAAAATTTTGAAATGGAACCTAGAAGGAGTAAAAGAGCTAGAGTTGAAAAGGATTTTGGTCCTGATTATTATGTTTTTAACACTGAGGAAAATTCCCAAAATTTAAAAGAGGCTTTAACATCACCTGATACTATATTTTGGAAAGAGGTTGTAAATGATGAGATGGAATCTCTAATTTCTAATAGAACTTGGAAATTAGTAGATCTTCCACCAAGTTGTAAGACCATAGGTTGTAAATGGGTCCTTAGAAAAAAGTTGAAACCGGATGGATCAATAGATAAGTTTAAAGCTAGACTTGTTGCAAAAGACTTTAAACAAAAAGTTGATCTTGATTTCTTTGATACTTTTTCTCTGGTAACAAGAATTACATCTATTAGATTGTTAATTGCTATTGCTGCAATTTTTGATTTGAAAATTCATTAAATGGATGTAAAAACTGCTTTTCTAAATGGTGACCTAGAGGAAGAGATTTATATGGATCAACTCAAAGGCTTTGTAGAGCCTGGACAAGAAAGCAAGGTATGTAAGCTAACTAAATCCTTATATGGCTTAAAACAAGCACCTAAGCAGTGACATGAAAAGTTTGATTCCTGCATGATTAAGAATGGTTATAAATCAAATGAATGTGATAAATGTATTTATTCTAAATCATGGAGTAATTTACATGTTATTATTAGCCTCTATGTGGATGATATGTTGATTTTTGGCTCAAATATGTATGTTATAAATGAGACAAAAAATATGCTTAAAAGCCATTTTGATATGAAAGATCTTGGCGAGGCTAATTTTATTTTGGGCATGAAAATTACAAAAGCATGTGATGGAATATATCTTGATCAATCACATTATGTTGAGAAAATATTGAGAAATTTTAATTTTCATGATCACAAAAGTGTAGCTACTCCTTTTGATTCTAGTATTCATTTATTTCCTGTGAATAATGATGATGAGATTTTTAATCAAAAGGATTATGCCAGTAGCATTGGTAGTTTGTGTTATGCTACTGATTGTACTAGACCTGACATTGCATATGTAGTAGGAGTGCTTAGCAGATTTACTAGCAAGCCTAGTAAAGATCATTGGCTAGCTATTGAGCGAGTCGTGAGATATTTAATTGGTACCAAAAGTTATAGCTTATTTTATAAAAAGTACCGTGCTGTGATTGAAGGTTTTAGTGATACCGATTGGAATACTTTTTCAGGTGATTCTCTCTCTACCACTAGTTATATTTTTACCTTAGGTAGTGGTGCTATTTGTTGGAAATCTAAAAAGCAAACAATAATTGCTAATTCAACAATGGAAGCTAAATTAATAGCATTAGCTTCAGCTAGTGAAAAGGCAAATTGGCTTAGAGATTTGTTATATAAAATTCCACTTTGGAAAAAGCCAATTCCACCTATATTAATTCATTGTGATAGCACTGTCACAATTGGTAGAGTTAAAAACCGTTACTACAACGGTAAATCCAAACCAATAAGAAGAAAGCACAGTACCGTGCGATCTTATTTGAATAGTGGCATCATAACTGTGGATTATATTAAATCTAATGATAATCTTGCAGATTCATTTACCAAGGCCTTGGCAAAAGATAAAGTCTGGAATACATCGATGGGGATGGGACTAAAGCCCATAGAATCGTGAGTCATGTGTGAGGATACCTAACCCAAGGACCAGAGGTCCTGAGAATTGGGTTCAATGGAAAAAACGAATCATATGATAGTCGTAAGAAATGCACTATTTATTTAATTATTTATTTTGTAAATAATTTTTTTTAATTGGTCATCCCTATGATGTAAGTGCATTTATCCTGTAATATGGAGAGATTGAGTAAAAAACTCTTAATGAAATTTGTAGCTCGTATGAGTGGGGTGTCAGAATTACAGGAGCACCCTTGACAAAATTTTACCTATGTGAGTGTGGGGGTGGGGCCGCTCCCTATGAGATTTGTACTTAATCTCAAATACACTCATAAAACCAAGATCAGCACACGGCCATAAAGTGCTAGCTATAAAAGCTCATGTCAACATCTAGGTTATTATGTGTAAGCAGTGACGCTTAATTTCCCTAATGCAGTCCTAGTTCAAGTCGGAGACCATTACGATTTTGGAGTTGAGATTGCTGTTTTACTAAGTGAATGCAGAGCATACCTTCATGATGCATAGTTACCCGTCTTTGCCTGGTAATCTCTCTTTAACTAAAAAATTAATATTAAAATGAGTGGGAGATTGTTGGAGCATTTTAATATTAAATAATTAAAACGAATAAATGTTATAACATAAATGTAAAGATGTGGGAGTGAATATGGAAGATGAGGAGTTAGTGAAAATGTTTAATCCCACATTGAAAAGGGGAGAGACTATTTTATTCTTTCTAATTGTGGTGATTAATGGACTAAAATGAATTGTCTCAGATATTGGGTTAGATACGTGCGCAAGGGGGAGGTGAAGAGTGGAGGTATCAAAATTGGAAATGAATCAGCCTGTTGGATCCTCCTACTTGACAGCCCATTCAGATTACCATATCAGTTGGTGAGTAAATGGCCCAAATTAATACTCCATTTTTATTATGGACAATGAAGAGCCATTAACCCACTTAATGGACTATCCGTTTGGGCCTTTTCATTCTTCAGAAACTCCTTATCTCACCATTAATTGAGTAACTCCAACCCATCAGATTAATAGCCAATAATTAATCTTGTAACACTCACTACATCAGAATAATGGACCTAATTAATCAAATTAATTTGGGTAGTAATTTCGTGAGGCCCATTAAGCCTATAATTAGACTCATTCATACACAATTCAAGTTATTGCAATATACAATATACACACAAAAAATAGAGAGGTTCTTGTCAAAGAAGTGTGTTCTTTCTGGTCAAGTTTTGGGCTTGAACACTTTGTGCAGAGGTTGTTCTAGCCACACAACACTTGTTGGGCTATTGTATCCTAGGGGAGAGAAGTCAGAGAAGGTCTGCACCGGTTACAAAGTTTAGCCAACCAAGGGCTTGAATCTCCTTAAAGAGAGCGAGTGCCGCGCCTCAGTTCAAATAGTCTTGTGTAATTTCTTTCTTTACGTTAATAATATTCAGAAGTATTATTCAGTTTCTCGTTGTGTTATTTCCATTATTATTGTGTTTGCACCAACATACATTACCATTAAAGAAAGGTGAAAGCATAAAAGACCCCCTCCTCCCCCAAGTTAATAAATTGCATACTGTACCCAAGGAATATGGCCTTCATTACTTATCTATGCCTTGAATTATCCAAAATGGTATGTAGAGATGTGTAATTTTGATTACTGAGCATTTGGTGCATCTGATTATTATGGATTCAAATATCCTCAATTTTAATTAGGAGGTCGAACCAAGGACCTATGGAAGTTGGGGTAGCCTTGTCCCCATGGGCATTTTTATCTAGTTTTAGGCTCTAATTACTTCTGTTGTAGGTTATAATGGAATGAATTTGCAGCTTTTCTTCTACAATCCTGACTTATGGTGGCTGAACGGTATGGGAAAATAGTCCTTGTACAATGTTCATATTATTGTTGATGTAAAGGGATATGGAGAATTTGATGCTTGGAGCCATCTATTTGGCTTTCGAAAAATTGAGAGCCATATTGATAGTGCCACAGGTGGAAGGTATTGCTTTATATGCCTTCCAAAACATTTTACTTAGGTTTTTATTTTGATATTATGATATGTAGCCTATAAATTTTTTATTTAAAGGTTGTTCAAGGTCAATGGACAGCCTTTTATTATCCGTGGTGGTAATTGGATATTGTCAGATGGGTTACTATGTCTTTCAAGGGAACGTTATGAAACAAACATCAAGTTTCATACCGATATGCATTTTAATATGACTCACTGTTGGGGTGGTGGATTGGCTGAGAGGATAAAATTTTATCATTATTGTGATATTTATGGACTTTTTTGGTGATCTCTCTCTCTCTCTCTCTCCTATGTGTGTGTGTGATCAATTATAGAGGGTGTATAGAAATAGAAATATAGAACAAACAACCTCACAGGGAACATAGAGATAGAGACTTACATGGTTTAGATTTAGACATATGTCCAAAGGCAGGCATTGAGAAGAAAAATTTACTAGCAAACATGACTAAAATAGTTGCACAAAACTAAATCCCATATACACCCAATGAGCTCTTTCTTACTAATAACAAAGATTATGGCTACAAAGTTGGTTTGGTGACTTTTTGTGGAGATTACCCAAACAAATAGGACTAGGCAGTACTATTTGCTTTCTCATACACAACAAGAAGATGAAAAACAAACCATACCAAAGTCAGCAACTGTTCTTAGTACACATGTAAGGGTTGAGTTCCACATTGAGAGAAAAAGTAAGGAAAGTGAGAAGTTGATGGACATAGTTGGGTCTAAACCATTTGGCTTAAGCTGTTTGAGTGGTACCCCAATATATATCAATTGGTACCTCAATATATATCTATAGGCTCTTGTTGGACCCTAGGGACACTTCTGAACCCAAAAAATTGGTATTAGAGTTATGGTTCAACTTTTGGTTCGAAATTTTTAATGTTTGTTGTCTATCAATTTTTTTTTTTTTTTTTTTTTTTTGAATGAGTATCTTGGTGTTGATGTGGTTGGTGTGAATTTTGGTTATTGCTACATTTGATGCAACTCTTGTATGCACAATCTGGATTTGCTAATGCCTCACGCAGTGTGAAGCTAGGTTGATGTGGTAGAGGCTCACATGGGAGGGAGAGGTCTATTGTGAGTGCATGTGTGAGGGTTGAGTCTCATATAGAGAAAAAGTAAAGAAAATGAAGAGTTGATATATATAGTTGGGTGCAAACCTATTGGATGAAGCTTTTGAGATAGAATGATTTCCCTATATGTATATCAATGGGAGGTTGGTGGGTTAGTAAAATTGGGACAAATCCTGGAACATCAAAGATTTTAGATTCACCAAAATTTGTATGCTTTACACTGAGGGTATTGTCACGAGATGATTGCAGTGATGCTGTGAATGCCAAGAAAGTGTTGTAGAGTAAGTTTTATAATTGAAAAAAACTTGTTAAATTATAGATTGTCCCAAAAGCTTAAGCTATTGGGATATGGTAAATTTAATCATTTAACCACATACTTTTAACACTCTCATGTGTGGGCTCAAACTCCCTTTTATAAGGTGAGACCCAACAAATGAGATTTTAAATGGAAGGTTGAGTGGAGGAGCAGGGATCAAACTCAAAACCTTCTACTCTGATACCAAGTTAAATTACCGATTCTCCCAAATGCTTAAGCTATTGGGATACAATAAATTTAATCATTTAACCACATACTTCCAACAAAGCTAACAACTATAATATGTAGTACTTTCCCATTAATGTTGGTGTTCTCATAACCATATAAATTGATGATATGTTAATCACTAAAATCAGTCCCATTATGAAAGTTACCATAAATTGTGGCATTG
Organism: Quercus ilex subsp. ballota; assembly: GCA_032727855.1. Classification (NCBI taxonomy): domain Eukaryota; kingdom Viridiplantae; phylum Streptophyta; class Magnoliopsida; order Fagales; family Fagaceae; genus Quercus; species Quercus ilex. The sequence goes on along the minus strand of CM064916.1, from coordinate 52,969,745 downwards.
TTGATTTTATAATGCTTTTGAAACTTATTAGGGTATTTATATTCTTTGACCTAAATTGTCGCTTTTACCTTTAACTGTAGAGTACTAACATAGTGGCAATAGTGTGTCACAAGAAACATTCATTTCCTTTCTTCTAATGGTCAAAATTTGATTTTAAAACAAGCATAACTGATGTTATAAGAACAAGTTAATACATGAGCAAGCCTATGCTTGCGAGAAAATTCTTTATTTTCTTCGATACAACTCAGCACTTCTTCATTTCTAATTTCTCAGGTTAGCTACATGGATTATTACTACCATCATTATTGTAAGGTTGAATTTAATCAACCATCTAATTGGCTTTATTCTGTGACCAATTTGCTTGTAATTTAGCACTTAGTAACCCTGTATTTAGGTGGGAGAATTGTAAGGGTAGTGTGTGAGAAGATGTGAAGAAAAGCTCAAGAGTGTGCAAGAAAAATAGAGATTCACGGTTAGGACTCGCGGGTGGGTCGCGACTGGAAAGCCGCCAAACTCTGGCACGTGAGAGGCACACTGGGAAGCTGAAGGGTCGCGCCAGCTATCACGCTACAGGACAAAAGTTCCAGGCTGGCCAGGCCATTACGTCGCGATTGGAACTCGCGACTTGGACAAGCCGCGAGTTAACCCTGTTTGGCAAAAACTGACGTTTTGCATTCCCTTCTCACCCTACTATATATACTCCCTTATACCCACTAAATTGAGAGAGCTTCCAGAGAGAATTTTGTGAGAGAAAACCCTAGAGAAAAACAAGATTGCCTCATGCCCAATCTTTACCTTAGAGTCTCTACAAATTGCTCTACTCTCTCCCTCTCCATTGTTATACCCTTGAGAGGTTCTTAGCCAAATCCTTTTCTCACCATACCCATATCCGTGAGAAGGTTTATTTGGTACTTTGGAAAGCAATTAAGAAGGAACCAATCTAATTGGTTGATGCTATGGGCTATAGCGGAATCCGGGAAGCTAAAGAAGAAATAGGTTCGGCGTAACCTCGTTGGAGCAAGAAGCTTGGAGGGCTTAGGTACTTGGGTAGATTAGGCTTGGAGGGTCTTCTGCTGTTCATGTATCCCAACTACATTCTTTAGTGGATTATTTGACCGCTTGGAGGGCGGCAGAGAGGTTTTTCGCCGAGGACTTCGGTTTCCTCTTCGATAACACATCGTGTGTTGTCCGTGTGTTTGCATCTTCCTTCCCTTTATCTTTGCCTTATATTTACTGCTGTGGATGTGTTTATATTTGGCTTATATTGTTTATCAATTCTGTGTTTAGTTTATATTCATGTTCCGCACGTTAATCGTTTGATATTAAGCTTGAATTGGTAATTTTGTAATTTGGGGTCTAAACGTTCAAGGGTGTTTCATACCCATATTGAACTTTCAATTATCATTTGACCTTGATCTCTATTTCAGGCTATACACTCTAGTTAGACATTTTTCCCCCCTTTTCTAACTGCCTCTGCCTTAGACCTAATATATTTCTAGCCCCCTCTTGTTCTCGAATGCTTTGAAATATAAATAAAGAACTCCTTACTAGTCAGCTCAGTGGTTTTTGTTTACATAATTAAAAATTGTCTTAATCAAATTGTCTATATCTTCTCCTCAAAGCTACGTATAGATTTTAGTGAACACATTTATTTTGTATTCTATCTTTTATTGCCGTTATTAATGATTAAACTTAATTACTTAGGATAATGGCTTCGTTGAGTTCAGTTGTATTTTTTAATTGCCATTAACCTATGTCAGCATCGCTTTTTTCAAAAAAGTTATTTGACATTGGCTGCTGTTTGGTATATTGCAGTAGGAGCCTTTGGTCCTTTTAATTTTGGTACACTTGGTTATTTAGTAACTGAAGTTTTAAAATGTTCCTACCAGAGTGAATTTTGCATTGCATTATTTTGAACAGTTTGTTCTCCTAAGACCCAAGCCTGTCTACAGGGTCAAATATGGCACAAGGCTAACCAAACCTAAGGATTCCAATATTCTAAGTTATTTCAGTATTAAATTACTCTAGTATAACTTGGTCCATAGGACTGATTTGATTTTTTTAGGTGTGGCAAGAGTTTTGGAGTACTGAAGACGTTGAAGTGGTGACCCGATATCAAATCCAAATGGTCCCCTAGATCATGATCTTCTCCTGCTATGTGCAAGAGACACTGTCAAGCTTCTAAGGAACCATCCAAGTCTTGCTCTTTGGGTAGGTGAAAATGAGCAAGTTCCACCAGATGACATCAACAAAGCTTTAAAAAATGACCTGAGACTCCATCCTTATTTTGAAAACTCTAATGAAATCAGCAAATCTTCTGAAGATTTATCTGCAGTGTCAAAAGATCCTAGCTAATATTTTGATGGGAAACGTGTTTACATCCAAGGATCCTTGTGGGATGGATTTGCAAATGTAAGGGGAGCTTCACTAATGGCCATTATGAAATCCGAAATCCTCAAGCATTTTTTAAGAATGATTTTTACAGCCTTGGATTCAATCCTGAGGTTGGTTTTGTCGGGATGGCTGTTGCATATACTATCAGAGCAACAATGTCTCAAGAAGGCTGATAGATTCTGTTGTTTAAGCAACTTCCTAGTGGGTACATGGAAGAAGTTCCAAACCCCATATGGGAATAACATAAATACATTCCCTATTCAAAGCCAAAAAAAAGTGTTGATCAGATTGAACTTTATGGAACCCCAAAGGATTTTGTTGATTTTTGTTTAGAGGTAAACCAAAATTTTCTCTAGCTATTCTAGATGCCTATTGCAATTTTTTTTTAACTTGAAATGATCATCAAGCTTAACTGGCTAACTACATTCAATTTAGAGCTCCGCTGGAGGGCCGAACTTCCCGTAAATACACTAGTCCTGATTTGGAAGGCACAGAACCCTTGGACTGGCCCGAGTGACCAGTTAAATTATCATCTCCTACACCAAACGACAGGTTTCTATGGCTGTCGCTATGCTGCAGAACCAATATATGTCCAGCTGAATCTGGCTACATATTTTATAGAGGTGATTTCTACACTAGTAAGAGTTATAACTTATGAGTTTGAATTGGATTTTGAAATTCAATGAATATTTATATCGGATGAAATGTTTTCATAGAACACGTATTGAGCCTGAATAATCTTTTGAATTCAATAAATAAAATTGAGATATTTTTTTTTTGACAGAACAAAAAATAAAACGTAAAAAAAAAAATCTAGTAAAAATGCTCATACCTGATTTTCTTTTTGTTTTTGTACGTGTGGGTTGACAAGACCAGGGGTGGCTGAAATGCTTAAATTTTTGTTTCTTAAACCAAATAATATTTCAGAAGGGAGCACATATGAAACTAATGCATTTTACTCAAAGACATTCTTTGTACTTGATGCGATATAAAATGATCCCATCCAGAGATGGTATGTAACTTCACAATTATTTTCTGGTCCTGCCATCAGCTAGTTATCAATATTACGTCTGAGGAACTGTCTAACATAGCTATTGAAGCCTCAGTCTGGGATCTAGAAGGTACGTTTCCGCACTACAAAGTTTTTGAAAATCTCTTTGCTCTAGTAAAAAAAACAATACCCATCGTTGAGATGAAGTATCGAAAGTTTAAAAACCCAACGCTGGTCTACTTCCTTCTCCTCAAACTCTACCACACATCAAACTATGGTATTTTATCTAGGAACTTTTACTGGTTGAATCTATTTGGTGGAGATTACAAGCTGCTGGAGCCATACGGAATGAAAAAAATAACCCTCAAGATTACATCCAAGGTTTTCATCAAAGGGTTCACTTATAAAATTGAAATGCATGTTGAAAATGTGGCCAAGAAAGCCGACTCTAACAGATTAACCTATATGAACAAACAACGTAAGAACTTTTTATTACGTTATTCCCGTTAAGATCACTTTTAAGGTAAGACTAAGCTCCATTCAAGGAGAGTATGAAAGAAAAAAGGACTTTATATCAAGGATCGACTATTCGAGAATTCTTCCTATTCATTACTCAGACAACTATTTCTTGCTGGTGTCCGTTGAGGTTATTCCCTTTAAGATCACTTTTAAAGTCCCTCCAGGTGTCATGCCTCGAGTTTCACTTCATGGCTGGAATTACCATAACTGTCCATTGAGTTGGGTAAAGAATACACTTTTAATGTTTGTTTGCAACCTTGTGGAAGTATAAAATCTATTGAGGTCAAGTTTTACATAGGAAATATTTATCACAAGTTCCTGGAATGCTGGAAAGTAATTTCCAACTCTTACATACTTAATAGTCCTTTTTTGCACTGAGAAATATTTTTTACTTGAAGTTTCACCTGTGATACTAGGAATGAAGCAGCTAAATAAATTGAGAGAACCTTTTATATTTCTACCAATGTTATTTAGTTCTTCTTAGGTGAAATGCCTTCAAATTTTTAATATATGGTGTTGACTCCGTGTGTAAATAATTTGTTGATATGGACCTTTTTATCACTTGCTTGCTTTTTATGTGTGTGCTTTCTCAGTATTTTATGTCTTGATTAAGGGAGTGATGGAATGAAAGAAAGACACAGAGAGGAAGGGTGTTTATTTAATTAAAAAAAAGGGTAAGGGATGAGTGAAAGAAATGCAAATAAATTTAGTTTGTTTAGCAAGCTGGGAATTGGACTTGGAATTTGGATGCTTTGAAATCTAAAGTATAAAATTCTGTATAATTTTTGAATTATCCTTTTTTGTTAACATAAATAATATAAATCAATATTAGAAATTTCAAAAGTAAATTTTTTAGTTAATTCCAACTCAAAATTCACCATCTAAATGTAACACAAGAGATAAAATTTTCTTTATGTTAGTATGGACACGTTTGGAAACACAAAAGAAAAAGAGAAAAAAAAATAAAAAATAAAAGAAAAGTAAAAGAAATAGGAAATGTTACTATGAAGATTTAACTCCAAGTTGCCAAGGAAGCATTAGTGCCTTACTTGATTCTTTTGTTCCTTCTTTCTCTTGTATTCTTTTGTGTTGGAGAAATATTTCTTTTGTGTTGGCACTACAAAAAAAATGTCTATTAGCGACCAAGAATTTTTGACGGACCCAAAAAGCCCTCTAAAAAAATCTTATTTGTGATAGCAAAATAAAGCCCTCACAAATACTTGGTAAAATGTGAAATATTTGTGACCAACAAGAAAAGCTGTCGCAATTATGTGTTATAGCCGTCACAAATACTAATATTTTGGAGGGAAATTTTCCCTCCATATTATTTGCGAGGGACAATTAAAAATCTCTCGCAAAAAGTGTATTATTTATGATGGTTAAAAAAAAGCCGTCACTAATACTAAATTATTTGCGAGGGCTAGGATCAACCTTCACAAATAATCATTAAAATGTCAAAATTTTTGGAGGGAAATGTTCCCACCAAATTATTTCCGAGGGACAATAAAAATCCCTTGCAAAAACTTTATTTTTTGTGTGGGTTAAAAATATGCCTTTACTAATACTAAATTATTTGCGAGGGCTACGATTGACTTTCGCAAAAAATCATAAAAATATTAATTTTTTTTGGAGATAAAAGTTATTCTAAAATTCAAAGAAAATTAAAAAGAAACATATAAACATATAAAACTTTGTATTCTTTAGATGAACCTTTTGTTCACAGTCTAAAAAAAAAACCTTTTATATATATCCTATATAAGAAATGTCTGTCATTATTTTCTAAACAATTGTACCCATAAAAAAATGATTGCACTTTCAACTTCAAAATGGTAGCTTAAAATTCAAGAATTTCAGTCTTTCGTACTCTCTCTCTCTCTCTCTCTCTCTCTCTTAAAAGTGAATAGAGATTTCTTCCCATTAAAATAATACATAAAAGATGAGTTTATAGATCAAATAATAAATTACATCCAATTGGCATGAAAATTAGCATGCATGTTAAGAACATATAGAACATGTAATCCAATGGTTGGATTTTCAAAATATTAATTCAATAATAAGTAATTGGGTGATGTAACATTTTTTAGAGTTACATCACGTGTAACTTGAACCCAACTTTGTATTTTTTAATTTGATGTAAATTTTGACAAATCTATCGTTAGATTACATTATCTTCATATATTTTTCATGCTTATAAAATTTCAAGGTGATAAAATATTAATTGCCATGTCATTAATCAATTGTTTAAATTCAAGTTTTTGTAGTTTAAAATAATGCATAAAAGGTGAGTTTGTAGATCAGATGGTATATTACATCCGATTGGCATGAAAATTGGCATGCTTGTTAAGAACATATAGAGCATGTAATCCAACGGTTGGATTTTCAAAATATGAATTCAATAATAAGTTATTGGGTGGTGTAACATTTTTTAGAATTACGTCAGGTGTAACTTGAACCCAACCCTATATTTCTTAATTTGATGTGAATTTTGACAAATCTATCGTGAGATTACATTATCTTCATATATTTTTTAGCTTACAAATTTTCAAGGTGATCAAAGATAAATAGTCATGTCATCAATTAATTGTCTAGATTCAAGTTTTAGTAGTTTAAAATAATACATAAAAGATGAGTTTATAGATCAAATAGTAAATTATATCTGATTGACATGAAAATTAGCATGCATGTTAAAAACATATAGAACATGTAATCCAACGGTTGTATTTTCAAAATATGAATTCAATAATAAGTTATTGGGTGGTGTAACTCGAACCCAGCCCTATATTTCTTAATTTGATATGAATTTTGACAAATCTACCGTTAAATTACATTATCTTCATATATTTTTCATGCTTACAAAATTTAAAGGTGATCAAAGATTAATAGCCATGTCATCAATCAATTGTCTAAATTCAAGTTTTAGTAGTTTAAAATAATGCATAAAATATGAGTTTATAGATCAAATGGTAAATTACATCCAATTGGCATGAAAATTGACATGCATGTTAAGACCATATAGAACATGTAATCCAACAATTGGATTTTCAAAATATAAATTCAATAATAAGTTATTGGGTGGTATAACAGTTTTTAGAGTTACGTCAGTTGTAATTTAAACCTAATCCTATATTTCTTAATTCGATATGAATTTTGACAAATCTACTATTAGATTACATTATCTTCATATATTTTTCATGGTTACAAAATTTCAAGGTAATAAAATATTAATAGGCATGTCGTCAATCAATTGTCTAAATTCAAGTTTTTGTACTTTAAAATAATGCATAAAAGATGAGTTTATAGAACAAATGGTAAATTACATTTGATTGGCATGCATGTTAAGAACATATAGAACATATAATCCAATGATTGGTGTGCATACCCAAAATATGGTTATTGGGCTCAACCTCTATTTGGGTTCACAATCTATTTGTATTGTGGGTTTTGGGTTTCCTACTATGAGTGGTTCTATGTTTGGAGACCCAAGTACAATCCTATTTCCTCAAATCCCTTTCTTTACCTCACAGAATCACTCTCTTCTCTCTAGGCGTGATCACTCTTTTTTTTCTTAGTGTCCTCTCTAGAATTGCCAACAACCATCCCTTATTCTCTTCTCCTATTTATAGGTTAGGATAAGTAGAGGTGTTATGATTACTCCCCTTATTAGTGCAAATAGGTGGGGTCTAATTCCATCATCTCAAAGTGGATGCTCCGTCGGAAAGGTGATAGTAGCATTGGAACTGATTCCCACCTTGCTGAGAGAGCTTCAGGGTGAGAAACGAAGGGAAAGGCCATGGAGGTCAAGGTTTAGTTAAAGAGAGAGAGAGAGAGAGAGAGAGTAGATTTCTAGAAGATGCGGATTTTATTTTAGTTGGGATTTTCAGATTGATGTATTGTTTGGTAGCTAAGAAAGTGCAAGAATGCGCAAGAAAATTAAAGAAATTGAGGATTTAAAAAAAATGTTTTCTTTATTTTTTAAAATTAATTTTTCCAGTTTATTTTTTGGTTTGACATGGGCTTTTCTGTCGATGTTAACATGCTTATGTGAGTTAGCCACATGTATGCCAACAAAGAACATCCTTAGCCATGTAGGCATTTTCTGTTAGTGAGTTAATGATAGAGACCAAATTGACTCTAAGTTAAAAATAACAGGGACCAAATTAACTGTTACAGAAATGTAATGACCAAATTGACTGTGAAATGTAGAGACCAAAATAGTGTTTTTGCCTTAAATAAAAGACACCTTACCAAAAACTCAAAAAAAAAAAAAAAAAAAAATCCTTTTTGATATATATATATATATATATATATATATGATTATGATCGTTGTGTTTAGGCATGGTGAAAGCTTGACTATTTATAGGCGCATAGCTCTTACTCAAGATTATCAGGAATTATAACTCAATTATTTACATATATGTTATACTTGTTATTGTCGTGGTGAGAGTTTCTAAACTTAAAATTTGAGAGTTAGAATTCAAGCCACTAACAATCTATTAACAAATTGAAACACCCACACATTTTAATTAATTTACAAACCTATTTTAATACGAATAAGTAGCATAATTATAAGAATTTTTATTTTACATGTTATTTATCAATTGATTTTTTTTTCTTGATAAATTGATAGTTACAACAATGACAAAATTTAGTTACAAAATTGATTGTAGTTTAGGATTACAACCGTACATAATATATTTTTATTGGAAGTGAATTTTGATAAGTCCACTATTGGATTACATCTTCTTCTTATATCTTCCATACTTGCAAAAATTATAGAAGATTAAAGATTAATAGCTATGTTATCAATAAATTGTTTAAATTATAGCGTAAATGCACTTTTAGTCCCTACATTTTGGGGTCATTTCTATTTTGGTCCCTACATTTTCATTTTACCATTTTTAGTTCTTAAACCAATTAACACGTGTCATATCAGTCCTTGCCATCAGCCAACTAACAGAAAAAGTTGACGTGGCTGACGACACTATTAAAATAATAATAAAAAAACTTATTTTGGCATTAAAAAATGCCACATCAGCATTTAAATTAAAAATTAATTTTAACTAAAAAAAAAAATTAGAAACAAAAAATAACATGAATTCAGATTTAAAAGTGCCTTGAACAAGAACAATAAGAACACAAATCTAGATTTAAGAACAAGAAGAAAATTTTCCTTTATTTGACATTTCTTTCTTAGAAAACAAACACAAGATTAAGCAAGAACAAATTCAGATATAACTATAAGAACACAAACCCAGAAATTAAAATCCAAAAATTAAAAAATCTCAAAATCATAATTTTCTCAAACCCAACAAAATCATCAAATCCCAAAGTACCAAATCAATCCAAAAAATACAACACAGCCAATCCAAACAAAAAAAAATCTCAAACTAAGAAAAACCCATCTCAAGTAATTTTAACCCAGCAAACCCACCTCACTCTCAAAAACCCAAACTAAAAACAACAAAAACAAAACATAAAAATCAAAATCAAAACGCTAACTCTAAAACGCTATGAAGATTTTTCTGATTCTCTCATTAGCTGCAATCTTCTGCTTTTCTCTAAGCAATTCCATTGAAGACGATTTGATGTGCTTGCAAAGCGTGAAGAACTCTCTCTCCAACCCGGCCAATAAACTGAGTTCATGGACCTTCACGAACTCGTCCGTCGCTTCAATCTACAAGCTCCAAGGAGTTGTGTGCTGGAACGAGAAGAAGAATCAGCTCATTAGCCTTCAACTTCCGACGTTGTAGCTTTCCAGCGAGGTTCCAGAGAGTCTGAAGTATTGCCGGAGCCTCCAAACCCTATCTCTCCAACAACTCCATCTCCGGTCCAATCCCTTCACAAATCTGTAATTGGTTGCCACGTGTCTCCTCGTAGATCAGACCGCTGATACGCTTCACTCCACCTCTGCGAGCCAAACAACGAATCGCAGGCTTCGTGATCCCTTAGATCTGGGGTTTGTGGACCCATTTTTGCTCTTTGATTTTCTATAGTTCAGTTTCATAGATCTGGGGTTTGTGGACTCATTTTTGCTATTTGATTTTCTGTAGGTTTGGGTTGTGGTTTCTGTACTTTGGGTTTTTGATTTTCTCTAAGTTGACTTCTCGTCCCTGGGTTTTGATTTCTATGTTCTTTAGGGCTGGATTTCTATGTTCTTCTCGAGTTTGTGTCAATCTTCATTTTCCTGTGTTTGCTTTTGTTCGTGCTCTTTGATTTGGTGATGTTCATGTTTTTTTTTTTTCCTGTAGGTTTGATGTTCATGTTCTTTTATTCTGGGTTTGCTCTTTGATTCTGGATTTGATGTCGTTGCTGGGTTTTTTTCTTGATGTAAGAACATTGAAGAAGAAGTTCTTATGTTCTCTTATGATCTCATGTTCTTAGATCTTATTTCATGTAATTTTTTGTTTTTAATTTTTTTTATTTAATTAAAATTAATTTAAATGCTGATGTGGCATTTTTAAATGCCAAAATAAATTTGTTATTATTATTTTAATAGTGCTGTCAGCCACGTCAGCTTTTTCTGTTAGTTGGCTGACGGCAAGGACTAATATGATACGCTTTAATTGGTTTAGGGACTAAAAGTGGTAAAATGAAAATGTAGGGACCAAAATAGAAATGACCCCAAAATGTAGGGACGAAAAGTGCATTTACGCCTTAAATTATTTATAAAATATAAGCTCATGGATCATATAATAAATAATATCTTATTGACATAAAATTTGAGATGTGTATTGACCAGGAAAGCACATGTGCAGCTCCAGGGGTGCCGCACTCAAGGCCAACTCGCACCAACACTACTGCATGTGCATCCATGGCAAGTCCTTTTTTTTTTTGTTCTCCGATTCGGGCCGATACCGTCCGATTCAGTTCAAAATGGACCGAAACGGGCTCCAAATTGGTCTATTTTGGTAAATACTTGACCAAATTTAAGATTCGGTTGACATGAAGTTTTACTTTAAAAAAAAAAAAAAAATCTTATAACCGAAATGAATCTGTATTCTATAAAATCTATACACCTAAAAACATCAAAAGGAAAAAAAGAAAAAAAAAAAAAAGAACAAATGTACCTGTACAACTACAACAACCAAAAAAAAAATAGAGTCCCAGTGAGAAGTGGAGAACATGCACTGTTACTAGGTAGTCTGGGTTTATTGGGTTGAAGAAGCAAAGAAGTTACGAAGAAAGAGGAAGACAAACAGAATATAAAAGATAAAAGTGGCATAAAAATGTGATGAAATTAAAAGCAAGAAGTGTAGAAATCAAGGTAGAAGATGTGTGGATGACAAAAAAACAAAGGGAAAAAATTAAAAATAAAAAGAAAGTGAAATATGGCTTGGAAATAGAGTTGGTTGGGCAGTGTGCTTAGCGGAAATGATGAAGCCACTGTCCACCTTATTTCAATGGGTAAATTGCAAATTTCACCCCTAAAATTTGGGAGTGTTTGAATTTTACACCTTGAAATTTCAAACTTTGGATTTTACCTCTTAAAGTTTGGGGTGTTTAAAATTTACATCCTAAGATTTCAAAATTTGGATTTTACTCTCTAAAGTTAGGGAGTGTTTGGATTTTACACCCCAAAATTTTGAAATTTTAGGGTGTAAAATCCAAATACTCCAAGCTTTAGGAAGTGAAATTCAATCATCCCTAAAATATAGGAGGTAAAATCCAAATTCTGAAGCATTAGGATGTAAAATCCAAACAACCCCAAGCATTAGGGAGTAAAATCTAAATTCTAAAACTTCAGGGTGTAAAATCTAATCACTCTCAAACTTTATAGGTGTAATTTGCAATTTACCCTTTTTCAATTTTGCCACTTTGTTTAGTTTGTTGCATTAAAAATAATTAATTAGTATTTTAATTAAAATAATATAGTGGTTTAAGTGAATTGATTAGATCAATTTTAAAGTAACAAGTTTTATAAATGTATGAAAATATAACATTTTATGTTTCTTAAAAAATAATAGGATATGAATTTTATATATATATATATATATATATAATAATTTATTAATAAACATATACTATTGCACCCGCACCCTATATTTTCAAAAATTGTCGAGTCACTGCACTGCACCCGCACTCACAACCGAACCTGAATCTGCACCTGTTTTTCCTAGGTATTGAGAGTGTAAAGAATATGCAATTTAACGATTAGATTTTCAAAATATGCAATAATGTTTATTTTACAGGACAAGTTTAAATACAAAATTGGTTGTAATAACTAACTTTGTCCGTACAACAATGGGGGAGGAGGATTTTTTTTTTTTTTGATGATGGGACGGGGGAGGGGGATTTGATCATTGTAAGAGGGTCCAGATGAGTTACTCTTGCTATTTATCATTTATCATTAAAATGCACCAACATTCAACTTTTATTTTAGAGTATTCTCAAGTTTGTTTTTTGTTTGCTTTTATGTGAAAAGATAGAGATAATACCAGGCTGGCCCGATGCATCAAATATTGGATAAGGATCATGTTTGCAATGTGCTATTCAATCTATTCTCTTATTTATTTATTTATTTATTTTTTTATGTGAAAAGATACAAATCATACCTGGGTGGCCTGCCTAATGTCAAATATTGGATAAAGGTCATCTTTACAACTTGTTTCAGTTCAATCTATTCCTAATGTCAATTGCTTAACTGTGATGCTATTTTCGAGTTAAGAAACAATAGATATGTTAAGTCATAAAATGAAAAATAAATCAAAACCAATAGAATAGTATGCACCCATTTTTAGCATTACAAATGAAATTGACATTAGTCAACATGGTAAATCTTTTGCCAAGATGTTTGAATTTGAGAAAGAATTAGTCTTAAACGTGGAAAAAATAGATACCCCACACCCCAAGTATAAATATATAACCTGCCAATAACTTTTACTATTATATCACAACATAGAAAAAATTGTAAGAGTAAAAGTTCACAAAAAAAAAGAAAAAAGAAAAAAAAAAAAGAAGATGAGCTTAACTTGGTTCAACATGAAGTCATGGTTCTTGTGCTTTGTTTTTTTTTTTTTTATAAGCATGGTGGTTCTGATCAATGGCGTCGCAGCTAGAAATATCAATGAAGATGGTAGCTATGTTCCTGTTCCAGCTAATTGGCCTTGATAGTAAGTTGCGTTAAATTTAATTGTGAAAGAATAATATTTTGGAATTTCAATGTCCTTGCCATTGCCTTTTTCTTCAAAGGATTGCTTAAACTAGGAATTCTTCTTAGTATCTTCTTATCATCTTCAAAAATCCCAATGGTGGGAAAGACTGTTGTCATTGCCGTCGTCACCATCTTTGCCATCAGAGATGGCGGTGGTGGAAATGGAGATAGCATGACAACAATTCATTCAACCTTGAGGCGCACGATTCAAAATTAGCATCAGCGTATCTTAGCTTTACAATTAGCATGATTCATTAATTTGGGTTGAAATCAAGTGTCATTTAGTCTATAAGAAAAAAATAATATTAACTAATTGCTGCTTCTTTTTAACATATGAATTGTTTAGCGAAATCAAATTCATTTTATAAATTTGTAATTGTCAGAATTATATGGTTAAAATAATTAAATTTATTATCTCTTAATAATTTAAACTTATAAAAGAATTGGTAATTTAACTATAGCACTCAAGCCGAGCGGTGGGGAACCAGCCTTCATCTCCACGATACTTATAGTTACGGTTGGACCAAATACACCATGTTATAATGACAAGTACATGGTACGATGCATTACAATAATTTAAGGTATGAAAATCTCGCTCTTAGATACTTGCAAGACTATTTGACATCAAATTTTTATTCCACAAACTTTATCATGGGTTTAATAAACACAATATTATTTTCCACAAACTACTATTTAGCCTAAAAATAGATCATAATAATTCTTATTTTTGTTAGAAATCTATATATATATATATATATGGGCAAGACTTAGGTACAGTATTTAGGTGTTGTTCCTTAGGTTCCCATTTTAAGATTTTATTATGTGGATTTTTTTTTATGGGATAAAAGTATATTTTTTAATTAAGTAGTCACGTTGCTATATTTTAAGAGGGAAACTTATGGCCTGTTTGGAAGTTTAGAGAGGGAGGAGAGTAGAGGGGAGTAGAGGGAGGTGAGTAGTGGGGAGGAGGGTAGAGGGGAATGGTTCTCCTCCACCTTGTTTGAATGTTTTTAAAATTAGTAAGGGAGAAGGAAGTAATTAGTCATTCCCCTTATTTGAATGTTTTAAAAATTAGGATTGAGAGAAGAGGAACTGATTGAAATAGAAAAATTTACCCCTATTTGAAAATAGACTTGTAACATTGGTATATGATTAATTTAGAAAGGATAAATTATAGAATTTACTTGGACAATAATTTATCTACTCTACCCTCCCTCCAAATCTCTCCAATTTGGGGGAATTAAAAATGAGGGGTTAGAGAGAGTTGAAACCCCTCCAAACCCTCCCAAACCCCTCCCCCTCATTCTTTAAAAAACTTCCAAACAAGGTAATTAGATTATTCTCTCTCCCTCTACTCTACTCCCCCTCCTTTTTTAAACATCCAAACCGGCCATTAAGGAACAACACATAAAATACTGTACCTAAGTTTTGTCATATATATATATATATATTTGTTTATGGCCCTTAAAAATAATAACTTGTCACCAATTAAGATTGGTCATGACACGTTGGACTAGTTCGTATAATATCTCTTATGCACATTAATAACCAATGAGTTATTTTGTAAGCAATCATTATTCACTTTCAAAATAATTTACACCAATACAGATCACAGATATGCTGATATGAACATCATGCAAAACATTATCGTGAAATCTGTGGGCAACAATATACCATAAGGTACATATCCATATACTTCATTTGAAATTATATGTTGCTCTTATAAATTGACACATAATCATCTCCCAAATTACATAATTATATATACATATCTAGGTAATAGCAGAAATTATAAAAATTTACGAATTTCTTATATGGTATAAATAGAATAAAAGATAACTTACCAAAAACTCAAAAAACAAAATTCCTTTTTGATTCTCTCTCTCTCTCTCTCTCTATATATATATACATGTTATAATTTTTGTGTTTAGGCATGGTGAAAGTTAATTTGACAGTTTAATGGGAATTATAACTCATTTATTTACATAAATATTATACTTATTATTGTCAAGGTGAGAGTTTCTAAACTTAAAATTTGGGAGTTAGAATTCAAGCCGCTAGCAATATTCTAACAAATTGAAATTTCCACTCATTTTAATTAATTTACAAACCCATTTTAATACAAATAAATAGCACAAATATAAGAATTTTTATTTTACATGTTATTTATCAATTGATTTTTTTTTTCTTCATAAATTGATAGTTACAACAAGAAGGTAGGGGGATTTTTTTTTTTTTTTTGGGATGGGACGGGGGAGGGGGGGTTTGATTATTGTAAGAGGTTCTAGATGAGTTAGTATCAAAGCCAAAATGCGTGCAATAGGTGGTTAAGTGGTTAAGTTTGTATAAATGAATTCCGTCTTTTAAACTCTCAGTTTTCTCTCTTCTGTAGTATATAAACACAGCTGGGCTCAATGGTGTAATCAATTAGCCATTTTATGAAATAAGAGAAATCTTTCTATTTTAGCTTTGTTCAGAGGGTTCAATATGAAGTCAGAGTTGATCTTGTGCTTTGTTCATATTATAAGCATGGTGATTCTGATCAATGGCGTTGCAGCTAGAAAAATCAATGAAGGGATCCTTGATCCATGCAGCCGGATCAAGCTTTGCCGAGGAGGCTAGCTTAATATGAATTTTCTAAAGTAAAAAAGTGGAAGTCTCATGGGATGAGTATGTCGTAGGAAATTACCCAAAAAAATTAAAAAAATAAAACACAAAAATTATGGACTAATGTCTAAGGAGTCATAGTCTCATAGATTCGTAGTGCCCACTGGCAACAGCATATAGGATTACATGGTATACAATACATATCTTTTTACAGATGTACTAGAAATTACCAACAGATTTCCAATCTCTTAAGGTCTGTTTGGGATTCGCTTATTTTGTTGAAACTGAAAACTTTTTACTGAAAGTACTATATATAAAGGTAAAAGTTAGCTGAAATAGTACAGTGAAACTCATGAATAGTACCAAAAAGTGCAGTGAAACCTGTGAATGGTAACAAAAATAAAATGAATAGTAAAATAAGCGGGCAAATTTCATCCATGCTAAACGCACACTTACTAGTACCAAAAATCTAATTACAATGCAACTTCGTATATTATGTTGTATGCTGTTGAAAAAATTAATTTATATATTTTTTTCAAGTTCATGAGATTGTGCTAACCTTTTTTGGTTAATACTTAAAAATTTAATTTAGTGGGTTCCGGTTAACTCAACTGGTAAAGTCTATGATGGTTGTATAAGAGATCTAAAGAGATACTATCAAGAGCAGACGACATAGGTGTGAGCACAATGGAAAATAGAGGCGTCACCTAGTTATATGGTCTAGGAACCATGAATATAGCGTCTTTTCAAGGAAGAATCTTTGATCTTATTACCAGAGTTTAGATTTAGAGTTTAGGTACGCTCTTGGGAAGGTGTTAGGCACCCAGGATCGCCAAACCCTAAGGTTGGCCTCCCATTATTGTGTCTTATACCTTAACCTCATTAAAAGCACTCTCAACACTTGCATCTATACTCACACACACACTAGCATACATCTATACATACATTCATGGTATCTTTCATCCTAATACACACTTACTTGTCAATCCAAAACAAGAGAGAGCTAAGGTAAAAGAAAACCCCTAGCATCCATCTAACATGTGAAAACTTATCATACATCTACAATAAGGCAGCAAGCAAACATATTACAAAACCCTAATCATACATCTAAGCATGTTCTATCATATCATCAAGGCGAAACCCTAATACAATGCATGGACATTATCAATGCATGACTTATCATTTACTTACCTCTCAGCAAAATAGTACCTATGGCATCAATGCATGAACATGTGAATGAATGACATTAATACTAAGAAACCCTAATCTACACATGTGATAACAATCAAACATGTTAAAAAGTAAACAAACAGTTATGGGGCTTGAAACATATGAAAAGGAGGCTACACAAAATACACACGTGAATACAAAAACAAAACACACAAAAATTAGGATTTCTGCGTAACGGCATCACGCACGCTAAAACAAGTCTACGTACGCATAAGTTCAACCTGCGTGCGTAGGCTAGATCATGCCTACGTAGATCCTTACCCAGAAAACCTAATTTACATAGAAACAAAGCAGAAGCCAAACAAAACATAAAGCGTAAAATCTAGCAACCTAACATGCTTAAGGACATAAAGAAAACCTAAAACTAACCTAAACAAATATGTGTAAGCATAAACTAAACAAAAGAAATAGATTAAAACAAAGATTAAAGGTAGAAAAGAAAAAGGAAAGTTTAAAAGGATACCTTAAAGCAAAAGCTCCTATGCTTGATTTTTGACCGTTTCCCTCACTCAAATCTATCACAATTTAATAAAATAGTGATTAGCAATCTTAAATTCAAAGGATTAGGGCCAAAAAAGGTCCCAATCAAATAGTGAGGGTGTTTTATGAAAAACTTTCTTTTGATTTACTATTTTCTAGAGAATCTTAGGTCTTTTCTGTAGGATTTCTGTGTGTTTTAAAAATGTACCATATAAGACTTTATATAGTGGAAAAAATGGAGTTTGGAACGTCTTCCAAATGATGTGGGATTTGTTTCAAACTTTAGCCATTATTGCAGAAAACTTGTCTTTCTTATATTTTTGAAACCTTAGCTATGTATGCAAGAATGTGCTTGCGTACGCATGATTTGGCTTGCGTACACAGGCCGCAACCCACGTGCACAGGCCGAGGGCTACTTTGGTAATTTTATTTGCAAAAATAGATTTTTTTTGCTCATTTAAAATGTTATATATTCCATTTTAACACTCCTCAAGTTAATTTAATATTTGATTGGGCTCTAAACTAGCCTTGGGCCTTAGAGTTCGAGCATCATTGGGGAACAGGGGCCTCACTCGTAAGGGGTACAAAATGCGTGATCTACAATAGGATGAAACTCTCTAAAAAAAAACTAAATTTAAGAACATGCAATTGAATGGTTAGATTTTTAAAATTTACACTCAATATAAATATATATGAGGAGTTTGAAGGGTTTTTCTTCAAACTAGTTTAAAGAGAAACTTCGTTCAAGTTTTGATATCAATTTTATAGGAAATATAAGTAATTATATATTTTTTAAAATTTAATTTTCCATAAAATGTTTTAAAAAATATTTCTTAAATAAATACATTTAGGGTATCCGTTAACAAAATCATTTAAGATTTATGTTATCATTTATCCATCATGTACGTATGTATGTATATAATTTTAGGAAGCCAATGAATTTCACATTTATTTTCACAACTATCCTATGTGGCAGGTTATGATTAGGTGTCAGTCACTTTTACATGAATCCATAAATTTCTTTTTCCACAACTTACTGTCTGCTATATCAGATAGTTGTGAAAATGAATGTAGAATTGGTTGTGATCCTAAATTTTTTTTCCAAAAAATTGTACATTGGCAATATTACTTTTTGAATGAGAAAGTTTATAGATACAAATAATTGGACACTTATTAATGTGGTAGATAGTTAGCAATACATAAAAAATGTGATGTTAGTAGTAGGCCCAGATGAGAATCTGTACAAACTTGCCACATAACAAGTGTAAAAAATGTTGTCAAATTTGGTGTGTGAGTGCAGAGTGCTACTTTCTGAGTTAGCCGAAGTACATAGTTATTTAACTCATCCCAAAGCCTACTAGGTTTTTGAATCACACACTTTTATGTTTCTGATCATTTTGAAAACATTGTTTGATTCTAGAAAAGGCAGACTCTTCCAAGACAGAGTCGAGTGAAATCCATGATTCCAGTTCAAAACGCAGGAAAGTTAGAAGAAGAAGCATTGGTTCAACCATAATGCGTAGCGCATAGGTATTGGCCCAAACATTTCAAGACTGTGAGGAGAAGAAAGAGAAGAGGTACCAAGAAGTAATGTGAGTTGAACAACGAAGGCTTCGGATTGAAGAAAAGCGAAATGAAGTGAACAGCCAAGGAATGACCAGTACTCTTGTAGCGGCCATGACCAACCTTTCAGGTGCAATTCAGTCACTCATTTCGGCCAGCCATTACAATGTCAATATGTGACATGAAACATTTATTTTATGCTCAAATTTTTTATTTCCTAGAATAGCCAATCTTTCTTCATATTAATTGCCATCTTCGAAATAGATTACTTATATCTTAGGATTTTTTTTTTTTTTTTTTTTTTTATAACTTTTTTTTCGAGGTGATGTATAAATGGAATCATGGGTTTCACGGGGTTACTTTTAATCGTCTTTTATGTGGTTTGAGAGCCAAATATGGCTGGCTGGTACTTTTTTTTTTTTTTTTTGAGCCAAATATGGCTGTGTTTTTTTTGGTTGTTTCTGGTTTTTGTTTGTTGTTTGTTGTTATGTATTGCTGTTTAACAAAAAATATAGTAGTTAACTTAATCTTAAAGTACAACCATAATCTATAATGATAATTGAATTCTTATTGTCATTAATAGTTCTGATCATAGTTCTCCTATTCTTTTTAAATTTGTAAATTTCTCCGCTTCAAGTTCTTTTCATTTTGTCTATTTCACTATTAAAAATTTATTTTTTAAATCTAATAATGTACCTGCTATCATGTCTCATTTAAATTTTTAAATAATGTTGTATTCTATACTTTTTAGAATTTGTAAAATTTAATCTAAACCACAAAATTAATCTATTTAAAATAAAGAGCATCATTTCCTGTAAATTTTTGGGTTATACCTTATTACAAATATTAATATGTGAGTTTAAGAGTTATATTATCTTTAATACATATTAATATATTCTCATTTCTCATTTCTTCTAAAAAAAATTATCATTTCTCATTTAACATTTCATTTCTTTTTCAGGATTTCCTGTATGAATAGCAGTCCTAAACTCCTAATGTAATTTTGTGATATTAATTAAAAATAATAATAATTTGAAAGTGCAACTGTTAGTAATTTGAAAGTAAATCATGTTAAGCAGGAAGGCGGTCTAGCACACACTTTGGCCTAGTATGCCAAGAGTATTTTTATTATGTAACTTGGATAGAGAAAAATCCTTGTATGATTGAGTCCTCTTTGGCTCGAGATGTATTATCTTTGTCTTCTTCTTAATAAAAGTTATGAATTTATTATAAAAAAAAAAAAAAAAAAAGTTAACTAATGGCTACAGTTATTTAGTGATATTAATTAAAAAGAAGGCAAAAGCACTATTTTGATCCCTACCTTTTGGGGTTACAGTCAATTTACTCCCATCATTTTGTTAGCAGTTAATTTGGTAATTGTATTTTTAACTTATAGTCAATTTAGTTCTTACCGTTAAGTCACTAACGGAAAATGTTTATAGGGCAAACGGCGTGTACACATAGCACACTGAAGCTAATGTGGCAAAATAAAATAATATTAAGTTTTTTTAATAGATTTTTAAAATGTCATGCTAGCATTTAAAATTTTTTTTAAAAGCTCAATTAAAAAAAAAAAAATTGGTTTCTCAATTTAAAGAAAGATTAAAAAAAATTAGTTCCCATGAAAAAAATTAGCAACTAATCCGGTCTTCCATGCTCGCATAAAACACATTGAGGTAGATTACCATTTTGTTTGACAAGGGGTTCCTAGGTAGTTGGCAGATATTCTGACCAAGGGTCTAGTTTAGGTCAAGTTTGTTGCCTCTCAAGATCAGTTGGCAGATATTCTGACCAAGGGTCTAGCCTCTCCTCGTTTTCAATTGCCGGCTTCCAAACTCATGTGGAAATTCCCCATGAGCTTGAGGGGTGGATGGAAAGCAGAAGGTAGAAGCTAACTCTGATGAAGGATCTTCAAATAACAAAACGATTTCCAATTCTGCAAGAGTGAAATTGAAAACGGTATCGTGTTGATGTCCATCAGCTATGCACACCGTATCACTTAATTGAAAGCACTGTTGTTTTGTATCGGTTATTTTCACACGTATAATTGGTGGTTAAGTGGATAAGTTTGTTATGAATGAATTGCATCTTTTAAGCCTCAGTTTTCTCAGCTTTGTGTGTATATAAACACAGCAGGGCTCAATGATGTAATCAATTAGCCATTTTATGAAATAAGAGAAATCTTTCTATTTTAGCTTTGTTCATCAGAAGGTTCAACATAAAGTCAAAGTTCTTGTGCTTTGTTCTTATTATAAGCATGATGATTCTGATTAATGGCATTGCAGCTAGAAATATCAGTGACGAGGTCCTTGATCCATGCAAAAGGCCTGGAGGTCCACACCCAGGTTGTCCAGATCTTAAGAAAAAGCTCCTATATCAGGTGGCCCCTACAACCATGGTTGCTCTCGGATCAATCATTGCCAAGGAGGCTAGCTCCCATTGAAGGGCTATCAAGCATTTTGAATCTGTGTTATATGTTAGGACATATGTGTTTCACTTGTTATAGAACATATGTCATTCTTTTATGTAATTGGCTAATCCTTTGACAAAATGCACTTTACTTGTAATTGGGTAGTTCTTGGTGTTTTTAATACTTCAAGAAACAAGGTTTCAAGATCAAGTGTTGAAGTCATCAAGTCTGTCCAAGAAAACAAGCTGATAGTGCAAATTCATTAAAACTCGATAGCTGGCTCGACAGCTGCATTTATTGAGCTTAAGAAAGCTGTCTCAAGCCCGTAAGCTCGACACTTGCTCGACATCTCCTATCTGTTGAGGTTTAAGAAATTCAGAATTTTGATATGATTTCTTGGAATCCGTGAATGTGTCTTTGGGCCTTTTTTTCTCCTAACCCTAGACATATAAAAGGATTGTTTTTAGGGCCGTCAAACAGTTCACAAGTTACACAAACATTGAGAAAACTCTGTTGAAGCAAATTGTGACCAGAGACGAAGTTCTTGCCCTAGTTCATCTCTTCTGAAGAAGTTACTGTGTATTTGCACCTTTGGGTTTTGTGACCAAGCATCTTTTTGATCTTCATTGTGTAGGATGAACTGAAGAACTTTGCAGCCAACCTCTCTTTCAGTTGGTGTTGAAGTCGCGTATTGGGATCCGCGCATTGGTTAGTCACATACTTGAGAGCCGTGCAATAAAAAGGGGGAACTGTCACTATAGAACAAGTCTAATTGGGTATTGGGGTAAGGGTTCAACTGTAGGTTGGTAAGGTACTTGGGATTCATTTACTTGTAACCGCTTGTTGTGATAATAGTGGAGTTTCGGGAGTGGTGACTTGAAAATCACCCGGTGGGGTTTTTGCCGTAAGGTTTTTCCCCATTCGTAAACAAATCACCGTGTCATTTAATTTCCGCTGCATAATTAGTTTATTGGTGATTTGTTTGTGCTACCACGCGTTTGCATGTTAAATTGATTAATTAATAACTTGGCTAATTAATTAATTGGTTTAATCACAAGGAGTCATTCAGTTTGTGGCCTATCAAGTGGTATCAGAGTGGGCACACTCTGATTAGGTTTAATCTTTGTTGTGTTGATCCATTGACCCCTGTTTGTCATGGATAGAGGATAGTCATTAATCATACCTCCTTTATTTGATGGCACTAACTATGCATATTGGAAAGTACGTATGAGAGCTTTCTTGCAGTCTTTAGATAAGAAGGTGTGGCAAGCTGTAGAAATTGGCTGGACCAAGTCAAAGGAAGCGCTGGCCGATTGGGATGAAGCCAAGATCAAGGCGGCAAACTTCAACAGCAGAGCATTGAATGCCCTATTTAGCGTAGTCACCAATGAGGAATTCAAGAAGATATCCTCTACTGAAACTGCAAAGGAAGCATGGACCATCCTCCAGACAACCTGTGAGGGTACAAAGGCTGTCAAGGACTCAAAGTTTCAGAGGTTCACTACAAGCTTTGAAGAGATTAAGATAGAGGAGGATGAGTCGTTTAATGAGTTCTATGCCAAACTAAAGGACATAGTGAACTTTGCTTTCAATATTGGGGAAACCATTCTTGAACCCAAGATTGTAAGGAAAGTGCTCAGATCTCTACCTGAGAGATTCCATGCCAAGATTACGGCAATAGAAGAATCAAAGGATATTGATAAGATTCCTTTGACTGAGCTAGTTGGAAACTTGCAGATCTATGAGCTAGGGTTGACCAGAATTGGCAAGACCGGTAAAGGCAAGAGCATGGCCTTGAAGGCAAAGAGCAGTGAGACAGATAAGTCTTCAGATGATGAAGATTTCAAGATGAAGTCCTACATCACCAGGCAGTTCAAGAAGTTTATGAAGAACGCCAATGGAAGGAACTTCGATAAGGACTACAAACAATCCAGTTCCTTTCAGTCTAAGGGGCAAGACAAAGGGAAAAATGATGCTAAGGATGGCGGTCAATACACTGTTCTTGCAGGATCAAAGTGCTTTGGATGTCATGGATTCGGTCACATGAAGCATGAATGCCCCACATATCTCAAGAGCATTGGGAAGAGTAAGGCACTTGCTGCAACCTTGAGTGACACTGAGTCTGAAGATGATTCCGATAATAAGGATGATGGAATCTTAAATGCCTTCACTGCCACAGTCAATCCTACCGAAGGGATTATTGAAGAAGTTGATGAAGAAGAAGAATTAGTGGACTCTAAGTGTGAGAAGATGGATTATCAAGATGATATCCATTCAGCATATGAGAAACTATACAAGCTCTCTGAGAAGCATGATAAACTGTATAGATTGGCCACCAAGAAGCTCAGTAATGTGGAACTTGATCATGAAGAACTTTCTACAAAGTTTGATGAAGCTAATCAAACAATTGGTGCACTGAGGTTTAAGAACAATTTCTTGGCTGAGAAGACCAAGAAGCTTGAAGTGGAGCTGTTTCAAGTCAGAGCTCAATTGGAGAGGACTTCAAGTGCAAAGCTTGATGAGATGCTCAGCGATAAAAAATCCTAACCCTTTTTGGGCTTGAACTGTTTTTTGAGCTTAATTAAAATTCTGTAGATACGACTCTCGATCGATCGAGCCCGTCTCTCGATTGATCGAACCAAGAAAATTCTAAAATCTTCTTTCTGCAGCTTACTTGTTCTTGAATCTTGACTTGAATCACCTTGAGAATTGTCTAATAATACCTATAGACTCTAAGATTTATATCTAGACAAGTTTGTGTTCACGATTTGCCAATTGTTCTAAACTTTTAGAAACTAACAATCTCCCCCTTTGGTAATTTGTGACAAAACTTACATACAATATGAAATGCTCAAATACAAGAACAACCCAATACAATAAAATGCCAAAATACAACAAAATTCCCAATCTAAGAGTTCTAACCTAGAAGTTGCAATAAGAGGTAAAAGGTCTTGATCAGAATGTACCTGTCTTTCTTGAAAACACTCAAAAGAACACATCACCACATGTGTGGAAAGAAGGACATATAAACAATATGAAACATAAATATAAAAACAAAAGAAAACTAACTCTCCCCCTATGTTAGATACATCAAAAACAATTTTATCTCCCCCTAAACAAAACATTTTTAAAACCTTTTTAAATAGGATTCCCCCAGATTTCATTTATTTCTCCTCCTTTTTGTCACGTATTGACAAAGAAAACTCAAACAAAGAGTAAATAGAAAGCATACACAACAAAAGTCAAGAGAAAATAGAGAATTAAGGGAACACAAAACAATTCAATTCTATTGAAAATAGAGACAACTCCCCCTATAAAGAGTAACAACTCCTCCTATGAACAACAGAGATTAAAAAAAAAAAAAAAACTTTTCTCCCCCTATAAAAATAGGAAAAACAAAACATGTTTTAGGAAAAATAGTTTTGGGAAAAATTTAGGAGGTGGGGAAAATAAAGACAGACAAACCAAACTTAAAAACTAAGTTGAGGATACACATAAAAAAAATATTATCTCTTTCAATAAATGCAAACTTGACATTATGTAACCCATAAACAGATGGTGTTTGAACTCAAATCAAGTAGAGAAAATATTTGCATATTATTATCCATCATATCTCTTTAGAAAAATATTTTTTGCAGTTCACACATAAAAAAAGCATATACTAAAATGTACAAAAGACTCAAAAATTAATCAATCAATTTTTAAATCAAGTTGAGTACCCAATTTAGCAAAGTGTATACATGTTATGTGTGAAAACAATGAGAGATATGACTACAAAATTGCAAGATGGATACAAAAAAATAATGCAATGCATGTGAATCCTAAACATAAATGATGCATGGAAAAAATTTGGTCAAATACTTAAAAACTAAATTTTTTTCAATTTCGATCGATTGACCATTGATCAAATACCAATCGAGTCAGGCAGAAGCTAGACTTGAAAATTTTGGAAATTTTTTATTCATCGAAAATCACACTTGATCGATCGAAATTTTGGAAAACTAGATTTTTTTTTAAAAATAGAAGAAGTTTTATGCAGAAAACACTCAAACCAAATAATTTCATGAATGAAATACATGAGAATGAGTTTAAAAGTTTTTCAAAAACATTTGTTTTCAACCCAGAACTTCAAAAACAAGATTTTCAATTATCAAAGACACAATTGTTGCCAACCCTTAAACATATTTTGCATCAAACACCATAGAAAACATAATCTTGGATGGCCAAACCCATTCACACACAATATCATGTACTAAGTTTAGCAAAAAATAACTTGTGTAGTGTGTGCAACTAGTAAATGCATGAGATACATGTGAGGTGATAAGTAGATAGTAATCAATCACAGTTTCTACATTATTCATCACATAAATTTGAAAATGACTATCACCTAAAGAGTTACATCATATAACTCTCACATTTCCTAGAAAACAAACTTGCAATAATGTAAATTTTTTATTTTTCCTTATAATGTACACACCATTTTTATTTCATTGTGAAATTGTTATTTAAGCCAAATAATGTACGCACAAATTTTATTTTTTCGTGTCGTCTTTATTATAGCCCAAGAATATACACACCAATTTTATTATTAATCCGAGGCTACACCTTATATTTTTTTTTTGTGTATGTGCTATACTTTCTCAAGCACAAAATCATACGATATGCACTAAGGTGTTCATGATTGGCTAGTAAACAGTGGTGAGATGGTTATTTATGTCTTTCTTTTCGGATTTTTTAGTCCTAACAATCAAAAGCATGTGAATTCAAAATCAAGATCATGTGATCAAAAACTATAAACACTCCCACACAACATGCACTACATAGCTAAAACTAACAAAGTGCAGAAAAATAAGCTTATTCAATCTAAACAAGGTACACAAGCATGTTATGTAAAGATAATATGGTCAACCTTATGTTCTTTTGCTGCATGTGCTACACTTTCTCGAGCACAAAATCAAACGATATGTACTAAGGTGTTCATGATTGGCTAGTAAACAGTGGTGAGATGATTATTTATGCATTTCTCTTAGGATTTTTTAGTCCTAACAATCAAAAGCATGTGAATTCAAAATCAAGATCATGTCATCAAAAACTATAAACACTCCCACACAACATGCACTACATAGCTAAAACTAACAAAGTGCAGAAAAATAAGCTCATCCAAGCTAAACAAGGTATACAAGCATGTTATGTAAAGATAATTTGATCAACCTTAACTACACATCCATGATATGTAATACAAAACACAAAAATATTTTTGGTTTAAAAAATTTTATGACCAAAAACAAAAAGCACACATTATGTTAAATGAGCAATGCATGGTAGTGCTTAACTAAGCTATAGAGGGTACAGAAATAAGAAATATCAATTTCTTAATTAACCCCTGAGTACATGTACAAACTAGTACATACTCACACAAAATCAGAAATAACTTAGCACCTATATAACACATACTATTCAAGTTTCTCCACAATGTCAAGTATGTTCTAAATCAAGAGAGATATCATAATTCATGTAATTTTCAAGAAAAATAAAACTAGACACAAAATAAAATATTTTTGTCTTTTTGAAATTTCTCAATGTTTTTGGATTTTTTTTTTAAAAATAAAAAAAACCTAATAAACAAAACAACAAAAAACAGAAACAAAACATGTCCCCAATTAATTGAAAGAATTAAATCAAGGACAAGTAAACGACACTCACATTAGAGAATCTTTTCTCACCCATATAGCATGAGTCTTCGGCTTTGTAGGTGAAAATCCATGAGAAGCAGAGTGTATTTAAGGGATTACACCAATCTTTTGAGAAATACTGAAATCCTGCAAATTCCTTTCGCAAGCCAACAAGCTTAAATTTTTCAAAAGAATATGAAACAATTTGTATGGACTTATGGTAGGAGAAATATCATCAAATATCCTAGATTGAAATATAGACTTTTTAAATTTCAATTTATAACAATTAGGACGAATGTGACCGGAGACACCACAAAAGTGACAAACAAAAACAAATTTAGGAACATCAGTATTCCTAACAACAAATCTAGTCTCAAATTTTGGTTTTTGCCTCAACAAAGAATAATTAGGTCTAATATGACCAACAACACCACAAAAGTGACAAGTAGGCACAAAAACAGATTTATTATGCTCTCTAACAGTAGGTTTAGACGTTTAGAAATTTCAGCGTCTACATCAGAACTTTTACCTTTGTCTAACCTAGCAAAATAAGTATTTTATTTATTATTCCTCTTGAAAGAAGGGATATAAACTTTCTCAGTTTTAGGCTTGAAAGAAACATAAACACTTCTATTATCAACAGCAGGCTTAGTACTAGTCAAATTTTCAATTTTAGTTTTAGATTCAATTAACTCTTGTTCCAAGCTTTTCATATTCTCATCTTGAGAGGAAATTTGATTTCTCAAAAATTCATTCTTTTTATTAGATTCATCTAATCTAACAACCAATTCCTCTTTTTTTAAGATTAGCCAATTTTAACTCTTTCTTGAATTTCTTAGCAATTTTCATAGATTTCAATAATTCCTTACGAAGAGTTTCACAGGCATTAATAAGATCAACAAAAACAACAGTGTCCTTTTTATTCAAATCATCACAATCAAAAACAGTAAGACATGATAACAAGGGTCAAGGATCAACTTTTAGATCAAAAGATCTAAAGCAAAAGAGCTACCTACTCTGATACCATTTGTACATTTTTAGATCCTTGTAAAACTTGATTGTTTAACCTAATTAATTAACCAAGTGAATACTTAGATTTATTATTCAGATCTAGGTTAAAACAATAACAATCATATCATGTAAAGCAGCAGAAAAATAAATAACACAATGATATGATGACCTAGGAAAACCTAACCGGTAAAAAATCTTGGGAGGATTTAACCTAACTATCCTTAAAGTAAAACAAATCCACTATGAAAGAATTGAAATTTTACAATAGTGACTTAGACCACTAACATCCTATTGCTGCCTCGAGTAGAAACTTACTACCATGATTACATGATATCTCCGAGTCCACAGACTACTTCTTTCCTAGCCCATTGCAACACAAGCACCCACGCTTGTGATAGAAAACACAAACTCTCCTGTTTGTGACTCCAAGACCACCCTTGAAAGTTTAGATCATCAACACCTTTGATGATTAGAGAAGACAACAACTTCTACAACACCAAATCTTGAGATTCTTCAAGAAATAACACCAATAGAAGACATGAGAGAGTTTTTAGAGTACAAAACCCTAGATACAAAGGAGACACACCCTTCTCTCCCTAAAAAGCCTTATAAAAATGTGCTTAGGGTTTTCTTTATATACTAGAAGAAGTAGATCTAAAACCCTAATCCTTTTTGAGCTTGAACTGTTGTTTGGGCTTAATTAAAATATTGTAGATACGACTCTAGATCGATCAAGCCTATCTCTCGATCGATCGAACCAGGCAAATTCTAAAATCTTCTTTCCGTAGCTTACTTGTTCTCGAATCTTGACTTTAATCACCTTGAGCATTATCTAATAATACCTATAGACTCTAAGATCTATATCTAGAAAAGTTTGTGTTCAGGATTTGCCAATTGTGTATGTTTTTAGACCCCTTAAAACACAACCAGATTAACCTAGTTAACAAGCCAAGTTATTACTTAGTCCAAATTTTAGATCTAGGTTATCACAATCAAACAACCATATCATGTATAGAAGTGAAAATATAAATAACACAAAAATATGATCACCCAAGAAAACCAAATATAACACGCCATATTTTTTACACCAATTTAATTATTATCCGTAAATTAAAAAGGAGGCCCACAATTAAATGGACTTAATTGATTTGGGCCTAGGATATTAAAAATAAGTAAATACTATGGAATACGAAGCCCAAGTAAGGTGGCATAAGTAAATATGAGCCTTGATAAGCTTATAAATAAATAAAACCCTAGTCTTTTACCTCTTATGCTATACGTGCATAAACTTTTGAGGCTGCCTTTTTGCTTCAACCACATCACACTACCGAACTTTGCCTTCCGTCACTGTGGCTGCGAGTAGAGACTACAAGGTCTCTACAGGTATGGTTTCTATGACTATATTATTGGAAAAGGGACTCCTATGATTGTTATCATTCTTAGACTAGGCAAGTACATATATGCTTGTGTCTTGGAAAGAAGCTAAAGAGATGTTGGTCTCATGAATCTCCACCTATAAAAGATGTCCTATATTGTTATTATATTAGATTAGGAGTGATGTAAATAGTTATATGGCAGGATGGGTACCTTGTAATTTTTAATTTGGATAGATAATTATAGTACCTATAGAAGTATGGTGAGTCTACCAACGAAAAGATATAACTCTAGCTTCTGCTTATGACCATGTGGGTTTGTTTCTTTTGGATTGGCTGGCTGCGCTCAAGCCAATTCCATCACATGTATTGCCGTGGGCCCGCCAATGTTCAAACTTGTCCAGATCCATCATTAGGTTTGGCAGTATTAAAGGATTAATGGGCTGACAATGGGATTGATATATATTAAGGATAATATTGGCTTCAGCTATATATAAAACTATTTTGAATATATCAATATTGTCTAGGTTAAAACTATTTAAGTGTGAAAACTGATTTTAAGTGAGAAATTGTGTATTGATGGACCTATCTTTGATGTTATTTAGGTTCTAGTTGACATCGTTTCGAACAATTGAAGTCAAGCTTGATTTAGCAACTAGATGTAAGTGGACTACAGAATATGACGTCTCTCAAGACGTGTATATATATATATATATATATATTTGGTAAAAATACATCTATATATATATACATAATTGCAAAAGTGAAGTTTCAAAAACTTATACCATTGTAAATGCATAATATATATCAGAATTTTATTATTTATTGTATATTATTATAAAACTGTACATGTCAAGAATGTTTTCAAATAATCAGTTAGAGAGTCTGCAACCTTTGCCAACACAGGGTTAAGTGTTGGTCTTCGGCCAATGTAGTGTTATTGTGGTGTGGTGCAGTGTTATCGTTTTCTCTTCGGAGCTAGTGTTGCCTCTTTGTGGTTAATGTTATTGTTCCCCATAGGAATCACCCACCAAGTGTTTAGCAGTTTATGTCTTTGTCTGACTAATGTTTTCCATATTGAACTACTGTTTTATTGTTACTAATCTTTATAAGTGAAAAAAAAGACTGTTTATTGTCATAATATATTGTTTCTACCTATTTGGTGTATCATGGCTAATTAAAGTGGTTATTATTTTATTTAATGATTACAGCATTATAGTTTAATGTTTTATTCTTGACAGTTTTATAGAATATATTGTATTACTGTTAAAACTATTTGTAAATGTTTTGTAAAGCTTATATTTTATCAATGATACTAATGTTTTGTTTTGGAAGACATCCTCATGTTATGTAGTCTCTTATTGGGCTTCTAGCTCACCCCCCTTTCTTCACCCTTTCAGATTGGAGCAGTGGAATATCTTTTGGTGGTAGATCATTGGAGACATAGATTGAAGACTTCTTTTGGAGTTATGTTAGTTGATGGATTGTTTTAGTATTTTTTTTCTTAGGATAGTAAATTTGGCAATTGTGGAACTCTTGGAGATTGTATTTGGAGACTTTATTGTTAAACTTTTTATTTTTATGGATTTCTAAGGGAAAAGATTTTGATTATTTGAAGTTTATTGTGGATATTTATTTACGCTCTGTTCCATTATATTAGTGCTGAGTATAAATAAGACAGGTTATGCATCAAATCCTTGGTATGGATTTGGGGCGTTACAGTTATGGTATCAAAGCATAGGTTTATGATTCTGCAGACTTATAGGTTTAATCTTGAGATTATTTTGGAACAAGAGTGTGATCATAGGAATTTCAGTGTTAGAATTATTTTGACCTTTCATAGTTTTTTTCAAGAGCGTGTAGGAATGATTGTTGCACTATCTATGTGTTTAGTTTTGACCTTTAGGAATATTTAAAATCTTTACTTATGATATCTTGTTGTATTGCTTAGAGAGATGACTCCACCAAGGAGGAACACAGGGAATGGTCAATCGAATGCCGAGGGAACCACTAATCTTCAGGCTATTATTGAAGCCATTGGGGGCTTAACCAATATAGTGCAACATCAAGTAGGAGCCACCAATCCGACTAGTGCTTTGGAGAAGTTTAGAAAGCTTGACCCTCCTGCTTTCAAGGGTACAAAAAATCCAATAGAGGCTGATAACTGGCTTAAGGAGATAGGAAGACTCTTTAGGGCAATGGAGGTTAGTGATGAGCAACGAGTTATCCTTGCTATTTTTGTATTGAAAGGTGATGCATTGGAATGGTTGGAATCCACAGAAAGGATACATGGGAGAGAAGTTATAGCTTGGCAGCATTTTGTTGAACTCTTTCGTAAGAGGTATTTTCCCGATAGTTTAATGGTGCAAAAGGAAGCTGAGTTCATTCGCATAGCACAAGGTAATCAATCCGTGTTTGAGTATGAGCAGAAATTTGCTGAATTATCCCGCTTTGCTCCACACATGGTTGACACAGAAGCAAGGAAGGCTAGGCATTTTGAAAGGGGTTTAAGGGAGGAAATTTAGGGACTGGTTTCCATGTTCAAATTGGAAATATATGCAGAGGTGGTAGATCAAGCTCTCATAGCAGAAAGAAATTGCAATTGTCTCTCAAAGGCCAATGATCAAGAGAGAGAGCCAGATCAGAGTAATTTCCTTAAGGGAAAGTCTAGTGAAAGTTTATTCAAGAAGCAAGGGGTGCCTATTTCAAACAAGAAGGCACATAAGACTTGTTCAAGATGTGGAAAGGCTCATAGTGGAACATGTTATTTGGAGTCGAGAGCGTGTTTTAAATGTGGCAAAACTAGACACTTTATCAAAGATTGCCCAGATTGCAGAGTGAGCCAAGAGTTGAGCCTAATGATGTGAATCAAAGGCCAAAAATCCAAGGAAGAGTGTTTTCCATTACTAGGCAAGGTGCTGAGGAATCTAAGTCAGGTACCATCTCCTTATTTTTCTCTTATGAAGTGAAACAATGGTTGTTGAGTCTATGTAACTATTGTGTGGTTATGATAGTAGACAATATAATATGGATTGATTAGGAGCAGATCATGTTGCTTTGAGTTCTACAACCTAGTGTATTTCCTTGGGGCGCTTTTGATAAATAAAATTTATATGCTAAATTTAAGAAGTGACATTTTGGTCAGATTAAGTGATATTTTTTAGGATTGTTTTCCAAATTTTAAGAGACAAGAGGTTGCATGCTAAATTGTGAAAGTGTGAGTGCTGATTGAATCAAGTGGTGTTCTTAGAACATATGATCTCTAGAGATGGAATTAAAGTGGACCCTATTAAGATTGAAGCACTAGTATATTGAGGTACGTTTGAATTTTCGAGGACGAAAATTTTATAAGAGGGGGATAATGTAACACCCCATATTTTTTACACCAA
Source organism: Quercus ilex subsp. ballota (assembly GCA_032727855.1). NCBI lineage: Eukaryota > Viridiplantae > Streptophyta > Magnoliopsida > Fagales > Fagaceae > Quercus > Quercus ilex. The sequence continues at coordinate 52,936,955 of CM064916.1, read as the reverse complement.
TTTAATTATTATCCGTAAATTAAAAAGAAGGCCCACAATTAAATGGATTTAATTGATTTGGGTCTAGGATATTAAAAATAAGTAAATACTATGGAAAATGAAGCCCAAGTAAGGTGGCATAAGTAAATATGAGCCTTGATAAGCTTATAAACAAATAAAACCCTAGTCTTTTACCTCTTATGCTATACGTGCATAAACTTTTGAGGCTGCCTTTTTGCTTCAGCTTCATCAGACTACCAAACTTTGCCTTCCGTCACTGTGGCTGTGAGTAGAGACTACAGATATGGTTTCTATGACTATATTATTGGAAAAGGGACTCCTATGATTGTTATCATTCTTAGACTAGGCAAGTACATATAGGCTTGTGTCATGGAAAGAAGCTAAAGAGACGTTGGTCTCATGAATCTCCACCTATAGAAGATGTCCTATATTGTTATTATATTAGATTAGGAGTGATGTAAATAGTTATATGGCAGGATGGGTACCTTGTAGTTTTTAATTTGGATAGATAATTATAGTACCTATAGAAGTATGGTGAGTCTGCCAACGAAAAGATATAACTCTAGCTTCTGCTTATGACCATGTGGGTTTGTTTCTTTCGGATTGGCTGGCTGCACTCAAGCCAATTCCATCTCATGTATTGCCGTGGGCCCACCAATGTTCAAACTTGTCCAGCTCCATCATTAGGTTTGGCAGTATTAAAGGATTAATGGGCTGACAATGGGATTTATATATATTAAGGATAATATTGGCTTCAACTATATATAAAACTATTTTGAATATATCAATATTGTCTAGGTTAAAACTATTTAAGTGTGAAAACTGATTTTAAGTGAGAGATTGTGTATTGATGGACCTATCTTTGGTGTTATTTAGGTTCTAATTGACATCGTTTCGAACAATTGAAGTCAAGCTTGATTTAGCAACTAGATGTAAGTGGACTACAGAACATGACATCTCTCAAGAAGTGTATATATATATATATATTTGGTAAAAATACATCTATATATATACATAATTGCAAAAGTGAAGTTTCAAAAACTTATACCATTGTAAATGCATAATATATATCAGAATTTTATTATTTATTGTATATTATTATGAAACTGTACATGTCAAGAATGTTTTCAAATAGTCAGTTAGAGAGTTTGCAACCTTTGCCAACACAGGTTTAAGTGTTGGGCTTCGGCTGATTTAGTGTTATTGTGGTGTGGTGCAGTGTTATCGTTTGCTCTTCGGAGCTAGTGTTGCCTCTTTGAGATTAGTGTTATTGTTCTCCATGGGAATCACCCACTAAGTGTTTAGCAGCTTATGTTTTTGTCTGACTAATGTTTTCCATATTGAACTACTGTTTTATTGTTACTGATCTCTATAAGTGAAAAAAAAGACTGTTTATTGTCATAATATATTGTTTCTACCTATTTGGTGTATTTTGGCTAATTAAAGTGGTTATTATTTTATTTAATGAAATACAAAGTTTCTCAAAGTAAATACCTTGACACTATGTACTATAATTTGTGAGCACCAATAATATAATTTCCAAAGCCATAAAATCTAACATACAGTAATTTATCACAAATATACCATACTACCACATAGACTGGTCAGGGGATCCACACATTCACAACTGGCATGATATTGTCTTCTCTGGTATACAGACTCTTGGCCCCATGGACAGCAGCCTCACTCACACGCTCAAGGTTTTTCTCTCCCCCCATGGGCAGCAGAGAGAGTGCGTCAAATAGGACCTCTCTTGCATGTGGTCTCTTGGCCCCATGGGCAGCAGCCTCACCCACATACAATCAATGAACCTCTTCCCCCCATGGATAGCAGGGAAGAACACGTCATCCAAAGTGAAAGGGCACTGACCTGGATTTGATTCCATTGTCACAAAGACTACAGAAACCAAATCGGGTGATCACCGTGAAATCACACATGGCATGGTGTTAAAACCACATAAGCTCACAGGTATACATTTCCTTTCAAATACATAGTTTATAACTAGGTAGTTTCAGAAAAACCTTAAATAATCTAACTTCCACAAAGTTTATAAGGTTTTCAACTTCACTCTTGTCAAAAAGATCTTCTATCAATTTCCCACGTAACAAAACAAAATAAGCATCTTTAAATTTTCTAATATACCATAAAATCCAAGATTTCCTTATCAAAGATTAAATAACAGATGCTCATTTATCTATATCAACAAATTCATGCATTTCCCCAAATGCAATACCAAATATGATGCATTTTCATCTATATAATCATATATATATATATATATATATTAAAGTTACGACACAATAGTTTTTAGGAAAGTATAATTTCCATAGGTAGTTTCCAAAAGCGTGTCTAACCCAAAAACATTTATATAACATGGTTATTTTTCAAAATCCCATTAAAAAGCTACTTACCTTGCAACCGCAAAATCCTAATTCTCCAAGCTCCAAAGGAGATTAGCTAGAACCTCAACAATATCAAGCAAACCTAACATAATAAGCATAAAGCTTAAAATTGCATCTAGCCACAATTTAGGAATTGCCAAATAATCACTTAATTAGGCAAGCCTAGTATTTAACCTCATCAATAATAATATATTCCACTTCCATAGTTTCTCAACAATTTGATTCACAAGGCATAAACTCCAATTTATAAAGTTAACCCATTTAATATCATCTCCAACATTATGACTAGTTTCCATAAAATTTACGCTACATCATTAAAAGACCCATAAAAGCAAAATCCATATATCCTCTAAGACAAGAAATTTAGAACTTCAACTAACTCCAAATAAACCCAATGGCAATGGAAAATTTAAATTTACCAACTATCACATGTTATAACTTAAACCCCTAAATTTTCCACCATAAATAAACCTTAGGTAGTCATCATTTGCACAAACCATATACCCACTCATCAAATAATTCCACCAACACAAAACCCAAACATACAAACACATAAATATCATTTCTAATGCTCATAAATCACATGGGTATCATTATTAAAGCTTTGATAAGCAATAGCCTCAAGCAAAAGTGTAAAACCCACCAAAAAGATGAGAAATATTTTACCTCAAAAAAAAAGATGTGAAGGTGTTTATGGGTTCCCAAAAATTTTCCAGTGATCTTGCCGGAAAAATGATGGTGGAAATGGTGATATGGAGGTGCCAGCAAGAGAGCTTGAAGGAGTAAAGAGAGCGTTCTACCGAAAATGAAAAAGAAGAAAAAGAAAGAAAAGAGAAGTGAGGGAGTGAGCCTGCCAAAGGAATGAAAAGATGAGTGATTGTGTGGTGGGTAGTGGGGTTAGGTGGGGCTTGGCATATGGGAACCCAAAACAAATATCTGATCATGAATTTTTTTTTTTTTTTTTTTCCTTTTGACTGAGACGTTACAAAAGCTCCTCACAGATCTCACAAGAGATTCACACAAACAGCAATATGAGTAACAAAGACCTTAGAGAGGTTTGGGTACAAAACCCTAGATACAAAAGAGGCACTCTCTTTTCTCTCTTAAAAGTCTCTTAATAACGTGCTTAGGGTTTCCTTTATATAATGGGAGAAGTAGATCTAAAACCCTAATCCTTAATAGGCTTGGGCTGAGTTGGAAATTCTGCAGAAAAATGCATTCTACCCGATTCTCAATTGATTGAGCCTAAGTTTCGATCGATCGAGCCAAGCCGAAAGTCACTAATACTTCTGCAGCCACTCGATTCCAGCTTTACATAACAGACACAACTTTGAGCAAGCCTAAACAAGACTAAACAACCTATTTTGATCATGGTTTTCCAACATTACACATTAGAGTTCTAAATACATAAATTCCTAAAACTTTAGAACCTAACAAATTGTTCTAAACTTTTAGAACCTAACACCTAGGAAAGCATAGTACCTCCATTAATACCTCTGTCACTTAAGGTTGCAGCAAGTGCCTTACTCTTCCCAATGCTCTTGAGATATGTCGGGCATTCATGCTTCATATGATTGAATCCATGACATCCAAAACACTTTGGTCCTGCAAGAACAGTGTACTGACCGCCTTCCTTAGCATCCTTTTTCCCTCTGTCTTCCACCTTAGACTGGAAAGAACTGGATTGTCTGCGGTCCTTATCGAAGCTCCTCCTATTGGCATTCTTCATAAACTTCTTGAATTGCCTTGTAATGTAGGACTTCATCTTGGAATCTTCATCATTGGAAGACTCATCTGTATCACTACTCTTTGCCTTCAAGGCCATGCTCTTGCCTTTAATTGACTTGCCAATCCTAGATAACCCTATCTCATAGGTCTACAAGTTTCCAACCAGCTTAGTCGAAGGAATCTTGTCAATATCCCTTGATTCCTCTATTGCCGTAATCTTGGCATGGAATCTCTCGGGTAGAGATCTGAGCACTTTTCTCACAATCTTAGGTTCAGGGATGATTTCCCCAAGATTGAAGGCTGAGTTTACTATGTCCTTGAGCTTGGTATGAAACTCATCAAACAACTCATCTTCCTCCATCTTAATCTCTTTAAAGCTTGTAGTGAGCCTCTGAAGTTTTGAATCTTTGACAGCCTTTGTTCCTTCATAGGTTGTCTGGAGGATGGTCCACGCCTCTTTAACAGTTTCAGTTAAGGATATCTTCTTAAACTCCTCATTGGTGACCGCACTGAACAACGCATTCAATGCCCTGCTGTTGAAGTTTGCCACCTTGATCTTGGCTTCATCCCAATCGGCCGGCGCTTCCTTTGGCTTAGCCCAGCCAATCTCTACAGCTTGCCATACCTTTTCTTCTAAGGACTGCAAAAAAAACTCTCATGCGTACTTTCCAGTATGCGTAGTTAGTCCCATCAAATAAAGGAGGTATAATTAACGATTGTCCTCTATCCATGACAAACAGAGGTCAATGGATCAAACACAGCAAAGATTAAACCCTAATCAGAGTGTGTCTACTCTGATACCACTTGTCGGACCGTGTGCCTTACCAATCCATCCAACCACCAATTGGTGAAGGATGAGGGGACACAAATCTTTTATAGCATTCGATCGTAGACCAAGCCCATTGGTATTGGAGCGAATTGTGAAATCTCACAATCCATCCCTCATAATGCGGCTTCAACAACTAAAACCTATGACCTTGGCTCTGATACCACTTGTCGGGAAATTTAGACCCCGGTTGAAAGAATTAACAAGTTTTAAACCTAAGTTGTTAAATAGATTTATTATAAATAAAACTTATTAAAACAAACAAACATTAATATCATGTCAAAATCATGCAGCGAAAAAAATAAATAAGACAAGATACGATGACCCAGGAAAACTAATGAAACCAACCAGTTTCACAGTAAAAAACCTGGGGAGAAACCTTCCCGAAAAGCAATCCATTATAGTAAAGAGAAGTTTCAAATCTAGTACAAGACATTTGTCCCTAGACTCTACAATCCCCGTAGATGAACTCACAGCAGAAACTTTTTACCGCTTCAGAACCTCTGAACTCTTCAATATATGAACGCCACCCTTTGATGATGCACGAATCTCAGTACATGACTAACCAATTGCGCGGATCCCAGTACGCGACTTCAATCACCAACTTGAAGAAGATGTTGGCTGCAAAGTTCTTCACTTTATCAACAATGAAGATCAAGAAGCACTTGGTTACAAAACCCTTTGATGCAAATACACAGAAACTTCTTCAGAGAAGATGAACTAGGTCAAAAATTTCGTCTTTGATCACAAATTGCTTGAACAGAGTTTTCTCAATGCTTGTGCAACTTGTGTTCTATTTGACGGCTCTTAAAATAATCATTTTATATGTCTAGGGTTAGGAGAAAAGAAGGCCCAAAGACACATTCATGGATCCCAAGAAATCAGATTAGAAAATCTGATTTTATTAATCTCGACAGATAGCAGGTGTCGAGGAGCTATCGAGCAGGTGTTGAGCTTTAATGATTTTGCACTTCAGCTTGTTTTTCTTGGACAGACTTGATGAGTTCAACACTTGATCTTGAAACCTTGTTTCTTGAAGTATTAAAAACACCTAGAACTATCCAATTACAAGTAGAGTGTGTTTTGTCAAAGGATTAGCCAATTTACATAAATAAGTGACATATGTTCTTAACAAGTGAAAATACATATGTCCTAACAATCAATTGATTTTTTTTTTCTTGATAAATTAATAGTTACATCAAGAACAAAGTCTAGCTCCAAATTGGTTATAGTTTAAGGATACAACCGTACCAATATCTTTTTATTAGAGGTGAATTTTAACAAATCCACAATTGGATTACATCTTCTTCTTATATTCTTCATACTTGCAAAAGTTATAGAAAATTAAAGATTAATAGATATATTATCAGTAACTTGTTTCAATTGCAAATTTTCGTAGTTTAAAATTATGCATAAAATATAAGTTTATGGATAATATAGTAAATAATATTCTAATTGACACAAAATTTGAGATGTGAATTGAAAGTATAAAACAAGAAAATGTAATTCAACGGTTAGATTTTCAAAATATCTAGTAATTTTATTTTACAGAACAAGTTTAGCTACAAAATTAGTCTAATAGCTAAACTTTATCCTTGCAAAAATGGGGGAGGGGGATTTTTTTTTTTTTTTGGTAATGGGACGGGGAGGGGGATTTGATCATTTTAAGAGGCTCTAGATGAGTTACTCTTTGTATTTATCATTACTATTAAAATGCACCACCATTCAACTTTTACAAACCCATTTTAATACAAATAAGTAGCACAATTATAAGAATTTTTATTTTACATGTTATTTATCAATTGATTTTTTTTTTCTTGATAAATTAATAGTTACATCAAGAACAAAGTTTAGCTCCAAATTGGTTGTAGTTTAAGGATACAACCGTACCAATATCTTTTTATTAGAGGTGAATTTTAACAAATCCACCATTGGATTACATCTTCTTCTTATATTCTTCATACTTGCAAAATTTATAGAAAATTAAAGATTAATAGATATATTATCAGTAACTTGTTTAAATTGCAAATTTTCGTAGTTTAAAATTATGCATACAATATAAGTTTATGGATAATATAGTATATAACATTCTAATTGACACAAAATTTGAGATGTGTATTGAGAGTATAAAACAAGAACATGCAATTCAACGGTTAGATTTTCAAAATATCTAGTAATTTTATTTTACAAAACAAGTTTAACTACAAAATTGGTTCTAGTAGCTAACCTTTATCCTTGCAACAATGGGGGAGGGGGTTTTTTTTTTTTTTGATAATAGGATGGGGAGGGGGATTTGATCATTGTAAGAGGCTCTAAATGAGTTACGAGTTACTCTTTGTATTTATCATTACTATTAAAATGCACCACCATTCAACTTTTACAAACCCATTGTAAAGTTATTATTTACAATTATATGTTTTTGTTGGCTTATATTTCATGCCAAATTTGTTTGTAATTATATTCAATCTGTTGTACTCTGTATTTGTTGTGGGATTTCATTGTAAGGGTTGCGTGTTAGAGAGAGAGAGAGTGTGAAGACTCAAGCATTTGAAGACTGAAGATTTCTCGCGGGTGTCTCGCGACTTAGCTTCCCGCGAAGTGATATATGTGCCCTGCACATGCTAGAATGCGAAGAGTCAGGCCAAGTGGAGACAGCTGTGTCTCGCGAGTATCTCGCGGGTAAGGCCTTCTCGCGAGACACCCGCGAGGCATTCTGTTCTGCCAGCCTGTCAAGTCTAAATCACACTTTCTGTACCCACACTATATATACCCATATTACCCACAATTGGGATGAGAGCCTCTGAGAGAAAACCCTAGCAAAACACCTTGAGAGTTAGAGATTGTTATACCTACAATCCTCTACACATTTGTTTTGGAAATTTCCGCATCTCCTACCTCTCCATTTCCATACCATTGAGAGGTTGATAGCCCAAACACTTACCATACCCTTTCAGAGTGTGAAGTGATGTTTTGGTGCTACTGGGAAGCATTGGAAGAAGCCAAGGATGGCAAATGCAACATGGAGCTTGTTGCGGGATCCGGAGAACTAAGACAAGATACGGTTCCGAGAAGCCTTGTTGGAGTAGGAGCTTGGAGGGCTTAGGTACATCCGGGTAGATTAGGCTTGGAGGGTCTCTTGCTAACCCATGTATCCCAACTAATTGTGTAGTGGATCGATTTCCGCTTGGCGGGCGGCGGAGAGGTTTTTCGCCGAGTTCTTCGGTTTCCTCTTCGATAACACGTCTCGGTGTTATTTGTGTTTGCATCCTTCTTCCCTACTCTTATTCATTTCATTTTTACTGCTATGTTACTTTAAATATGGATCAGAGTAGTTGTCTTGCTTATTTGCTTGCGTTTACACTATTCCGCACTTAGTATTAAGTTTGTGTAAAATCAACCAAGCCGTAACTGTAATTTGGGGGTCCAAATTGCTCGTGTGTTTTCGACACATTTCCGAGCTTTCAATTGGTATCAGAGCGGGTACACTTGCTATGGTTTAAATACCTATGTGTGATCCTTAACCCTTTTTGAGATAGATAGGTCTCAATCCCTAAATGTTCCAGCATTTTTTGATGGTAACAATTATGCTTTCTAGAAAGTCAGAATGATGGCATTTTTGTGCTCTATTGATGATACCGTTTGGGATGCGGTTGAAGTAGGTTGGACCAGGCCGGAGGCTGCAAAATCCACTTGGGATAAGGTAGCTCTTGCGGCGGCTAATGCTATTAGTAAAGCTTTAAATGCTATTTTATGTGGTGTGTCTCCAGATGAATTCCACAGGATATCTCACATGACAGTTGCAAAGGAAGCTTGGGAGATTTTGGAGACTACCTATGAAGGTACAAAGAAAGTTAAGGACATAAAGCTTCAGATGCTTACCACCAAGTTCGAAGAGCTTAAGATGGGAGATGATGAGTCCTTTGATTCGTTTTATGGGAAACTCAATGAAATTGTGATTGCGAAGCTCAATCCTGGTGAGAAGATTGAAGATACTAAGGTGGTGAGAAAAATTTTGTGGTCTTTACCTGAGAGCTTTCGAGCAAAGTCATAGTCATAGAGGAAAGCAAAGATTTGGATGAAATTAAGATCCAAGAGCTCATTGAGTCTCTTCAAACGTATGAGCTTGGACTGCCTTCCCATAAGACGAGTAAATCGCTTGCTCTCAAAACCATCACTGAAAGAATGGATGATTCCTCTGATGAAGATGAGGTAGACGGAGAATAAGTGGGTCTACAAGAGACTTATAACTCCCTCATTTAGAAGACCAGTGGATATGCAAAGGTGGCTAACACAGCCATTAAAAAGATGAAGAGGGCTGAGGTGGATTACAAAAGCCTTCTAGTGCGATATAAAGAGGCGAAGTGTGAGATTGAAACACTAAATGATGAGCTATCATAAGCTTACACAAAAGTGAGATTTCTTGAGCAAGAGGTAGTGCAAGCACAAGCCAAGATAGAAAGGGTCTCTTCCAAGAAGCTAGATGATGTACCGGAGGGAGCAGCTCATCAGCCAATGTCACCAAAGAAGTGAAGTTCATGAAGGCCAAAGATACGGTTGTAGAAGAGCCGACACCTGAGAAAGTTAAGGCTAAAAAGAAGAAGAATGTGCCTAATCAGCGGGTGTTTAATAAGTCTCGTAATCAATCAGAAACCAGATTTAGATCCAGAGGTAGATCACTTCCAAGATCACAACAGGGTCCTAGAACGAATCATGTGTGTCACTTTTGTGGAGTACAAGGACATACAAGACCCAACTGTCATAAGCTGAGAGCATTGAACAATGCAAGCACTCCTCGGTCACGAGGAAGGAGAAATGACGAGAGGTCTTGGGGTGGTGAGCAAACAAGAAGTCAAAACCGTGATCCCGGAGTGATGGACGTGATGAAGATGATCGGTGCCTTCACCAATTGTTTGGAAAGCTTCACACGAAGGTTTGAAAGTCCCAACTCTCGTACCCAATTTGTCAAGGATATCACCCCAAATGCACGTGACGTGTGGGTGAAGAGGGGTACTCATGCATAAGCATTATAACATGTCCATGCACTAATTCTTCCAATGCTTAGGGACATTTGCTGCTGCATCTTATCATGCATTGTCTTCTTTTTATAGCATGTTTCTTTTACTTGTTTGGCTTGTGCCTGTTTTTGTTTTGTTGATCTTACTTTATTTCGATTTGTTTTTGAGTGTGTTCAAAAAAAAAAAAAAAAAAATTCAAAAACCCATAAAAATTGAAAAATCTTCAAAAAGTTTGATCGCTCGTTTTGTGCATATCTCATGTTAGTTTGGCCTAGTACCTTCGTACTTATGGCGTAGTGCATTTACGAACTTAGCTTGTTATGTATGCACATTTATCTTTGTGGAAGAAATCTTGAAAATTATGTGTGATTGTTGTAAATATATCTTCAAGCTTGTCATGAATGATTGGTCAATAGTCTTGATGGTCTTGATACATGCATAGACTTGTGTCTATATCTCTTCCTACTTTATTTTTTTTGTTTGCAAAAGAGCTTACTAAATGTAAATCTGCAAATGAAAAGAGATATCGAGCTGCAAAAGCCTGTCGCATATACTAGTATTTGACTAGGAAAAAGGGAAAGCGACTTGTGTTTTGAAATGTATGGTGCTCAAAAAGTCAAAGGCTAATCCTAAATGTTGATATATCAAAAATATCAAGCACCGATCTCAAAAAGGAGATGTATCATCCAAAATGGATCAAATGTAATCAGTTTATGATTTGTGCAGAAGCCAAATGAAAAGATTCTAAGCTATGTAATCAATTTGTGGGAGGTCATATATACTCATTTCTATAATTGAGATAGTCCACTTGATTTCGTATCAGTTGTGTATGACTCGATTGAATTGATCATTGAAGCTTCACTCTGGTCTAAGGACTATTTCACACTTGATACTCACCCACAACACACAAGACTTTGATTCAATGAATGCTTATTTCATTTGTGTTTGTACATGTTCAAATGTAATGTGTATGCTCAAATTCTTGATGATCAAACCCAAAAAGATTTTTGAGTGTTTTATATGTTTTTGAAAGTGATTTTATACTTTCGAGTCTTTTGTTTTTGTTCAAAATGCATTTTTGTGTTTTTCTTCAAAAACTGGTTCAGAGGTGTTCTTGCGAGAAGCTCGCAACTTAGAGCTTCCTGCGAAATGAGCTTGAGGGAAATATTTTTTTTTCATTGTGTCACTCAGAAACTCTCGCGACTGTTTCGCGACCAACAGCTTCTCGCGAAATGCTGTTTGGCAAAAATTGGATTTTTCCAAATTCAAATAGAAGGGGTATCGCAACTGTCTCGCGACTGTATCTCAACCTAGAGCTTCTCGCGAAATTTCATGTGCTTCAGTGGCCATTTTCCCGACTATCTCGCTACTGTCTCGCTACTTTCTAACTATGCGTGTTTTCAGTTTATATGTAGCAAATGTGACAGTTTTTCAAAACTTTCTCATTTCCCTCGCTCAACCTCTTTCAAACCTCTTTCAACCCAAATCACTATTTCATTCAAACCCCATCATTTTCAAGCAAAGTTTCTGTACAATCCTTTCAAGGTATGTACCTTTTATACTTTTTTCATCTTTTATTCTCAGATTATGCAGTTTTTATGCTTAAGGTTTGAAAATTGGGGATTTTCGAAAAATTGGGTTGGGTTTCTTTTTAAAGTGAAATTTTTTCAATTTCTTTGATTGGGCTGAGTCCCATTTGTCTCTTGTGCATCTATATTGGCCCCTTGAGGCATTTTAACATGTATTGAGGCTTGATTTCATCATGTTCATGCATTATTCATGTGCTTTTTGCTTTGTTGCATGTTAGGTGTTTGACAAAATGTCTAAGTGACATTTGTGTGATGAATTGGACTAAACTTAGTTCCAATCATGTTTCTTGGTCTTATTTGTCATGTGTTTCATGCTTTAATCAATGGCTATGTGTTTTACACACTTTGCCCATTTTGTGCCTTAATGCCATGCCATGCACATACTAGGCACACACCTAGGCACCCTCATGCATCAACACACGCACACACATGCATCTGCACATGCACACAGCCGCACACACACGCACAACATCATATTTTCATGTATTGTGCTTATGTTTTCTTGTTTTTATGTGTTTAGCATGTTGTTTAGAGTTGATTATGCTCTATTTTTGGCTAATTTTACCTTTGTTATGGAACTAACTTGAATCTAATCAAGTTTTATGTTCTATTTGTGCTTTGTGGACTTGGTTCTTTTCTGGTTCTGTTGTTATACAGATGGCTCCAACCAAGCATGCAGCTACAAAGAAACCATCTTCAAAGCGTGCACGCACTGATTTTGATCATTTCAAGTCTGCTGAAGTAGATATGAAGTATAATGACTGCTATAAGGAGAAGACGATCATCATGGAGTGGGTGGTTCAGTTAGAAACTCTTGAGGACACATTCATCCCTGTAGTGTTCAAAGATAGAACTTGGACCAAGCTGTTGAATCCAGTTGGGGTTATTTATTCTGAGATAATAAAGGAATTTTTCTCAAATGCAACTGTCAACGGAGATCGTATCGAGTGCTGGGTGAGACATAAAGAATTTGTGATTACTAGAGAGATCATCCAAGATTTTTTGGAAACTCGTCCTCCATCTCAGCCAATTACAATTGCATATAAGGACAGATTGGGCTCTACTATTGAGATGATTACAGTTCTTGGTGGTGAACCGAAGAAATCATCCATGAACACAATCAAATTCTCTCTGGAAATGAGGACACTGAGTTATGTGATGATTCATAATCTGTATCTGGTCACCAACCTCACCACACCATCTGCTCCAAGAACAAGATTCCTGTATGATCTCTTTATCCATAAGGAGATAGACATTTGTGGCCATATCATCCATGTCCTGAAGAAGAGCATTACAAAGCAGAATACAAGGATTGTAATGCCGTTTCCCCCTCTGATCATGGGCTTGATTGCTAAAGCAAAGCTCAAACTTCCTAGTGGCCTCACAGCAGTTCAGAGGGACTACCCCATTGATGGTCATACATTGACTAGGAGCACAGCACACATCAAAGGCTCCAAGACTGGTGCGCATACCATACCACCACCACGTGTTGAGCAGGACTCAGATTCAGAGTCAGATCAATTTTAGCCTCTTTGGCCGTTTCGGTCAAAAAGGGAGAGAAATTTTTGAGGGGGGAGCTGAGGAAGAGCTTGCACAGTGTTAGGGGGAGCATAGTTTTAGACTTATAAGCATTGGTTATTGGTTCATAAATGGTTTATCTTTAGTTATTTTAGTTTTTATAACTACTGTTTTATGCTTACTGTTTTTACTGCTTATGTTTTAAACTTAAATACTCTGGTTTAATCTTAGTTTTTTTTTTTTTTGTTGTGATTCTCTCAATGCTTTTGTAGCATTTCTTTTGTACTTTTAAGATATTGCTATTATGTCTTAAGTAACTCACTCTTGTGCCCATGTAGGATTGTTCCTAGATGCATATATGTTTTTATGCATTGGTTGAGTGTTGGACATGCAAATGAAAGTTTGCAATTGAGCTTATTAGGTTGCATGTTCGGATGTTCATTCCTTCTGTGAATGAGCATTGTGATCACTATTGTATAGTGATTGTGTGTTTGGTCTAGCCATGGTCTATTATTTTTATTCCATTTTGCTTGATTGCTTTGTGCTTGTTCCATCTTTCATTACAAGTTTTCTGCATAACAATGAACTTATTGTGTTGTTGTGTTTCAGGAGATACTTGCCACTATAGTTCAAGAGCTTCACAGTTTCTAGATTAGGTGTGAGTGAGTTTTGCTAATGTTCCCAAACTCACGTTTAAGTCTAGAGTCTATTTTAGGGGTTTTGTCACGGAATAGCCAAAGGGGGAGATTGTAAAGTTATTATTTACAACTATATGTTTTTGTTGGCTTATATTCCGTGCCAAATTTGATTGTAATTATATTTAATCTGTTGTACCCTGTATTTTTTGTGAGATTTCATTATAAGGATTGTGTGTTAGAGAGAGAAAGTGTGAAGACTCAAGCATTTGAAGACTGAAGATTTCTCGCGGGTGTCTCACGACTTAGCTTCCCACGAAGTGATACATGTGCCCTGCACATGCTGGAATGCGAAGAGTCAGGCTAGGTGGAGACAGTTGTGTCTCGCGAGTATCTCGAGGGTAAGGCCTTCTCGCGAGACACCCGCGAGGCATTCTGTTCTGCCAGCCTGTCAAGTCTGAATCACACTTTCTGCACCTACACTATATGTACCCATATTACCCACAATTGAGATGAGAGCCTCTGAGAGAAAACCCTAGCAAAACACCTTGAGAATTAGAGATTGTTATACCCACAATCCTCTACACATTTGTTTTGGAAATTTCCGCATCTCCTACCTCTCCATTTCCATACCATTGAGAGGTTGATAGCCCAAACACTTACCATACCCTTTCAGAGTGTGAAGTGACGTTTTGGTGCTATTGGGAAGCATTGGAAGAAGCCAAGGATGGCAAATGCAACATGGAGCTTGGTGCGGATCCGGAGAACTAAAACAAGACACGGTTCCGAGAAGCCTTGTTGGAGTAGGAGCTTGTAGGGCTTAGGTACATCTGGTAGATTAGGCTTGGAGGATCTCTTGCTAACCCATGTATCCCAACTGATTGTCTAGTGGATCGATTTCCGCTTGGACGGCGGCGGAGAGGTTTTTTGCTGAGTTCTTCGATTTCCTCTTCGATAACAAGTCTCGGTGTTATCTGTGCTTGCATCCTTCTTCCCTACTCTTGTTCATTTCATTTTTACATCTGTGTTGCTTTAAATATGGATTAGAGTAGTTGTCTTGCTTATTTGCTTGCGTTTACACTATTCCGCACTTAGTATTAAGTTAGTGTAAAATCACCCAAGCCGTAACTTTAATTTGGGGGTCTAAATTGCTTGTGTGTTTTCGACACATTTCCAAGCTTTCACCCATTTTAACACAAATAAGTAGCACAATTATAAGAATTTTTATTTTACATGTTATTTATCAATTGATTTTTTTTTTCTTGATAAACTAATAGTTACATCAAGAACAAAGTCTAACTCCAAATTGGTTGTAGTTGAAGGATACAACTGTACCAATATCTTTTTATTAGAGGCGAATTTTAACAAATCCACCATTAGATTACATCTTCTTCTTATATTATTCATACTTCCAAAATTTATAGAAAATTAAAGATTAATAGATATTTTATCAGTAACTTGTTTAAATTGCAAATTTTCGTAGTTTAAAAATATAAGTTTATGGATAATATAGTAAATAATATTCTAATTGACACAAAATTTGAGATGTGTATTGAGAGTATAAAACAAGAACACGCAATTCAACGGTTAGATTTTAAAAATATCTAGTAATTTTATTTTACAGAACAAGTTTAGCTACAAAATTGGTTCTAGTAGCTAACCTTTATCCTTGCAAAAATGGGGGAGGGGGATTTTTTTTTTTTTTAATAATGGGATGGGGATGGGGATTTGATCATTGTAAGAGGCTCTAGATGAGTTACTCTTTGTATTTATCATTACTATTAAAATGCACCACCATTCAACTTTTACAAACCCATTTTAATACATATAAGTAGCACAATTATAAGAAATTGTATTTTACATGTTATTTATCAATTGATTTTTTTTTTCTTGATAAATTAATAGTTACATCAAGAACAAAGTCTAGCTCCAAATTGGTTGTAGTTTAAGGATACAACCGTACCCATATCTTTTTATTAGAGGTGAATTTTAACAACTCCACCATTGGATTACATCTTCTTCTTATATTCTTCATACTTGCAAAATTTATAGAAAATTAAATATTAATAGATAAATTATCAATAACTTGTTTAAATTGCAAATTTTCGTAGTTTAAAATTATGCATAGAATATAAGTTTATGGATAATATAGTAAATAATATTCCAATTGACACAAAATTTGAGATGTGTATTGAGAGTATAAAACAAGAACATGCAATTCAACGGTTAGATTTTCAAAATATCTAGTAATTTTATTTTACAGAACAAGTTTAGCTACAAAATTGGGTCTAGTAGCTAAACTTTATCCTTGCAACAATGGGGGAGGGGGGTTTTTCTTTTTTGATAATGGGATGGGGAGGGGGATTTGATCATTGTAAGAGGCTGTAGATGAGTTACTCTTCGTATTTATCATTACTATTAAAATGCAACACCGTTCAACTTTTACAAACCCATTTTAATACAAATAAGTAGCACAATTATAAGAATTTTTATTTTACATGTTATTTATCAATTGATTTTTTTTTCTTGATAAATTAATAGTTACATCAAGAACAAAGCCTAGCTCCAAATTGGTTGTAGTTTAAGGATACAACCGTGATAGGCCACAAACTGAATGACCCCTTGTGATTAAACCAATTAATTAATTAGCCAAGTTATTAATTAATCAATTTATCATGCAATTGCGTGGAAGCACAAACAAATCACCAAACAACTAAATATGTAGCGAAAATTAAATGACACGGTGATTTGTTTACGAATGGGGAAAACCCTTGCGGCAGAAACCCCACCTAGTGATTTTCAATTCACCACTCCCGAAACTCCACTATTATCAAATCAAGCAGTTACAAGTAAAGGAATCCCAAATACCTTACCAACCTACAGTTAAACCCTTACCCCAATACCCAATTGGACTTGATCTGTAGCGACAGTTCCCACCTTTGATGCACGACTCCCAAGTACGTGACTAACCAATGCGCAGATCCCAGTACGCGACTTCAAACACCAACTTAGAAAGAGAGGTTGGTTGTAAAGTTCTTCAGTTCATCATACACGATGAAGATTAGGAAGATGCTTGGTTACAAAACCCTTTGGTGCAATACACAGCAACTTCTTCAGAGAAAATGAACTAGGTCAAGAACTTCGTCTTTGATCACAAATTGCTTGAATAGAGATTGCTCAATGTTTGTGCAACTTGTGTATAATTTCACGGCTCTTGAAATAATCCTTTTATATGTTTAGGGTTAGAAGAAAAGAAGGCCCAAAAGCATATTCACGGATCCCAAGGAAATCAGATCAGAAAATCTGATTTTATAATTCTCGACAGATAGCAGGTGTCGAGGTAGCTATCGAGAAGGTGTCGAGATTTAATGAATTTGCACTTCAGCTTGTTTTTCTTGGACAGACTTGTTGACTTCAACACTTGATCTTGAAACCTTATTTCTTGAAGTATTAAAAACACTTAGAACTACCCAAATACAAGTAGAGTGCGTTTTGGTCAATGGATTAGCCAATTTACATAAATAAGTGATATATGTTTTTAACAAGTGAAAATACATATGTCCTAACAATCTCCCCATTTGACAATCCGTGACAAAACCACAACAAACAAATGAACATATGAGATAAGTCATAAATCACTACACTCATACTCACTTGTTGAATACAATAAAATCTATCCTAACACAAACCCTTGAAAAACTTTGCAAGAAAAGAGTTTATGGCAAGTAGACTTTGACAACCAGTATTTCTGAAACACTTTAAACAAAACTCATCAAGGCATCTTGTGTGAAACAGAAATAAATAGATTGCATAAAAGTATAAGAATCATGTGTATAAAGATAGAAAAGAAACAACACATGTAGAGAAAGGTGAAAGAAACATACATCCACATATAATGAATATAAGTACAATGTATCTAAAACTGGTCACAAGACCTCATGTACAAGAACCATGTATCTAAAAAGAAAGAAAAGAAAAGATACATCATAACCTCACTACATCCCTCAAACATCAACACTTCCCCTAACAAAAATGTCCTATACTAACTCTCCCCTTAAGATGACTACTCTCATAACCCAAAACTACTCCCCCTTTTTGTCACGAGTGACAAAGGGTAGAGTGTCATATAGACATCTCATCAGTAGAGCTAGCATCTCCATCATCATCCAAAGCATCATTGTCATCACTATCATCATCATCATTAGAGTCAGAACCCGCTAGAGAAGGTGGTGAAGGAGTAGTCTCAGAAGCAAAACCACCAATGGTCGCCTGTCGTCGTGCAATACAACCAACACGAATATTCACCTGATACAACTTAGTGGAGAGTGTATCGAGGCGAGCATCCATGCGTTGCAGCTGCGCCATGATGTCTCCAACAGATACATTGCCAGTAGAGGAAGAAGAAGCAGATGTAGATGGAGCAGATCTGGATGGAGCTGAACGGGAGGGAGGAGTGGAATCCGTCTGTCTCGACTTAAACTGAGCCTCACTACGTTTTACGGTAGCAGCATCTATGGCACAAATGTGTGTGAAGTGGTCGGACACTAGAAAAGGGATAGAAAAATGACGTAAGATCCTTGTGATAGCAGAAGGAAAGATGAGCTTATCATGGGACGCCGAATCTAAGTGAACATCTATGATAGAAAGAATGAAATGAGAAGTGAAATCTATAGTCAGATGCTCAAGAAGAGATAACAAAAATCGAGCACGAGGCTCTGTGATGGAGTTGTAGTGAGAGAGTGGATGGAGTACAAAAGTCATCACCATGTTTAAGAATCTAGGACCTTTTGCAAAAGGTCTACATGATGTATACTGATGTTCACCCTAATCAGCGGGGCGCTCACAAAAAGCAGAGATGAGCTCATCTTTGGACACAGTCCTCAGACGCTCACAAGAAGGATAGTCAAGAAACTATATCCTAGGAACCCTAAGTACATCCGCAACTAGCTGCGGTGTGACAGGGATGTGCGTACCTCGAACGCGAGTGAAAAAGAGAGGTACTGAATGATCGATCCCGTGCATGTTGGAGTAGAACTCCTGAATGAGCACGAGAGGACAAGTGACCGGGACGTCACACAGTGACTCCCATCCCCTACTGTGAATGACAAAAGGAAGGTCAGTATTAGCGAAGTCCCCAAAATGACTTGGCATTCCGAATGAACACCTCGTCTAGAAAAGTTCTCCGAAAATGCCTTGTGGGCATCTCCATCACCGAATCAAAGATTTAGAGGAGCAGAATCAGAAGATGAAAAAGCTCCAGAACGCAAAGGGTTTCGAGCCAGAGTGGATTTACATTTGGGTGCCATAGACATTACTAACGTAAACAGAAGGAGAAAGAGGTAGAGAAAGAGACAATCAGAAAAGTCCCAAAACAGTTCACATATATCAAATATATTGAACAATGAGTACGTATGCATGGGGAATGCATGAACACGTGACATGCAAAGGAAAAACATCATAGGCTCAGCCCAATCCAATCCTAGCAGCACACAAACATAGAACACACATCTAAATGCATGTAAATACCATTCTAATGCACATGAAGTGCAATGTATGACATTTTGAACATATTTAAGTGAAAACCCAACCCAAAATTTCAAGAAAAACTCATTAATTTTAAAAAACCCCCCAAAAATTTTCAAAAATCCCAAAACCTAAGCTTCAAAACATGAAATACATGAGAAAGGAAGGGAAATGAGATCTTACCAAGTGATTAGAACCATGGAATGGCCGAAAATCAAGTGGGTTGGAAGTTTTGAGTGAGAAAATCAAGTTTGGGAGAGGAATCGTCACAGACAGATCGAGAGAAATGAGATTAGAATCGCAACAGCAGCTTAAATAGGCACCTCAGTAATTCTCGACAGCTGAGGTGTCGAGAGGTATCGAGGAAGCTATCCAGGAAGGTATCGAGAAAAGCACATTGACAGCTGAAGGTGTCGAGGAATAAACACCAGAACCAAGAACAGAAGCTCGATCGATCGACAAGGTATCGAGAAGGTATCGAGGAGACAGAAGATTTCTCGATCGATCCATCAGGTGTTGAAGAGGTGTCGAGATTGCGATAAGAAAAAGGCTTTAGAGTCTCGACAGATAACTAGGTATCGAGGAGGTGTCGAGCCAGCAGTTAAAAGCAGTTTTTCGAGAAGTGAAAAACACAGACATGAATGCAATCCAACATACACCTCAACCAATGATCCAATCAACATATTAAGCTCTCAAAATCATCTCTCAACAAAAATTTTCAAGCACATGGATCCTCAGAAACACACACACACACTAAACAAGTCTAACCAATTTTATTTTTCAAAAACAAGTCAAGACAGTTTAGTGAGCATACATTAGCACATGTAAACACTTGTGATAGCCAAATCACATTGTACCTGCACATGTATCAAGAGTAGCAAAGAATATTGCGTATTGTGTGTGAAAAACATCGCAAGATTGCATATGTGTGTACATGTTATGACGATCTGAGATATGAGAAAATAACTTTAACTCACACACAATCATACCTGTTTGATGGGGACTATCACCTTCAAGGTACATCCTATAACTCTCACATCTCCTAGAATACACGCTTGCAATTATATTTAAAGCATTTTAATCTTTTTGCTTTATATTTTCTTTGTATATTTTCTTTTAAGCATATCATGCATGGGCATATAAAAGAGAGAAAAGAAATACCCAAAATGTTAAGCATAGACATTGCACTTTTGCTATGCCAAAGCATACGGATGTCTTTGACACTGCACTTTTGCTATGCCAAAGCATACAGGCGTCTATGACACTGCACTTTTGCTATGCCGAAGCATACAAGTGTCATATTATGATTGGCGGCAACAGTGGTGAGATGGTCATTTATGTCTTTCTCTTAGGATTTTCTAGTCCTACCCGTCAAAAAGAGTGATATGAGTGTTAAGTTTTAAGAGATAACTTAATCTTACTCATCACAAACAAGAGCCACAAAGCTCACTTGCTTTTGCTCATCTAAGCTACAAAAGATACAAAGTTTAGAAAACTCTGTTTCATTGGCCATCCAAGGTACATAAGTACCAAAGTACACAAACACACACTGTTTTTGTATTTTTCTGATTTTTCAATTTTTTTATAATTTTTATATTAAAAACAAAATAAATAAAACTGAAAGTAAACACACAAAAACATGTTAAACAAACAAAGCATAAAATTAGACTGACTCAACAAAAATGCAAAACACACAAGTAATGCAACAAACAAGAAAAACAAGAAGGGAAAAGAAAGTGATGAAATCACTTAGAGTCCTTTTTCTTCTACACCTTGGAAGAACTTTTCCTTTGATTGAACCCTTGAACCGGTGGTGAGGGGGAAGAATTGAGACCGTTCAAGTTCGAAAGGAACATGAAGACTTTTAGAAGATCTCCAAGAGGAGCAAGAAAGGATTGAAGCTGATTTTGGCTTCCAGATACTATCATGCCGTTGCTCTGTTGAGTGGCTAGCCACTTGTAGCAATTTGGTCGAGTATGACCGACAGCTCCACAATGATGACAGAGATGCTGCTTCTTCTGTTTCGGCTTTTAAGATTAGCCTTCTTAGCCCTAGGGTTTTTAGCATCTTTCTTATCTTGCTTAGGGGGTGCTCCTAAGATAGATTTACCCTTGTCTAAGTTCTCACTAGCTAATTCAGTTTTAACATCAGTGTTCTCAATTTCAGTGTTATTAGCAAGAGAAACAAAAACATCAGTACTAGTAGAAGCAATATGAGAGGAAGAAAGACCATACCCTAAACGTGTTCGATCTGAAGCAGATTTCTGATTGCTGAGCATCTCATCAAGTTTTGCACTTGAAGTCCTCTCCAGTTGAGCTCTGACTTGAAATAGCTCCGCTTCAAGCTTATTGGTCTTCTTAACCAAAAAATTGTTCTCAAACCTCAGTGCACCAATAGTTTGATTCGCCTCATCAAAGTTTGTGGACAACTCTTCACGATCAAGTTCCACATCGCTGAGCTTTTTGGTGGCCAGCCTATACAATTTCTCATGCTTCTCAGAGAGCTTGTAAAGCTTCTTATAGGCTGAATGGATACATCTTGATCATCCATCTTCTCAAATTTGGACTCCACCAGTTCTTCTTCTTCATCCACTTCTTCAACAATCCCTTCAATGGGATTGACTGTGGCAGTGAAGGCATTTAAAATTTCGTCATCCTCACTGTCGGAATCATCTTCAGACTCAGTCTCACTCAAGGTAGCAACAAGTGCCTTGCTTTTTCCAATGCTCTTGAGATATGTAGGATACTCATGTTTCATGTGTCCGAACCCATGACATCCAAAGCACTTAGGTCCTACGGGAACAGTATACTGACTGCCATCCTTAGCATCCTTCTTCCCTTTGTCTTGACTTTTAAACTGAGAAGAACTGGACTGCCTGCGGTCCTTGTTGAAACTCCTTCCATTGGCATTCTTCATAAACTTCTTGAACTGCCGGGTGATGTAAGACTTCATCTTGGAATCTTCATTATCAGAAGACTCATCTGTATCACTGCTCTTTGCCTTCAAGGCCATGCTCTTGCTTTTACTTGACTTGCCAATCCTAGATAACCCTATCTCATAGGTTTGCAAGTTTCCAACCAGCTCAGTCAAAGGAATCTTGTCAATATCCTTTGATTCCTCTATTGCCATAATCTTGGCATGGAATCTCTCGAGTAGAGATCTGAGCACCTTCCTTACAATCTTGGGTTGAGGGATGGTTTCCCCAAGATTGAAGGCTAAGTTCAATATGTCCTTAAGCTTGGCATAGAACTCATCAAATGACTCATCCTCCTCCATCTTAATCTCTTCAAAGCTTGTAGTGAGCCTCTGAAACTTTGAATCTTTGACAGCCTTTGTTCCTTCATAAGTTGTCTGGAGGATGGTCTACACCTCCTTAGCAGTTTCAGTTGAGGATATCTTCTTGAACTCCTCATTGGTGACCGCATTGAACAACGCATTCAATGCCCTACTGTTGAAGTTTTCCGCCTTGATCTTAGCTTCATCCTAATCGGCCGGCGCTTCTTTTGGCTTAGTCTAGCCAATCTCAACAGCTTGCCACACCTTTTCATCTAAGGACTGCAAAAAAGCTCTTATGCACACTTTCCAGTCTGCATAGTTAGTCCCATCAAATAAAGGAGGTATAATTAATGGCTGTCCTCTATCCATGACAAACAGGAGTTAATGGATCAAACACAACAAAGATTAAACATGATCAGAGTGTGCCTGCTCTGATGCCACTTGATAGGCCACAAACTGAATGACCCTTTGTGATTAAATCAATTAATTAATTATCCAAGTTATTAATTAATCAATTTATCATGCAATTGCGTGGAAGCACAAACAAATCACCAAACAACTAAATATGCAGCGGAAATTAAATGACACGGTGATTTGTTTACGAATGGGGAAAACCCTTGCGGCAAAAACCCCACCGGGTGATTTTCAGGTCACCACTCCCGAAACTCCACTATTATCAAATCAAGCGGTTACAAGTAAAGGAATCCCAAGTAACTTACTAACCTACAATTGAACCTTTACCCCAATACCCAACTGGACTTGATCTATAGCGACAGTTCCCACCTTTGATGCACGGCTCCCAAGTATGTGACTAACCAATGCGCGGATCTCAGTACACGACTTCAAACACCAACTTAGAAAGAGAGGTTGGCTGCAAATTTCTTCAGTTGATCATACACAATGAAGATCAGGAAAATGCTTGGTTACAAAACCCTTTGGTGCAAATACACAGCAACTTCTTCAGAGAAGATAAACTAGGTCAAGAACTTCGTCTTTGATCATAAATTGCTTGAACAGAGATTGCTCAATGGTTGTGCAACTTGTGTATAATTTCACGGCTCTTGAAATAATCCTTTTATATGTTTAGAGTTAGAAGAAAAGAAGGCCCAAAAGCATATTCACGGATCCCAAGGAAATCAGATCAGAAAATCTGATTTTATAATTCTCGATAAATAACAGGTGTCGAGGTAGCTATCGAGAAGGTGTCAAGATTTAATGAATTTGCACTTCAACTTGATTTTCTTGGACAAACTTGATGACTTCAACACTTGATCTTGAAACCTTGTTTTTGAAGTATTAGAAATATCTAGAACTACCCAGTTACAGGTAGAGTGCGTTTTGGTCAAAGGATTAACCAATTTATATAAATAAGTGACATATGTTCTCAACAAGTGAAAACATATATGTCCTAACAAACCGTACCAATATCTTTTTATTAGAAGTGAATTTTAACAAATCTACCATTGGATTACATCTTCTTCTTATATTCTTCATACTTGCAAAATTTACAGAAAATTAAAGATTTATAGATATATTATAAGTAATTTGTTTAAATTGCAAATTTTCGTAGTTTAAAATTATGCATAAAACATAAGTTTAGGGATAATATAGTAAATAATATTCTAATCAACACAAAATTTGAGATGTGTATTGGGAGTATAAAACATGAACACGCAATTCAACGGTTAGATTTTCAAAATATCTAGTAATTTTATTTTACAGAACAAGTTTAGATACAAAATTAGTTCTAGTAGCTAACCTTTGTCCTTGCAAAAATGGGGGAGAGGGATTTTTTTTTTTTTTACAATGGGACAAGGGTGGGGATTTGATCATTGAAAGAGGCTCTACATGAGTTACTCTTTCTAGTTATCATTACTATTAAAATGCACCACCATTCAACTTTTACAAACCCATTTTAATAAAAATAAGTAGCACAATTATAAGAATTTTTATTTTACATTTTATTTATCAATTGACTTTTTTTTTTTTGATAAATTAATAGTTACATCAAGAACAAAGTCTAGCTCCGAATTGGTTGTAGTTTATGGATACAACCGTACCAATATCTTTTTATTAGAGGAGAATTTTAACAAATCCACCATTGGATTACATCTTCTTTTATATTCTTCATACTTCCAAAATTTATAGAAAATTAAAGATTAATAGATATTTTATCAGTAACTTGTTTAAATTGCAAACTTTCGTAGTTTAAAATTATGCATAAAATATAAGTTTAGGGATAATGTAGTAAATAATATTCTAATTGACACGAAATTTGAGATGTGTATTGAGAGTATAAAACAAGAACACGCAATTCAACGCTTAGATTTTCAAAATATCTAGTAATTTTATTTTACAGAACAAGTTTAGCTACAAAATCGGTTCTCGTAGCTAACCTTTATCCTTGCAAAAATGGGGGAGGGGGATTTCATTATTATTTTAATAATGGGACGGGGAGGGGGATTTCATCATTGTAAGAGGCTATAGATGAGTTACTCTTTGTAATGATCATTACTATTAAAATGCCCCACCATTCAACATTTACAAACCCATTTCAATACAAATAAGTAGCACAATTATATGAATTTTTATTTTACATGTTATTTATCAATTGATTTTTTTTTTTTTTGGATAAATTAATAGTTACATCAAGAACAAAGTCTAGCTCCAAATTGGTTGTAGTTTAAGGATACAACCGTACTAATATCTTTTTATTAGAGGTGAATTTTAACAAATCCACCTTTGGATTACATTTTCTTCTTATATTCTTCATACTTGCAAAATTTATAGAAAATTAAAGATAAATAGATATATTATCAGTTACTTGTTTAAATTGCAATTTTTCGTAGTTTAAAATTATGCATAAAATAAAAGTTTATGGATAATATAGTAAATAATATTCTAATTGACACAAAATTTGGGATGTGTATTGAGAGTATAAAACAAGAACATGCAATTCAACGGTTTGATTTTCAAAATATCCAGTAATTTTATTTTACAGAACAAGTTTAGCTACAAAATTGGGTCTAGTAGTTAACCTTTATCCTTGCAACAATCGGGGAGGGGGATTTTTTTTTTTTTTTTTTGATAATGGGACGGGGAGGGGGATTTGATCATTATAAGAGGCCCTAGATGAGTTACTCATTGTATTTATCATTACTATTAAAATGCACCACCATTCAACTTTTACAAACCCATTTTAATACAAATAAGTAGCACAATTATAAGAATTTTTATTTTACATGTTATTTATCAATTGATTTTTTTTTCTTAATAAATTAATAGTTACATCAAGAGCAAAGTCTAGCTCCAAATTGGTTGTAGTTAAGGATACAACCATACCAATATCTTTTTATTATAGGTGAATTTTAACAAATCTACCATTAGATTACATCTTCTTCTTATATTCTTCATACTTGCAAAATTTATAGAAAATTAAAGATTAATAGATATATTATCAGTAACTTGTTTAAATTGCAAATTTTCGTAGTTTAAAATTACGCATAAAACATAAGTTTATGGATAATATAGTAAATATTATTTTAATTGACACAAATTTTGAGATGTGTATTGAGAGTATAAGACAAGAACATGCAATTCAACGGTTAAATTTTCAAAATATCTAGTAATTTTATTTTACAGAACAAGTTTAGCTAGAAAATTGGTTCTAGTAGCTGACCTTCATCCTTGCGAAAATGGGGGAGGGGGATTTTTTTTTTTTGATAATGGGACGGGGAGGGGGATTTGATCATTGTAAGAGGCTCTAGATGAGTTACTCTTTGTATTTATCATTACTATTAAAACGCACCACCATTCAACTTTTACAAACCCATTTTAATACAAAGAAGTAGCACAATTACAAGAATTTTTATTTTACATGTTTTTTATCAATTGATTTTTTTTCCTTGATAAATTAATAGTTCCATCAAGAACAATGTCTAGCTCCAAATTGGTTGTAGTTTAAGGATACAACTGTACCAATATCTTTTTATTAGAGGTGAATTTTAACAAATCCACCATTGGATTACATCTTCTTCTTATATTATTCATACCTGCAAAATATATAGAAAATTAAAGATTAATAGATATATTATCAGTAACTTGTTTAAATTGCAAATTTTCGTAGTTTAAAATTACGCATAAAACATAAGTTTATGGATAATATAGTAAATATTATTTTAATTGACACAAATTTTGAGATGTGTATTGAGAGTATAAGACAAGAACATGCAATTCAACGGTTAAATTTTCAAAATATCTAGTAATTTTATTTTACAGAACAAGTTTAGCTAGAAAATTGGTTCTAGTAGCTGACCTTCATCCTTGCGAAAATGGGGGAGGGGGATTTTTTTTTTTTTGATAATGGGACGGGGAGGGGGATTTGATCATTGTAAGAGGCTCTAGATGAGTTACTCTTTGTATTTATCATTACTATTAAAACGCACCACCATTCAACTTTTACAAACCCATTTTAATACAAAGAAGTAGCACAATTACAAGAATTTTTATTTTACATGTTTTTTATCAATTGATTTTTTTTCCTTGATAAATTAATAGTTCCATCAAGAACAATGTCTAGCTCCAAATTGGTTGTAGTTTAAGGATACAACTGTACCAATATCTTTTTATTAGAGGTGAATTTTAACAAATCCACCATTGGATTACATCTTCTTCTTATATTATTCATACCTGCAAAATATATAGAAAATTAAAGATTAATAGATATATTATCAGTAACTTGTTTAAATTGCAAATTTTCGTAGTTTAAAATTACGCATAAAATATAAGTTTGTTGATAATATTTTAAATAATATTCTAATTGACACAAAATTTAAGATGTGTATTGAAAGTATAAAACAAGTACACGTAATTCAACTGTTAGATTTTCAAAATATCTAGTTGTGGGGGGAGAAAAACCCAACCCAACTTATTGGGCCCAAGGCCCTGAATGAGGAACACTTTTCGTCCGAGGAGGCGAGCCCTTCAGTCAGAGGCCCATGTCAAAGGGGAATGCCTTGAGATGAGCACGTGTACTATCCGAGGAGATGTTCATATGTCCGAGTAGTCCAACATCCTCGGATCCGAAGAGGTTTGACCCAACACGAGCATGGGAGGTTCAAGTGATCTGTTTGACAAGTGTCAAGAGGGAAAGGAACCTCGGACACACATGAAGATAACGGGAACAGAGAAATATCAAGGAGGCATACTTCAACCACCACATTTAATGCACTGCACCTGTCTTCCTGGCCGCATTTATGTGGATAAGACCCCTGAACAGTGCTTTCTCAGCTACCGCCACTCACATAAGGCTAAAAGTGGGGTGATGGGACATGCACTCAAATGGGTGCCTGGATGATGAACAAGTGGACGGAGGAGATGTAGGAAGGCAGTGCTATATAAGGGAAGGGTGCCTCTGATAGGGGGTGA
This sequence comes from Quercus ilex subsp. ballota, assembly GCA_032727855.1. Taxonomy (NCBI): domain Eukaryota; kingdom Viridiplantae; phylum Streptophyta; class Magnoliopsida; order Fagales; family Fagaceae; genus Quercus; species Quercus ilex. Next base: position 52,909,016 of record CM064916.1, on the reverse strand, counting down.
TCGAAAAATAGGAGATAGAAAAGAATATATTTGATTCCTGTAGCTCCTGGAATTGTAATCCTAGATTATCATTGAAAAGCACCTCTTCGGACATGGCACTCATATCAGTCCGAGAACACATTAATCCAAATCCTCCCATTGGTGTTGCCGTTTAATACTGTTATTTTCATCATTAGCCTAACTCTTTCACCCACTCTCTACAAAATTTATTGTTTTGGGCTCGGTGAGCTCCAAACCCATACTTCCTTGGGCATGGGCCGCAAAAACTGACCCTACAATTGGCGCCGTCTGTGGGAAGATCTTGTGCAAGAGTGAAAATAACAGTTGATGATGGCAGGACAAGGTGAACAGCAAGCAGAATCCAGGGCATCCCAACACGTGGACCATTTTGCCAACCTAGAGAGGAGACAAAATCGTGAAGGTAGCGTACACACAGTGCGCCTTAGCCAGGGCCAATCACAGAGCGGAAGTCACATGTCCCATGCAAAGAAGAACCGCGACTTGCAACTGGAAGTAGAAAAACTAAAGAGAGAGCTGCGCCATGCAAAGAGGAGACGGGCTTCCTCATACTCTGAGGATGATCTTGATGATGAGCAGGATGTCTCTTATCAGCACAAATCCAAGACACCAGCCAGCGAGTCCTACACTTATGAGGAGGAATCCCATCGTAAGAGGCAACGTAGAAGTCCATCACACGAGGACATGGAGAACGATGCCATGAACAGGGCTCTGAACCAGATATCTAAGTCGCCCTTCACGCGCAGGATAGAGGAGGCTAGACTCCCTCGGCATTTTAACCAGCCAACGTTTACCATCTATAATGGTAAGACTGACCCCGTGGAGCATGTGAGTCATTTTAACCAAAGGATGGCTGTCTACGCCAGAGACGAAGCCCTGATGTGCAAGGTTTTCCCTTCCAGTCTGGGGCCTGTGGCCATGAGGTGGTTTGACGGCTTGAAGGCAGGCTCCATCAACTCCTTCAAAGAGCTCACTCAGGCATTCGGCTCCCGTTTTGTCACATGCCGAAGAGCGGCCAGACCTTTCTCTTCCCTGCTATCCTTGTTCATGCAGGAAGGTAAATCCTTGAAGGCATATTCAGATAGGTACTGGGAGATGTTCAATGAGGTGGAAGGTAACAATGATGCAATGGCCCTCAGCACATTCAAGCTCGGCCTCCCTACTGATCACGGTTTGAGGGCATCTCTATCTGGCAAACCGGTCGCAAACGTGCGTCAGCTAATGGACCGCATAGAGAAGTATAAGAGGGTTGAAGAAGATCAGCAGCAGGGCAAGGGAAAGGACAAGGTTATCTCTCAGGAGAGGAGGGATTCGCGGTCGGACCGTTACAATTATAATAAACCGCGGAGGGATTTTGCCGGGCAATCAGGATCAATGAATCCTCAATCGGTCAACACCGTGTTCAAAGAGCCAGTACACCAGGTCCTGGAAAAGATCAAGAACGAATCATTCTTCAGGTGGCCGAACAAGATGATAGGAAACCCCGAGAAACGCAACTATAATCTCTACTGCCAGTACCATCAAGACCATGGGCATACCACGGAGGATTGTAGGAGCCTGTAGGATCACCTGGACCAACTGGTCCGCGATGGTAAATTGAAACACCTCCTGCACCCCTCCAGCGGCCGAGGGCAGACGGGATCAGGGCCACGCAGAGATGACCCCCCAAAGCCGCCGCTAGGGACTATAAACGTCGTCTTCGCCGCGCCAGGAAGAACAGGATCCTGGCCATTGAAAGTTATGTCAGTAGGTCGACCACCCGTAGGGGAGCCAAGCCGAGGACCTAAGAGAACTAAGTCTGGTGCCCCGTTGGTCATGGGATTCTCGGACGAAGACATGATTGGCACCATCCAACCCCATGATGATGCACTAGTTATCACCCTCAGGATAGGAGGGTACGATGTAAAGAGGGTGATGGTGGACCAGGGCAGTGCTGTGGAGGTAATGTACCCAGACCTCTACAAGGGGCTAGGCCTAAAGCCCCAGGACCTGATGCCGTACGATTCCCCCCTCTTGAGCTTTGAAGGAAGGCCTGTCGTTCCGAAAGGCCGGATACGCTTACCAGTGCAGTCTGGCACCGAGGTGGTGGAGTTAGATTTCATAGTTGTGGATGCATATTCGCCCTACACGGCACTCGTGGGCAGACCTTGGATTCACGCACTTGGGGCTGTTCCCTCTACTTTGCACCAAAAGGTCAAATATCCGTCAGAAGGGCAGATATGCGAGATCCGAGGAAACCAGTCTGTTGCTCGTCAGTGCTTGGTAGCTGCCATTTAGCATAAGACCTCAGCCGAGTCCTCGGACGCAGCCGGGAGGGATTCATAGCAACTACAGTCTCGGGGATTGCCCTTTGAAGAACCAGATGAAGGCACTCGATGTGAGGATCTAACAAAAGTGGTCATTGGAGATGATCCTGATAGGTTCTTTCAAGTCGGATCTCAGCTGCCTCTTCAAGAGAAGGAAGAGCTGATAGAGTTCCTTAAGCGAAATCTCGATGTGTTTGCCTGAAGTCCTTACGAGGCCCTAGGGGTAGACCCGGAGTTTATATGCCACCACTTGAAGGTGAATCCACTGATCACCCCCAAGAAACAGCCCATTAGGCGCCCATCCAAGGAGCATGCTGATGTAGTAAGAGACGAAGTAGCGAAACTCAAAGTGGCCGGGGCTATCAAAGAAGTTTTTTATCCCGAATGGCTGGCAAATACCGTGGTGGTGAAGAAGAAGAGTGGGAAGTGGCGAGTATGCGTAGACTTCACGGATTTGAATAGGGCATGCCCCAAAGATCCGTTCCCAATGCCAAAAATAGATCAGCTGGTCGATGCCACTGTCGGCCACCCTCGGATGAGCTTCCTAGACGCCTTCCAAGGCTACCACCAGATACCATTAGCCCCGGATGACCAGAAGAAGACTGCATTTGTCACCCCTATTGGCAACTACCACTATAAAGTAATGCCGTTTGGCTTGAAGAACGCGGGAGCTACCTACCAGAGGATGATGACGAGGATGTTCGAGCCACAGTTGGGCAAGAATATCGAGGTTTACATAGATGACATGGTGGTGAAGAGCAAAGTTATAGCCGAGCATGTGAAGGACCTTGAAAGTACCTTTGAGATTCTACGAAAGTACAAGCTACGATTGAATGCTTCTAAGTGCTCGTTTGGGGTAGGGTCCGGAAAATTTTTAGGATACATGGTCACGCACAGAGGAATCGAAGTCAACCCCGACCAGATAAAGGCCATCAACGATCTACGAGCTCCTCGGAACCCCAAGGAGGTTCAGAAGCTAACCGGAATGAGCGCTGCCCTCAATCGGTTCATCTCTAGATCAGCAGACAGGTGTCGTCCCTTTTTCTCCCTACTCAACAAGTGGAAGGGATTCGAATGGACTGAGGAATGTGCTTCTGCATTCCAGCAACTCAAGGATTATTTGGCTCGGCCACCTATCATGTCCAGTCCTGAGCCTGATGAGGTACTGTTCCCCTACATCGCTGTAGCTCCCTATGCAGTGAGCCTGGTGTTGATACGATCAGATTCTGGTGTGCAAAGGCCTGTTTATTACGTAAGCAAGTCACTGCATGAGGCCGAGATTCGCTACTTGCCTCTGGAGAAAGCTATCCTAGCAGTAGTGCTGGGCACACGGAAGCTACCTCACTACTTCCAAGCCCACACAGTCATCGTTTTCACACAACTCCCACTCAAAGCTATACTCCGAAGTGCTGATTACACCGGTCGGATTGCCAAGTGGGGTACAATCTTAGGGGCTTTCGATATAAGATATATGCCCCGCACATCGGTCAAGGGACAGGTCCTCGCAGATTTGGTGGCTGAGTTCACGGAGCCCCAGTTAGAAGAAGTAAAGCCCACGTCAGGCGTGGATGAGAAATCAGTTGGCATGATCTCCCAACAGAATCCCTCCCATTGGGAAGTGTACGTTGATGGCGCGGCAAACCAAAGAGGATCTGGAGTTGGGCTGGTACTGATATCCCCCGAGAAAATCACCATCGAGAAGTCATTAAGGCTGGACTTCTCGGCAACGAATAATGAGGCGGAGTATGAGGCCCTACTGATGGGAATGACAATGGTCCGTAAAATGGGGGGAAAATTCGTGGAATTGTTCTCGGACTCAAGATTGGTAGTAGGTCAAGTACAAGGCGAGTTTGAGGCAAAGGACGAAAGAATGTAGGGGTACTTGGGTCGTGTTAAACAGCTGCAGTCAGGGTTCGACTTTTTCAGTTTGCTGCACATCCCCAGGAGTGGCAACTCACATGCTGACTCCCTGGCCACGCTTGCCACCTCTTCGGCACAAGACCTGTCGAGGATCATCCTCGTCGAGGACTTGCACAGGCCCACGGAGGCGAAGTCAGGGGCAGTCCAGGTTCACCAGGTCAGAGCCGGGCCGTGCTGGATGGACCCCCTAGTCAGATTTCTCAAAGAAGATGTATTGCCTGAAGACAGGGGAGAAGCTGATAAGATTCGAAGGAAGGCGACTAAGTTCTGGTTATCCAAGGACCAGAAACTATACAGACGCTCCTACTCGGGGCCATACTTGTTGTGCATGCATCCCGAGGAAACCGAGACGTTGCTAGAAGAGCTGCACGAAGGAATCTGTGGGAGCCACATGGGGGCAGGTCCTTGGCTCACCGAGCCCTCACCCAAGGCTATTGGTGGCCTAACATGCAAAATGAGGCACATGAATACGTTAAAAAGTGTGATCAATGTCAGCGCTTCGCTCCAAGCATTCACTAGCCAGGGGGAAACCTTAATCCGCTATCTAGCCCATGGCCTTTCACCCAATGGGGCTTGGATATTGTGGGACCCTTCCCCAAAGCTGCAGGAAACAAGAAGTACCTCCTGGTCGGAACAGACTATTTCACCAAGTGGGTTGAAGCTGAGCCCTTAGCCAATATCAGAGACGTTGATGTGCAAAAGTTCGTGTGGAAGAATATTGTCACCCGGTTTGGAGTTCCTCACACTCTCATCTCGGACAACGGCTTGCAGTTTGATAGCAGGGCATTCAAGAACTACTGCAGTGAGCTGGGAATTATGAACAGATACTCCACTCCAGCCTATCCCAAGGGTAATGGACAGGCAGAAGCCGTCAACAAGGTCATACTGAATGGCTTAAAGAAGAGATTAGATGATGCGAAGGGCAAATGGGTAGACGAACTGCTGCACGTACTTTGGGCTTACAGGACTACGCCTCGTAGGTCTACTAGGGAGACCCCCTTCTCAATGACCTATGGGGCTGAAGCTGTCATTCCTTTGGAGACCGGGTTCCCAACGATGAAAACTAGTTCATTCAGTCCGGCCGATAACGATGAGCAACTACAGAGGAGTTTAGACTTGATTGAGGAAAGGAAGGAGAATGCAATGGTTCGGCTGGCACATTATCAACAGAAACTCAGGCAAGGCTATGATGCTAACGTAAAGCTAAGGCCACTAGAGCCTGGTGATCTAGTGTTGAGGAAAGTTGTAGGCACCGCAAAGAACCCAGCTTGGGGAAAACTTGGACCCAATTGGGAAGGACCATATCGTATCACCTCAGGAGCAGGCATTGGGGCATATTTCTTAGAAGACCTAGATGGTCATGTAATACCGCGCCCATGGAATGTGAATAACCTCAAGAGGTACTTTTATTGACCAAATCTCTTCTTCAACCGACGTGTCAATTCTCTGCGTAAAGTATTCTCTTAAGTGTTTAAACTTAAATCCAATCATGCCTGTAGTCTTCGGACCAGATGATTTGGGTTAGTTAGCACTCAGTTACAGTTCTATAGTGTTTAAACTTAAATCCAATCATGCCTGTAGTCCTCGGACCAGATGATTTGGGTTAGTTAGCACTCAGTTACAGTTCTATAGTGTTTAAACTTAAATCCAATCATGCCTGTAGTCCTCGGACCAGATGATTTGGGTTAGTTAGCACTCAGTTACAGTTCTATAGTGTTTAAACTTAAATCCAATCATGCCTGTAGTCCTCGGACCAGATGATTTGGGTTAGTTAGCACTCAGTTACAGTTCTATAGTGTTTAAACTTAAATCCAATCATGCCTGTAGTCTTCGGACCAGATGATTTGGGTTAGTTAGCACTCAGTTACAGTTCTATAGTGTTTAAACTTAAATCCAATCATGCCTGTAGTCCTCGGACCAGATGATTTGGGTTAGTTAGCACTCAGTTACAGTTCTATAGTGTTTAAACTTAAATCCTATCATGCCTGTAGTCCTCGGACCAGGTGATTAGGGTTAGTTAACACTCGAATACAGTTGAATCCCATAATCCTTGAACCAAACGACAGGTTAGTCGATACCCCCCCGCGCAGCTGTTGTCACTGGGGTTTAGTGCTAAAATTCCTGATTGCGTTTAAATTGATTCTAATTTATAAATGTCTTCCTCTGTTATGTTTAATTCGAAACCGAGGGGTAATAACTTATGTTTTACTTGGAAGGACATGCGAAACTCGCGTATACACTTATTCTAATCATTACTCATCAATAACTCTTATTCGGCCTATCCTTTTCAATTTTAATTTTGATTACTCACACCACCAGTATGATGTATCAGTCAAGTTATTTACATTATTATGTCACAATTGCAATGTATGGTTGTATGTACGGCAATAGTAAGTGATAAAGCATGTATCAAAGACATCAAAGACAAATAGGGAGCCATTCCATTCAAGGAAAAATATATACTTAATCAGCAAAACACGAAAGGAAGAATTACAACTTCTTAAACAAAGAACAAAAAGTGCAAGTGCAAAATAAGAACCCTATATATCTATTCTTTCGCTGGAGGAAGCACGGGGTCAGCAGCCTGGCTTGTCCGAGCAATAGCTTCAGGAGGCTTGTTCCTTGGGCTCAAATGAAATTTTCTCTCCGCCTGACCCTTGGCCTTTTCCTTTGGTTGGTTCAGCTGGCTTATCTTTGGCGCCTGGCTGACCAGTTTCCTTGCTTGCATCAAGGGTAGACGGAGGAGCTTGGCTGGTCTGGCTTGGCCGAGAAGCCTCAGGAGGCTGGGGGGCAGAGGGATCATCCACTGGGATCTCTTGGATATCAGGATCATAGTAGATGCTCCCAGGTAACCTCAGGGGAGAGTCCGAGGGTACCCCAGCTGCGTCCAAGGCTTTTTCCCAAGTTTTGTCGCAGTACTTGCGACAAACTGAGGCAAACTGCTTAGTGAGTTGCTGCGCTGTCACATCTGCCCCCAACTGGTACGCTGCCTTCTTCTCGGTTTCAATCGACTCCTTGGCCAATTGAACCTTTTGCTCGGCTGCTTTGGCGTTCTCTCTAGCCTTCTGCAGCTCGGCCCTGAGGCCTTTCACCAGCTCCCGTTCGGTCGCCAAATTAACCTCTGAGGCATTTAGCAGTTTTCGCTGCTCCTCGACCTGTTTTTCAACACTTTTAAGCCCAGCATCGAGGCTTCGCTTCTGGGAGATCACCTCTTTAAGCTCCTCGGACATCTGAGAATGCTCCTCCTTCAGCTTTCCAAGGGATGCCTCTGCCTCAAGCCGGGACTGGGTTGCTGCTTGGGCTTTGATCCAGGACTCCTTGTTCAACCCCTCAGCCACATAGACTTGCTGAGTAATCTGCATGACAACACTTTCAATGTTAAGAAGAGAAACGAAGCCAATCAAGTATAAAACTTAAACTCTTAAATGGTGCACTTACCATGGCTAAGTCCCTCTTAAGAGACATGAAGAGCTCCTGCTGGTTGAAGCGCCTGTAGGATTCCATGTCGTGGGGGAGGAGGAGTGGTTGCTGCAGGGCTTCGGCGACATAGCCTGCCCTCCCTCCGTCATAATTCCTGAGGGAGGTATCCCACAGGATTGGAGCGCCATCCAGCTCCAACTTGGGAGACCAGATTCGTGGTCCTCCCCCTCGGCGTACATCTGCCACTAAAGCCTCTTCTCGGCTTTCAGTAGATGAGGCCCTATAGGCTCGGCTGTCCTTCACCACTTTCTGCTGCTTAGCCCCCTTGTCTGGCAGCACTTGTTTTTCCCCGACCTCAACGTGGGGCCTCTTCTTCCTTAAGTCTGGAATGGGCTTCAGACTTGGATCAGGAACCTGCGTAGGCACTAGAGGCAGTGTCACTACTACTTTTGATGTCCCAGCATCTTTCTGCTCAGACTTTTTCCCCCTACCCTTCATCAAACTCCTCAGGTCCATATTGTCGTCCGAAAAGCCTTCAGAATGAGCAGCTAACAGATTAAGGTGAATGCCCGATTGCCTGTCGGTATCCTCCTCAGCGTCTGAAACCTCTATCACTCGATCGGCCCTTAAACCCTCGCCCCCAAACTGGAATCTATCTATCTATTCCTCTAGCGAGGAGGCGGAAGAACCAACCCCTTCGCCTTCAGCTGCCTGTCCGAGAGGGACTTGCTGGAGTGGTTGGACGAGAGGGGGTATAGCTTGAGGGCGTGGATGTGGTACGGGTTCTAGATCATATGGCGCCAAAAAACCCTTCCGACCAACGTCAATACAGGCAAGGCGGGGGTCTCCTTGAACAATTGCGTTGCCGACTGGTTGGAAACCCTTTGGATTTCCTGTGTAGCCCAGAATAAGAGGAGCCGATCGGAGCTGTCCGTCCTCGCTCACGAAAATCTCAGATCTCAACAGGAAATTGAGGGCGGCGACGTTCGTAAGACTTAGCCGAGGAGCTACGAAGTTTTTATCTGTTCTAAGGCACAGCAAAGCTATGTTAGAGACTCAAAAATAGTAGTACAAAAGGAACCAAAAACGATTAAAAGACGAGGACCCTAGGCCTATGGTTAGTGTGCCTAAATCTAACATGGCCCACCTAGTTTTCCATGCTTGGTTGGGCAGTGATGGCCGTCATGCCATGCGCCCGAGACGATCACATAGTCGTCTTTCATCCCTTTGTTGGATTTGGGGAGGCAAGAAATGAGCCTGACCACGTCCGACCGGGATTTTAAGTAATATCCCGCGTCTCGCTGGCTGTGGCATTCGTACAGATGTACTACGTCGAGCCAGGTGAGGCCCAATCCTAGGTGAAGTTTAAGGTCCTCAATGGCCCCTAGAATCCTAAACATGTTGGGTGCGCACTGCCAGGGAGTGAGCCTATGGTTTCGGAGATAGTTAATGGTGATGGGACCCATGGGGATGGTCATTCCCCCTTCTTTGAAGGCGATAAGGGGAATAACTACTTCTCCCGTCTTCCGGTCTATTAGAATCTTTTCCGGGGGGCAATACCTCACACCCACGTTGGGAGGTATGCGGTACGCGGCCCTAAATGCTTCTAGTTGCTCAGGGGTATCCACCATGTACTCGAGCTTTCCCATGGTGCTTAGATGAAACTGTTGGCCGAAGAGAAAACTAAATGGTTTGGTGAACGATGACTCACCGGGACTAAATCGGAAAGAAGATTTCAGGCTTGTAGGAGGGTTCTTGATGACTCTGGGGAGGCCTGAAAGCAGCGACTGAGAGGTTTGGACGGAGCGGCGCGTCTGTTCTCTCTGGAGCGTCTGAAGATTTGCAAAGTGAGGAAGAAATAATGTCCTCTGAAGCTTTATACAGGGTCAAACGAAGGGTCAGGGGCACTCCCGCCCAAATTTCGAAGAAAAACCACAGCCGTTGGATCAGTCAGTCACCATTGGATATGAAGGACGAAGCGCCACCTGGTGCAATTAATGCAGCGCCTGGGGAATAAGGAAACCGCAACGGCATTAATGAAGCGACAGTTCCTATACTTATGCACGTGCCAGTTCAAATTTGGCTGTTTACAAGCTTTTGCTCCGTGGCAAGTCAAAATCCTACTTTTTCTCTTCGGATGCGAATGAAAAACTACAATTTTGAGGGGCTAATGTGGGGGGAGAAAAACCCAACCCAACTTATTGGGCCCAAGGCCCTGAATGAGGAACACTTTTCGTCCGAGGAGGCGAGCCCTTCAGTCAGAGGCCCATGTCAAAGGGGAATGCCTTGAGATGAGCATGTGTACTATCTGAGGAGATGTTCATATGTCCGAGTAGTCCAACATCCTCGGATCCGAAGAGGTTTGACCCAACACGAGCATGGGAGGTTCAAGTGATCTGTTTGACAAGTGTCAAGAGGGAAAGGAACCTCGGACACACATGAAGATAACGGGAACAGAGAAATATCAAGGAGGCATACTTCAACCACCACATTTAATGCACTGCACCTACCTTCCTGGCCGCATTTATGTGGATAAGACCCCTGAACAGTGCTTTCTCAGCTACCGCCACTCACATAAGGCTAAAAGTGGGGTGATGGGACATGCACTCAAATGGGTGCCTGGATGATGAACAAGTGGACGGAGGAGATGTAGGAAGGCAGTGCTATATAAGGGAAGGGTGCCTCTGATAGGGGGTGATCGAAAAATAGGAGATAGAAAAGAATATATTTGATTCCTGTAGCTCCTGGAATTGTAATCCTAGATTATCAATGAAAAGCACCTCTTCGGACATGGCACTCATATCAGTCCGAGAACACATTAATCCAAATCCTCCCATTGGTGTTGCCGTTTAATACTGTTATTTTCATCATTAGCCTAGCTCTTTCACCCACTCTCTACAAAATTTATTGTTTTGGGCTCGGTGAGCTCCAAACCCATACTTCCTTGGGTATGGGCCGCAAAAACTGACCCTACACTAGTAATTTTATTTTGCATAACAAGTTTAGCAACAAAATTGGTTCTAGTAGCTAACCTTTATCCTTGCTAAAATGGGGGAGGGGGACATTTTTTTTTTTTTGGTAATGGGACGGGGATGGGGATTTCATCTTTGTAAGAGGCTCTAGATGAGTTACTCTTTGTATTTATCATTACCATTAAAATGCACCACCATTCAACTTTTACAAACCCATTTTAATACAAATAAGCAGCACAATTATAAGAATTTTTATTTTACATGTTACTTATCAATTGATTTTTTTTTTTTCTTGATAAATTAATAAATACATCAAGAACGAAGTCTAGCTCCAAATTGGTTGTAGTTTAAGTATACAACCGTACCAATATCTTTTTATTAGAGGTGAATTTTAACAAATCCACCATTGGATTACATCTTCTTCTTATATTCTTCATTCTTGCAAAATTTATAGAAAATTAAATATTAATAGATATATTATTAGTAACTTGTTTAAATTGCAAATTTTCGTAGTTTAAAATTATGCATAAAATATAAGTTTATGAATAATATAGCAAATAATATTCTAATTGAAAAAAAATTTTAGATGTGTATTGAGATTATAAAACAAGAACACGCAATTCAACGGTTATATTTTAAAAATATCTAGTAATTTTATTTTACAGAACAAATTTAGCTACAAAATTGGTTCTAGTAGCTAACCTATATCCTTGCAAAAATGGGGGAGGGGGATTTTTTTTTTTTTTTTTTTTGATAATGGGACAGGGATGGGGATTTGATCATTGTAAGAGGCTCTAGATGTGTTACTCTTTGTATTTATCATTACTATTAAAATGCACCACCATTCAACTTTTACGAACCCATTTTAATACAAATAAGTAGCACAATTATAAGAATTTTTATTTTACATGTTACTTATCAATTGATTTTTTTTTCTTGATAAATTAATAAATACATCAAGAACGAAGTCTAGCTCCAAATTGGTTGTAGTTTAAGTATACAACCGTACCAATATCTTTTTATTAGAGGTGAATTTTAACAAATCCACCATTGGATTACATCTTCTTCTTATATTCTTCATTCTTGCAAAATTTATAGAAAATTGAATATTAACAGATATATTATTAGTAACTTGTTTAAATTGAAAATTTTCGTAGTTTAAAATTATGTATAAAATATAAGTTTATGGATAATATAGTAAATAATATTCTAATTGAAAAAAAAAATTTAGATGTGTATTGAGATTATAAAACAAGAACACGCAATTCAACGGTTATATTTTTAAAAATATCTAGTAATTTTATTTTACAGAACAAATTTAGCTACAAAATTGGTTCTAGTAGCTAACCTTTATCCTTGCAAAAATGGGGGAGGGGGATTTTTTTTGTTTTTTTTTTTGATAATGGGACAAGGATGGGGATTTGATCATTGTAAGAGGCTCTAGATGAGTTACTCTTTGTATTTATCATCGCTATTAAAATGCACCACCATTCAACTTTTACAAACCCATTTTAATACAAATAAGTAGCACAATTATACGAATTTTTATTTTACATGTTATTTATCAATTGTTTTTTTTTTTTCTTGATAAATTAATAGTTACATCAAGAACAAACTCTAGCTCCAAATTGGTTGTAGTTTAAGGATACAACCGTACCAATATCTTTTTATTAGAGGTGAATTTTAACAAATCCACCATTGGATTACATCTTCTTCTTATATTCTTCATTCTTGCAAAATTTGTAGAAAATTAAATGTTAATAGATATATTATCAGTAACTTGTTTAAATTGCAAATTTTCGTTGTTTAAAATTATGCATAAAATATAAGTTTATGGATAATATAGTAGATAATATTCTAATTGAAACAAAATTTTAGATGTGAATTGAGATTATAAAACAAGAACACACAATTCAACGGTTAGATTTTAAAAATATCTAGTAATTTTATTTTACAGAACAAATTTAGCTACAAAATTGGTTCTAGTAGCTAACCTTTATCCTTGCAAAAATGGGGGAGGGGGATTTTTTTGTTTTTTTGGATAATGGGACAGCGATGGGGATTTGATCATTGTAAGAGGCTCTAGATGTGTTACTCTTTGTATTTATCATTACTATTAAAATGCACCACCATTCAACTTTTACAAACCCATTTTAATACAAATATGTAGCACAATCATACGAATTTTTATTTTACATGTTATTTATCAATTGTTTTTTTTTTCTTGATAAATTAATAGTTACATCAAGAACAAACTCTAGCTCCAAATTGGTTGTAGTTTAAGGATACAACCGTACCAATATCTTTTTATTAGATGTGAATTTTAACAAATCCACCATTGGATTTCATCTTCTTCTTATATTCTTCATACTTGCAAAATTTATAGAAAATTAAGTATTAATAGATATATTATCTGTAATGAACGGTTTTAGACCCCTTAAAACAACCAAATTGGTTAGCCTAGTTAATTAGCCAAGTTGTTACTTAGTCAAATTATGCAATTCTAGGTTAAAGCAATCAAATAATCATATCAAACATATAAAGCAGCGGAAAAATAAAAGACACAATGATATGATCGCCTAGGAAACCACACGGTAAAAACCTGGGGAGGATTTGACCTAGCTATCCTCAAGGTAAACCTGAATCCACTATGAAAGAATCGAAGTTCATACAAAATGACTTACAAGCTCCCCGCTTGACTTCCTAATGCTACCCACCAGTAGAACTTTCTGACACGACCACGTGCAAGCTCCGAATCCACGGACTCCTTCTTTCTTGGATTCTCCAATCAGCTACAAGCAACCACGCTTGATATTCTTTAAGCTTCAATGGTAGCAACCGAGTTGATCATCAAGATGTTGAAGTAATCTCTATCTTTAAAATCCTAAGCTTTGTGTAAAGGAAAGCTCCTCTAGATCTCACAAGGGATTTACACAAAACCGCTATGTATGAGCAACAATACAACTAGAGCGACTCTAAAAACGTGGCTAGGGTTTTTCTTTATATACCTAGGGTAAAAACAGAAAACCCAAAACGTTTAATGAGTTAGGGCTGAGCTGGAATATTCTGCAGAAAAACATTCTGCCCGAGATTCAATCGATCAAGACTTTCCTTCGATTAATCGAGCCAGGCCGAAATGCACCAATGCATCTGCAGCCACTCGATTCCAAATTTACATGAAAGACCCAGCTTTGAGCAAGTCTAAACAAGACTAAATAACCTGTTTTGATCATGGTTTTCCAACAATACAAATTAGAGTTCTAAATACATAAAATCCTAAATCTTTAGAACCTAACAAACTCCCCCTTTTTGCAATCCTTGACAAAACACAAACAATAAGCTCAAAGTTTACAATTAAAAAGCCGTTTACAAAAATAATGCTCATAAAAACTAAATTCAATCCTAACTGCTATCCATCAGTTGCAAGTGTAGACAGCAGCTCAATTGAATCAACCTGTATATTCCTGAAATACTCAACAAACGCATAAACGCATGTGTGACAGAAAATAGTATATAAACAGGTATAACATTCTTGTATGATTCACACAACACATAATAAAGACATATAATAATGAATAACTCATAGAATATAAATCAATAAACAGTGAATCCAAAGAATCAAGAATCAAATAAAAAAAAATGTATATCTATCAATGTTACTCCTCCTAACATGAATATCTCAAAAATGATATACAAGGTGAAGCACCTAAATACAATCTACTCCACAAAACAAACAAAATCTCCCTAACTACAAAACTCCTCTACAAACTCTACTCCCCCTTTTTGTGACGGAATGCCAAAAGGCAATCACAATCTATCATCAAAAGGAGGTGGTGAGGGTGAACGAAGACGCATTAGATCAGCTCGTAAAGCTCGGATCTCATCAAAAAGGTCCACCAAAAGCTGAGCATGAGCCGCCTGAACAGTCATGACAGTCTCCAAAGTATGACGGATATCAAAGTCATCCGATGGAGGTGGAGGAACAGCAGCAGCAGCAGCAGTATCAGGATCAGGAACAGCCTCACCAGCAAGACCTGTAGAAGAAAAGGGAGGAGGTGCAGACCCAGAAGGCTCAGACCTAGGGTGTTTAGAGCCAGCTCGAAGATGAGCAGCCCTCTGTCTAAGAAAAGATGCACCTATAGGAGCAATCACATGAACAGGCTCAGAGGAAGGGAAGCCACCAAGATCAAGATAAAGTAAAATCCTATGAATGAAAATAGGATGAACAAGAGCATGAGCAGAAGATGAACTCCTATAAACTTCGTTCAAAGAATGAAGAAACAAATGGAGAAAACTGATAGGAGCATCAGTGACAAGAGCGTACAAAAATACACACCGCTTGAGGGGAATGGTGTGAAGATGAGAAATTGGCCAGATAGAGTGACAGGCTATCCTAAAAAAGAGATAGTATAACTCAGAAAGCTCAGCAGTGGTGATCCGAGGATCAGAACCTCACTGGATAGATGACCCAGTGATGTAAGACATGACATCACTCAAAACAAGAGACTCATCATAAGGATAGATAGGGTGCTATACCAAAGGTACCCCTAGAGCATCAGCCACTACCTTAGGAGTAATGGTGTACTCTACGCCTCGTATCCAACTCTTTACCAAAGTGTTGGAATCATAGACGCGGATAGAGATGTTCGAGTAGAACTCTCTAATCAAGGTAGCAAGTGGAGGAGGATCAGAAATATCCACCAAGGGTAACCAGCCCCTACGCTCAAAGTTCGCCCTAATGGCAGGATCAAGCTCATCTAAGATAACAGAACGCTCAGACCATATTTTCCTCTTAAGGTTTAGCTTATCATAAATCTCTTGGTTTTTCTCACTAGGAAATTTCTCTCGGTCAAAGGGAGGAGGGGAAGGAGTAGATATGGTGACAGACCTACGAGCCCTAGTTTTCCTAGGCATGATGCTAAGGAAAGGACAGAGACATAAGAGAAAACCAATAACAAAAATAAAAAAAAACAAAGCCAGACTGCAAGTTAGCACAAGAAAAATATAGAGCAAAAATCTATATGATGCATGAACATTTAAAATGGCATGATGCATGTACTAATGTAGTAAACAAAGTTCAATTTTAAGTTCAATTGCACAAAATTGGCTTGAGCATAGAGTTTCTAACAAAAACCCCAAAAATTTGAAAACCACTTGAAAAATTTTGAAGTACATGGATGAATTAAGCATTACAAAACATAACACATAGATTATAATGCCTAATTACATCCAATCAACAAGCCAATTTCATCAATTTCAACCTAATTGAACAAAATCCCCAATTCGGGACTAAACATAAACCCTAGAATTTTCAATTTCTCACAAAACCCAAAATTGATCAAATCAAACTATCACAATCAAGTTTATAACATGTCCCCATAAAAACCCATTGATCAATTGCACAAAATTGGGCTTGCAACATCAAAAATCCCAAAAATTGAGAGGTCCGAAAATTTTAGAGAGAATGCATGAAAAATGCAAATAAACTCAAAAAAGAGGGGCAAAAGAGACTAACCGGCTTGAGGAAAGAAAAACTTAGCAAAAAATTTGGAGGAAAACGACAAAAAATTCGCTATAGATCCTTGCCTTGTTGGAGAGAGAAAAGAGGTTTGAAAAAAACTTTTGAAAAGTGAAGTGAATCAGTCAAAGAACACTATTTGAAAAAGCTGATTCACGACTTTTGATTGATCAAAAATTACTTTCAATCGATCGAGTCACTCCAAAATTTTTAAAGGAATTTTAAAATTTTCGATCGATCGAAAAACAGACTGGATCGATCAAAACAGGTAGCGGATCACAGTATTTTGGAAAAAATTACAGTTTTGAAAACCTCAAACCAATTTTTGAAAAAGAACTCCTCAAAGCATTGAAATCAATGAAACACAATGCATGAGTATGAGATCAAATGGAATGATTTTTCAAAAACCCAAATTTGTAATTCCAGTTTCTCCAAAGAAAGTTTCAGCCAGTTCATCCTTTAATTTCTCAGGCTAAATAATGTTTTGCATAATTCTCAAGATATTTTCAAACTTAAACACACACAATAACATGTACAGTGCTTAGCAAAGATTGACTCTTGTAGTGTGTGCAAACTAGCAAAAACTTAAGATACATGTGAGGTGATATGTGAATAGAGATCAATCACAAAGTCTACAAAATTCATCACATAGAATTTAAAAGAGACTATCACCTAAAGAGTTACATCATATAACTCTCACATCTCCTAGAACATAAGCTTGCAATCATGTAAGTTTCTTGTATTTAGCCTCTTAATTATGTGAATTGGCATCAAGCCTAATAGTACACACCAGTTTTTATTAAGTGAATTGGCATCAAGCCTAATAGTATACACCAATTTTAAGCATTAAGCAATTAAGCCGAGGCTACACCTTATGTTCTTTTTGTGCATGTGCTACACTTTCTCGAGCACAAAATCTTATGATATGCACTAAGGTGTTCATGATTGACTAGTGAACAGTGGTGAGATGGTTATTTATGCCTTTCTCAAAAAGATCAAGTCCGACAGTCAAATAACATGTGACTTCAAGATTAAGACAAGGTGGTAAACACCATAAACATCTTTCCCACACAACATGCACTACAAAGTTTCAACTAGTCAAGTGCAATAGATAAGCTCATCAAAGCTAAACAAGGTACATAAGATATGTTATGTGAAAATAAATTAACCAACCTTGTCTTCAAAGACCAAGAACAATAGTGCCAAACACAATTTGCTTTTCCCTTTTTTTTTTTTTAATTTAAAAGAGAAAACAAATAAATCCTAGAATGAAATGCATGAATGTAATGCAATGCAAATCCTAGAAACAAACAAAAACAATAAAAACCAAAGAACAATGGTCACAAAGGAATGAGCAGTGAAGCACAAGGACCATGTCAGAAAGACTCAATTAGGACGAGTCTTTTGCATCCAAAACCTTTTAGATGCATCATGAGCATTGGAGTTCTTATTCACATTCGAGTGATTTCCAACTCCAGGATTAGAATAAAAGTTCAACGCCTTTACCAATTCACCAATAAGTGTCATAGGATCTTGTGCTTGAGGCACAGGCACCTTTGGTTTGTTTGCTCTCTTAGCAGTTTGAAACTTGTAATATTTTGGACGAATGTGTCCAGACTTTCCACAATAATGACAAACCCAAGCAGGTTTACTATGCATCTTGTCCTTAGAAAGAGTTGAATCCTTAGGTTTAGACTCTCTCAGATCAACCCTAATCTTCCTAGGAGGTGAAACTTCTACAGGTTTGCCAACCTCACTCACAGGAGGTTTGACAGTTTTGCTCACAACCTCACTCACGGAAGGTTCAGAAGAAGAAGAAGGAACAAAGTTTGTGGAATGTGGTGTAGAATCAAAGATACTCTCATCATATCCTAAACCAGATTTGTCTGAAGGATACTTTTGAACATTCAACATTTGATCAAGTTTAGAACTAGCAGATCTAGCAATAGATAAATCATGTTCCAAAGTTTTAACTTTATCAAGCAAAAGCATGTTCTCAGATCTAACATTGTTCAAAAGATCATTAGCATCAACCAATTTAACAAGCAAATTTTTCTTTTCAAGCTCAAGAGATTCAATTTTCTTCAGGCCAAGTTCAACATTCATAGCATCCTTTGCAGCAATTTTGCAAAGTTTATTGTAAGCCTCTTGAAAATCTGCATCCTCATAGAGTTCCCCATCAGAAGGGTTCTCTTCAACAGACACGCTTTCATTTACTATAGCTGTAGCAGTGAAAGCAATGAAGTTTTCATCCTCATCACATCCAGACTCATCATTAGAAACCTCATTATCACTAAGGGTTACAGCCATAGCTTTACCCTTAGTCCTCAAGAATGTAGGACATTCAGATTTCATATGACCATACCCTTGACAGCCAAAACACTGAGGACCCAAAGAATTATTTGAAGATTGACCAACTTTTTCTCTAGGTTTTTCAAAGTTATTCACCTTAGTGGGATCATTCTTCCTAAAATTTCTAGGTTCAACAGTGTTTGTACCTCTTGTCTTTCTGTTGGTATTCCTAAGAAAGTTTCTAAAGTTCTTGGCAAGGTACGCAATCTCTGTAGCAAAGAGCTCATCATCAAATCCACCACCATCAACATCATTAACTAACTTAAGATCCATTGATTTGGATTTGTTCACTTTGGGTAGGTCAGACTCATAGGACTGAAGAGATCCTACAAGCTCATCAACAGGGATGGAGTCCACATCCTTGCTTTCAGTAATGGCAGTCACTTTGATTCTAAAGTCTTCAGTTAAAGATCTAAGAATTTTCCTAAAAATTTTAGGTTGATCATAGATTTCACCCAAATTAAAAGCAGAATTAACAATGTCATTCAATTTAGCATAGAATTCATCAAAAGATTCATCATCAGACATTCTAATGCTTTCAAATCTACAAGCAGTATGAGCAACCTCAACATTTGAGATCCTCTTAAATTCCTCCATAGAAACAGCATTGAAGATGGCATTCATAGCTTACCTATTGAAGCCTGCTGCTTCTTTTTCAGAAGTTTGCTACTCACTCACAAGAGTAGTGGGCTTCTGCCATCCGTATTCAACGGAATTCCAAACCTTCACATCAATAGATTTCAGGAATGCTTTCATCCTTACTTTCTAATAAGCATAGTTATTCCCATCAAAGTGAGGAGGAACAACAAGAGAGTGTCCATGCTCCATGACAACAGGGGTTAAGGATCAGCTCAGAGATCAAAAAATCTCTAACAAGAGAGCAACCCGCTCTGATACCACTTGAACGGTTTTAGACCCTTTAAAACAATCAGATTGGTTAGCCTAGTTAATTAGCCAAGTTGTTGCTTAGTCAAATTATGCAATTCTAGGTTAAAGCAATCAAATAATCATATTAAACATATAAAGCAGCAGAAAAATAAAAGACATAATGATATGATCACCTAGGAAACCACACGGTAAAAACTTGGGGGGGATTTGACCTAGCTATCCTCAAGGTAAACCTGAATCTACTATGAAAAAATCGAAGTTCATACAAAAGGACTTACAAGCTCCCCGGCTGACTTCCTAATGCTACCCACCAGTAGAACTTATTGACACGACCACGTGCAAGCTCTGAATCCACGGATTCCGTCTTTCTTGGATTCTCCAATCAGCTACAAGCACCCACGCTTGATATTCTTTAAGCTTCAATGGTAGCAACCGAGTTGATCATCAAGATGTTGAAGTAATCTCTATCTCGAAAACCCTAAGCTTTGTGTAAAGGAAAGCTCCTCTAGATCTCACAAGAGATTTACACAAAACTGCAATGTATGAGCAACAATACAACTGGAGCAACTCTAAAAACGTGGCTAGGGTTTTTCTTTATATACCTAAGGTAAAAACAGAAAACCCAAAATGTTTAATGAGTTAGTGCTGAGCTGGAATATTCTGCAGAAAAAAATTATGCCTGAGATTCGATCGATCGAGCCTTTCCTTCGATTGATCGAGCCAGGCCGAAATAAACCAATGCATCTGCAGCCACTCGATTCCAACTTTACATGAAAAACCCAACTTTGAGTAAGTCTAAACAAGACTAAATAACCTGTTTTGATCATGGTTTGCCAACAATACAAATTAGAGTTCTAAATACATAAAATCCTAAATCTTTAGAACCTAACAAGTAACTTGTTTAAATTTCAAATTTTCGTAGTTTAAAATTATGCATAAAATATAAGTTTATGGATAATATAGTAAATAATATTCTAATTGAAACAAAATTTGAGATGTGTATTGAGATCATAAAACAAGAACACGCAATTCAACAGTTAGATTTTCAAAATATCTAGTAATTTTATTTTACAGAACAAATTTATCTACAAAATTGGCTCTAGTAGCTAACCTTTATCCTTGCAAAAATGGGGGAGGGGGAATTTTTTTTTTTTTTTTTTTTTATATATATAATGGGACGGGGAAGGGGATTTGATCATTGTAAGAGGCTCTAAATGAGTTACTCTTTGTATTTATCATTACATTTAAAATGCACAACCATTCAACTTTTACAAACCCATTTTAATACAAATAAGTATCACAATTATAAGAATTTTTATTTTACATGTTATTTATCAATTGATTTTTACTTCTTGATAAATTAATAGTTACATCAAGAACAAAGTTTAGCTCCAAATTGGTTGCAGTTTAAGGATACAACCGTACCAATATCTTTTTATTAGATGTGAATTTTAACAAATCCACCATTGGATTACATCTTCCTCTTACATTCATCATACTTGCAAAATTTAATAGAAAATTAAAGATTAATAGATATATTATCAGTAACTTGTTTAAATTGTAAATTTTCGTAGTTTAAAATTACGCATAAATTATAAGTTTATGGATAATATTGTAAATAATATTCTAATTGATACAAAATTTGAGATGTGTATAGAGAGTATAAAACAAGAACATGCAATTCAACGGTTAGATTTTCAAAATATCTAGTAATTTTATTTTACACAACAAGTTTAGCCACGAAATTGGTTCTAGTTGCTAACCTTTATCCTTGCAAAAATGGGGAAGGGGGATTTTTTTTTTTTTTGATAATGGGACGAGGAGGGGGATTTGATCATTGTAAGAGGCTCTAGACGAGTTACTCTTTGTATTTATCATTACTATTAAAATGCACCAACATTCAACTTTTACAAACCCATTTTAATACAAATAAGTAGCACAATTATAAGAATTTATATTTTATATGTTATTTATCAATTGATTTTTTTTTCTTGATAAATTAATTGTTACATCAAGAACAAAGTTTAGCTCCAAATTGGTTGTAGTTTAAGGATACAACCGTACCAATATCTTTTTATTAGAGGTGAATTTTAACAAATCCACCATTGGATTACATTTTCTTCTTATATTCATCATACTTGCAAAATTTATAGAAAATTAAAGATTAATAGATATATTATCAGTAACTTGTTTAAATTGTAAATTTTCATAGTTTAAAATTACGCATAAAATATAAGTTTATGGATAATAGAGTAAATAATATTCTAATTGACACAAAATTTGAGACGTGTATTAAGAGTATAAAACAAGAACATGCAATTAAACGGTTAGATTTTCAAAATATCTAGTAACTTTATTTTACACAACTAATTTAGCTACGAAATTGGTTACAGTTGCTAACCTTTATCCTTGCAAAAATGGAGGAGGGGGATTTTTTTTTTTTTTTTTTTTAAATGATGGGTCGGGGAGGGGTATTTGATCATTGTAACAGGCTCTAGATAAGTTACTCTTTGTATTAATCATTACTATTAAAATGCACCACCATTCAACTTTTACAAACCCATTTTAATACAAATAAGTAGCACAATTATACGAATTTTTATTTTACATGTTATTTATCAATTGATTTTTCTTTTCTTGATAAATTAATAGTTACATCAAGAAGAAAGTCTAGCTCCAAATTGGTTGTAGTTTAAGGATACAACCGTACAAATATCTTTTTATTAGAGGTGAATTTTAACAAATCCACCATTGGATTACATCTTCTTCTTATATTCTTCATACTTGCAAAATTTATGGAAAATTAAATATTAACAGATATATTATTAGTAACTTGTTTAATTTGCAAATTTTCGTAGTTTAAAATTACGCATAAAATATAAATTTATGGATAATATAGTAAGTACTATTGCAATTGAAACAAAATTTGAGATGTGTATTGAGATTATAAAACAAGAACACGCAATTCAGCGGTTAGATTTTCAAAATATCTAGTAATTTTATTTTACAAAACAAATTTAGCTACAAAATTGGTTCTAGTAGCTAACCTTTATCCTTGCAAAAATGAGGGAGGGGGATTTTTTTTTTTTTTTTTGATAATGGGATAGGGATGGGGATTTGATCATTGTAAGAGGCTCTAGATGAGTTACTCTCTGTATTTGTCATTACTATTAAAATGCACCACCATTCAACTTTTACAAACCCATTTTAATACAAATAAGTAGCACAATTATAAGAATTTTTATTTTACATGTCATTTATCAATTGATTTTTTTTTTCTTGATAAATTAATAGTTACATCAAGAACAAAGTTTAGCTCCAAATAGGTTGTAGTTTAAGGATACAACCGTACCAATATCTTTTTATTAGAGGTGAATTTTAACAAATCCCCCATTGGATTACATATTCTTCTTATATTCATCATACTTGCAAAATTTATAGAAAATTAAAGATTAATAGATATATTATCAATAACTTGTTTAAATTGTAAATTTTCGTAGTTTAAAATTACGCATAAAATATAAGTTTATGGATAATATAGTAAATAATATTCTAATTGACACAAATTTTGAGATGTGTATTGAGTGTATAAAACAAGAACATACAATTCGACGGTTAGATTTTCAAAATCTCTAGTAATTTTATTTTACACAACTAGTTTAGCTACGAAATTGGTTCTAGTTGCTAACCTTTATCCTTGCAAAAATGGGGGAGGGGTTTTTTTTTTTTTTTGATAATGGGACGGGGAGGGGGATTTGATCATTGTAAGAGGCTCTAGACGAGTTACTCTTTGTATTTATCATTACTATTAAAATACACCACCATTCATCTTTTACAAACCCATTTTAATACAAATAAGCAGCACAATTATAAGAATTGTTATTTTACATGTTATTTATCAATTTATTTTTTTTTTCTTGATAAATTAATTGTTACATCAAGAACAAATTTTAGCTCCAAATTGGTTGTTGTTTAAGGATACAACCGTACCAATATCTTTTTATTAGAGGTTAATTTTAGCAAATCTACCATTGGATTACATCTTCTTCTTATATTCTTCATACTTGCAAAATTTATAGAAAATTAAAAATTAATAGATATATTATCTGTAACTTGTTTAAATTGGAAATTTTCGTAGTTTAAAATTATGCATAAAATATAAGTTTATAGATAATATAGTAAATAGTATTCTAATTGGCATAAAGTTTGAGATGTGTATTAAGAATATAAAACAAGAACACGCATTTCAACGGTTTGATTTTCAAAATATGTAGTAATTTTATTTTACAGAACAAGTTTAGCTACAAAATTGGTTATAGTATCTAACCTTTATCCTTGCAACAATGGGGGAGGGGGATTTTTTTTTTTTTTTTTGATAATGGGACGGGGAGGGGGATTTGATCACTGTAAGAGGCTCTAGATGAGTTACTCTTTGTATTTATCATTACTATTAAAATGCACCACCATTCAACTTTTGTTTTAGATTATTCTCGAGTTTGTTTTTTCTTTCTTTTTATGTGAAAAGACATAGATAATACCAGGCTAGCCCGGTGCGTCAAATATTGGATAAGGATCATGTCTGCAATGTGCTATTCAATCTATTCTCTTTTTTACGTGAAAAGATACAAATCATACCTGGGTGGCCTGCCTGATATCAAATATTGGATAAAGGTCAAGTTTACAACTTGTTTTAGTTCAATCTATTCCTAATTAACTTATATCCAATTAGATCGAACCCAAATCTGTTCGAGGATGCACCCATAGAGATTGTGTCAAGAATGCACCCATTTTTAGCATTACAAATTCTCCTTGAATTTGGGAAAGAATTAGTCTTAAATGTGGAAAAAATAGATACACTACACCCCAAGACCCACGTATAAGTGGATTCAAATCTCTTGATTTTCTAGGGTACTTGACCAATAGATTTCCTTAAATCCTAACAACTCTTTTTTGATTTAAGGATCTAAATTTTGCCATGTCAGCAATCCACTAAAAATAATCTTAATTGTTTTGTTTATAACATTATTTTACTATTTTAAGAGTACCCTAGAAAATCTAGAAGATATGAATCCAGTATAAATATATAACTTGCCAATAGCTTTTACTATCATATCACAACGTAGAAAAAATTCTAAGAGTAAAAGTTGGGAAAGAGAGAGAGAGAAAAAAAAAAAAAAGATGAGATTTACTTGGTTCAACATGAAGTCATGGCTCTTGTGCTTTGTTTTTTATATAAGTGCGATGGTTCTGATCAATGGCATCGCAGCTGGAAATATCAATGAAAATGGTGGCCATGTTCCTGTTGCAGCTAACTCCTACAATCGTGGTCACGAAAGCCATGCTCCACCAAATCATTGCACCAAATTCAATCGTTGTCGTGGTGGTATTGGTTATTAGATCAACTAATACAGTGGTGGTTCTTTTTAAATAACTAGTTCTCCCAGAAGCTTCCTCTCAAAAAAAATAAAAAAAAATAAAGTTCTCCCAAAAGCTAGCTCCCTTTGAACCTTCTAAGGGAAAGCTAATGTCTTTGGGGGTGTTGGGTAGAGGAGTTTGAATAATGTTGTTTGAGTGTTTTTGATATACGTGTGGGTGAAAATGTATGAATAACAATCCTAATGTAATTTTGTTTGATAAATACATATCTCTCGCAAGCATGTGAACACTTTAAATTGCAAGCATAGCACTAGAGCTACTATTAGAATTGCCTAAAACAATATAATGCAGATATCGAGCAATAACATTTGGTCCAATTCGATCGATCGAGCCTTTCCTTCGATTGATCGAGCCAGGCCGAAATGCACCAATGCATCTGCAGCCACTCGATTCCAACTTTACATGAAAGACCCAACTTTGAGCAAGTCTAAACAAGACTAAATAACCTGTTTTGATCATGATTTGCCAACAATAAAAATTAGAGTTCTAAATACATAAAATCCTAAATCTTTAGAACCTAACAAGTAACTTGTTTAAATTGCAAATTTTCATAGTTTAAAATTATGCATAAAATATAAGTTTATGGATAATATAGTAATTAATATTCTAATTGAAACAAAATTTGAGATGTGTATTGAGATTATAAAACAAGAACACGCAATTCAACGGTTAGATTTTCAAAATATCTAGTAATTTTATTTTACAAAACAAATTTAGCTACAAAATTGGCTCTAGTAGCTAACATTTATCCTTGCAAAAATGGGGGAGGGGTAATTTTTTTTATATATATAATGGGACAGGGAAGGGGATTTGATCATTGTAAGAGGCTCCAGATGAGTTACTCCTTGTATCTATCATTACTATTACAATGCACCACCATTCAACTTTTACAAACCCATTTTAATACAAATAAGTATCACAATTCTAAGAATTTTTATTTTACATGTTATTTATCAATTTATTTTTTTTTCTTGATAAATTAATAGTTACATCAAGAACAAAGTTTAGCTCCAAATTGGTTGTAGTTTAAGGATATAGCCGTACCAATATTTTTTTATTAGATGTGAATTTTAACAAATCCCCCATTGGATTACATATTCTTCTACTGTTCATCATACTTGCAAAATTGATAGAAAATTAAAGATTAATAGATATATTATCAGTAACTTGTCTAAATTGTAAATTTTCGTAGTTTAAAATTACGCTTACAATATAAGTTTATGGATAATATAGTAAATAATATTCTAATTGACACAAAATTTGACATGTGTATTCAAAGTATAAAACAAGAACATGCAATTAAACGGTTAGATTTTCAAAATCTCTAGTAATTTTATTTTACACAATGTTAGGAACCCGGTGGTTCCTAATGGGGATTGATGCGAATTATAGGGGAATTGATGGGAATTATAGGTAAATTGACTTAATTCGAGGTAGTCACCCTCCATAGAGAAAGAGAGAGATTAAGAGAGAGAGAGAGATATACTAAAGCACTAAGAACTTGGTTTATACTTTCATTGATGTCTAATATTGATTTACAATCATATATTTATAGGAGACTAGCTCTAATCTCATTGGCCCACGTGGCTTAAGATAATTGGCTAATTAATTCAACATGTGCCCTATGAATTAAACCATGTGTTAAATGAGCTACATGTGCTCAAATCCTAACTAACTAATCCTAATCTCAACTAACTAAAAGGATTACAACAATTGTTACATCAATTATTTCATATTCCTAACACACAACAAGTTTAGCTACGAAATTGGTTCCAGTTGCTAACCTTTTCCTTGCAAAAATGGGGGAGGGGTTTTTTTTTTTTTTTTTTTTTTTTTTTCGATAATGGGACGGGGAGGGGGATTTGATCATTGTAAGAGGCTCTAGACGAGTTACTCTTTGTATTTATCATTACTATTAAAATACACCACCATTCATCTTTTACAAACCCATTTTAATACAAATAAGCAGCACAATTATAAGAATTTTTATTTTACATGTTATTTATCAATTTTTTTTTTTCTTGATAAATTAATTGTTACATCAAGAACAAAGTTTAGCTCCAAATTGGTTGTTGTTTAAGGATACAACCGTACCAATATCTTTTTATTAGAGGTTAATTTTAGCAAATCTACCATTGAATTACATCTTCTTCTTATATTCTTCATACTTGCAAAATTTATAGAAAATTAAAAATTAATAGATATATTATCTGTAACTTGTTTAAATTGGAAATTTTCGTAGTTTAAAATTATGCATAAAATATAAGTTTATAGATAATATAGTAAATAGTATTCTAATTGACACAAAGTTTGAGATGTGTATTGAGAATATAAAACAAAAACATGCATTTCAACAGTTTGATTTTCAAAATATGTAGTAATTTTATTTTACAGAACAAGTTTAGCTACAAAATTGGTTCTAGTATCTAACCTTTATCCTTGCAACAATGGGGGAGGGGGATTTTTTTTTTTTTTTTTTGATAATGGGACGGGGAGGGGGATTTGATCATTGTAAGGGGCTCTAGATGAGTTACTCCTTGTATTTATCATTACTATTAAAATACACCACCATTCAACTTTTGTTTTAGATTATTCTCGAGTTTGTTTTTTCTTTCTTTTTATGTGAAAAGACATAGATAATACTAGGCTAGCCCGGTGCGTCAAATATTGGATAAGGATCATGTCTGCAATGTGCTATTCAATCTATTCTCTTTTTTACGTGAAAAGATACAAATCATACCTGGGTGGCCTGCCTGATATCAAATATTGGATAAAGGTCAAGTTTACAACTTGTTTTAGTTCAATCTATTCCTAATTAACTTATATCCAATTAGATCGAACCCAAATCTGTTCAAGGATGCACCCATAGAGATTGTGTCAAGAATGCACCCATTTTTAGCATTACAAATTCTCCTTGAATTTGGGAAAGAATTAGTCTTAAATGTGGAAAAAATAGATACACTACAACCCAAGACCCACGTATAAGTGGATTCAAATCTCTTGATTTTCTAGGGTACTTGACCAATAAATTTCCTTAAATCCTAACAACTCTTTTTTGATTTAAGGATCTAAATTTTGCCATGTCAGCAATCCACTAAAAATAATCTTAATTGTTTTTTTTATAACATTATTTTACTATTTTAACAGTACCCTAGGAAATCTAGAAGATATGAATCCAGTATAAATATATAACTTGCCAATAGCTTTTACTATCATATCACAACGTAGAAAAAATTCTAAGAGTAAAAGTTGGGAAAGAGAGAAAGAGAGAAAAAAAAAAAAAAAGATGAGATTTACTTGGTTCAACATGAAGTCATGGCTCTTGTGCTTTGTTTTTTATATAAGCGCGATGGTTCTGATCAATGGCATCGCAGCTGGAAATATCAATGAAAATGGTGGCCATGTTCCTGTTGCAGCTAACTCCTACAATCGTGGTCACGAAAGCCATGCTCCACCAAATCATTGCACCAAATTCAATCGTTGTCGTGGTGGTATTGGTTATTAGATCAACTAATACAGTGGTGGTTCTTTTTAAATAACTAGTTCTCCCAGAAGCTTCCTCTCAAAAAAAATAAAAATAAAAAAATAAAAAAAATAAAGTTCTCCCAAAAGCTAGCTCCCTTTGAACCTTCTAAGGAAAAGCTAATGTCTTTGGGGGTGTTTGGTAGAGGAGTTTGAATAATGTTGTTTGAGTGTTTTTGATATACGTGCGGGTGAAAATGTATGAATAACAATCCAAATGTAATTTTGTTTGATAAATACATATCTCTTGCAAGCATGTGAACACTTTAAATTGCAAGCATAGCACTAGAGCTACTATTAGAATTGCCTAAAACAATATAATGCAGATATCGAGCAATAACATTTGGTCCAATTCGATCGATCGAGCCTTTCCTTTGATTGATCGAGCCAGGCCAAAATGCACCAATGCATCTGCAGCCACTCGATTCCAACTTTTCATGAAAGACCCAACTTTGAGCAAGTCTAAACAAGACTAAATAACCTGTTTTCATCATGATTTGCCAACAATAAAAATTAGAGTTCTAAATACATAAAATCCTAAATCTTTAGAACCTAACAAGTAACTTGTTTAAATTGCAAATTTTCATAGTTTAAAATTATGCATAAAATATAAGTTTATGGATAATATAGTAATTAATATTCTAATTGAAATAAAATTTGAGATGTGTATTGAGATTATAAAACAAGAACACGCAATTCAACAGTTAGATTTTTAAAATATCTAGTAATTTTATTTTACAGAACAAATTTAGCTACAAAATTGGCTCTAGTAGCTAACATTTATCCTTGCAAAAATGGGGGAGGGGTAATTTTTTTTTTTATATATAATGGGACGGGGAAGGGGATTTGATCATCGTAAGAGGCTCCAGATGAGTTACTCCTTGTATCTATCATTACTATTAAAATGCACCACCATTCAACTTTTACAAACCCATTTTAATACAAATAAGTATCACAATTATAAGAATTTTTATTTTACATGTTATTTATCAATTTTTTTTTTCTTGATAAATTAATAGTTACATCAAGAACAAAGTTTAGCTCCAAATTGGTTGTAGTTTAAGGATATAGCCGTACCAATATCTTTTTATTAGAGGTGAATTTTAACAAATCCCCCATTGGATTACATATTCTTCTACTATTCATCATACTTGCAAAATTGATAGAAAATTAAAGATTAATAGATATATTATCAGTAACTTGTTTAAATTGTAAATTTTCGTAGTTTAAAATTACGCATAAAATATAAGTTTATGGATAATATAGTAAATAATATTCTAATTGACACAAAATTTGAGATGTGTATTCAGAGTATAAAACAAGAACATGCAATTACACGGTTAGATTTTCAAAATCTCTAGTAATTTTATTTTACACAATGTTAGGAACCCGGTGGTTCCTAATGGGGATTGATGCGAATTATAGGGGAATTGATGAGAATTATAGGTAAATTGACTTAATTCGAGGTAGTCACCCTCCATAGAGAAAGAGAGAGATTAAGAGAGAGAGAGAGATATATATACTAAAGCACTAAGAACTTGGTTTATACTTTCATTGATGTCTAATATTGATTTACAATCATATATTTATAGGAGACTAGCTCTAATCTCATTGGCCCACGTGGCTTAAGATAATTGGCGAATTAATTCAACATGTGCCCTACGAATTAAACCATGTGTTAAATGAGCTATATGTGCTCAAATCCTATCTAACTCATCCTAATCTCAACTAACTAACTAACTAACTAAAAGGATTACAACAATTGTTACATCAATTATTTCATATTCCTAACACACAACAAGTTTAGCTACGAAATTGGTTCTAGTTGCTAACCTTTATCCTTGCAAAAATGGGGGAGGGGTTTTTTTTTTTTTTTTTTTTGATAACGGGACGGAGAGGGGGATTTGATCATTGTAAGAGGCTCTAGACGAGTTACTCTTTGTATTTATCATTACTATTAAAATACACCACCATTCATCTTTTACAAACCCATTTTAATACAAATAAGCAGCACAATTATAAGAATTTTTATTTTACATGTTATTTATCAATTTTTTTTTTCTTGATAAATTAATTGTTACATCAAGAACAAAGTTTCGCTCCAAATTGGTTGTTGTTTAAGGATACAACTGTACCAATATCTTTTTATTAGAGGTTAATTTTAGCAAATCTACCATTGGATTACATCTTCTTCTTATATTCTTCATACTTGCAAAATTTATAGAAAATTAAAAATTAATAGATATATTATCTATAACTTGTTTAAATTGGAAATTTTCGTAGTTTAAAATTATGCATAAAATATAAGTTTATAGATAATATAGTAAATAGTATTCTAATTGACACAAAGTTTGAGATGTGTATTGAGAATATAAAACAAGAACATGCATTTCAACGGTTTGATTTTCAAAATATGTAGTAATTTTATTTTACAGAACAAGTTTAGCTACAAAATTGGTTCTAGTATCTAACCTTTATCCTTGCAACAATGGGGGAGGGGGATTTTTTTTTTTTTTTTTTTTTTGATAATGGGACAGGGAGGGGGATTTGATCATTGTAAGAGGCTCTAGATGAGTTACTCTTTGTATTTATCATTACTATTAAAATGCACCACCATTCAACTTTTGTTTTAGATTATTCTCGAGTTTGTTTTTTCTTTCTTTTTATGTGAAAAGACATAGATAATACCAGGCAAGCCCGGTGCGTCAAATATTGGATAAGGATCATGTCTGCAATGTGCTATGCAATCTATTCTCTTTTTTACGTGAAAAGATACAAATCATACCTGGGTGGCTTGCCTGATATCAAATATTGGATAAAGGCCAAGTTTACAACTTGTTTTAGTTCAATCTATTCCTAATTAACTTATATCCAATTAGATCGAACCCAAATCTGTTCGAGGATGCACCCATAGAGATTGTGTCAAGAATGCACCCATTTTTAGCATTACAAATTCTCCTTGAATTTGGTAAAGAATTAGTCTTAAATGTGGAAAAAATAGATACACTACACCCCAAGACCCACGTATAAGTGGATTCAAATCTCTTGATTTTCTAGGGTACTTGACCAATAGATTTCCTTAAATCGTAACAACTCTTTTTTGATTTAAGGATCTAAATTTTGCCATGTCAGCAATCCACTAAAAATAATCTTAATTGTTTTGTTTATAACATTATTTTACTATTTTAAGAGTACCCTAGAAAATCTTGAAGATATGAATCCAGTATAAATATATAACTTGCCAATAGCTTTTACTATCACATCACAACGTAGAAAAAATTCTTAGTGTAAAAGTTGGGAAAGAGAGAGAGAGAAAAAAAAAAGATGAGATTTACTTGGTTCAACATGAAGTCATGGCTCTTGTGCTTTGTTTTTTATATAAGCGCGATGGTTCTGATCAATGGCATCGCAGCTGGAAATATCAATGAAAATGGTGGCCATGTTCCTGTTGCAGCTAACTCCTACAATCGTGGTCACGAAAGTCATGCTCCACCTAATCATTGCACCAAATTCAATCGTTGTCGTGGTGGTATTGGTTATTAGATCAACTAATACAGTGGTGGTTCTTTTTAAATTACTAGTTCTCCCAGAAGCATCCTCTAAAAAAAAAAAAAATAAAAAAATAAAAAAAAATAAAGTTCTCCCAAAAGCTAGCTCCCTTTGAACCTTCTAAGGAAAAGCTAATGTCTTTGGGGGTGTTTGGTAGAGGAGTTTGAATAATGTTGTTTGAGTGTTTTTGATATACGTGTGGGTGAAAACGTATGAATAACAACCCTAATGTAATTTTGTTTGATAAATACATATCTCTTGCAAGCATGTGAACACTTTAAATTGCAAGCATAGCACTACAGCTACTATTAGAATTGCCTAAAACAATATAATGCAGATATCGAGCAATAACATTTGGTCCAATTCGATCGATCGAGCCTTTCCTTCGATTGATCGAGCCAGGCCAAAATGCACCAATGCATCTGCAGCCACTCGATTCCAACTTTACATGAAAGACCCAACTTTGAGCAAGTCTAAACAAGATTAAATAACCTGTTTTGATCATGATTTGCCAACAACACAAATTCGAGTTCTAAATACATAAAATCCTAAATCTTTAGAACCTAACAAGTAACTTGTTTAAATTGCAAATTTTCATAGTTTAGAATTATGCATAAAATATAAGTTTATGGATAATATAGTAATTAATATTCTAATTGAAACAAAATTTGAGATGTGTATTGAGATTATAAAACAAGAACACGCAATTTAACGGTTAGATTTTCAAAATGTCTAGTAATTTTATTTTACAGAACAAATTTAGCTACAAAATTGGCTCTAGTAGCTAACATTTATCCTTGCAAAAATGGGGGAGGGTTAATTTTTTTTTTATATATAATGGGACGGGGAAGGGGATTTGATCATCGTAAGAGGCTCCAGATGAGTTACTCCTTGTATCTATCATTACTATTAAAATGCACCACCATTCAACTTTTACAAACCCATTTTAATACAAATAAGTATCACAATTATAAGAATTTTTAATTTACATGTTATTTATCAATTTATTTTTTTTTCTTGATAAATTAATAGTTACATCAAGAACAAAGTTTAGCTCCAAATTGGTTGTAGTTTAAGGATATAGCCTTACCAATATCTTTTTATTAGAGGTGAATTTTAACAAATCTCCCATTGGATTACATATTCTTCTACGATTCATCATACTTGCAAAATTTATAGAAAATTAAAGATTAATAGATATATTATCAGTAACTTGTTTAAATTGTAAATTTTCGTACTTTAAAATTACGCATAAAATATAAGTTTATGGATAATATAGTAAATAATATTCTAATTGACACAAAATTTGAGATGTGTATTCAGAGTATAAAACAAGAGCATGCAATTAAACGGTTAGATTTTCAAAATCTCAAGTAATTTTGTTTTACACAATGTTAGGAACCCGGTGGTTCCTAATGGGGATTGATGCGAATTATAGGAGAATTGATGGGAATTATAGGTAAATTGACTTAATTCGAGGTAGTCACCCTCCATAGAGAAAGATAGAGATTAAGAGAGAGAGAGAGATATACTAAAGCACAAAAACTTGGTTTATACTTTCATTGATGTTTAATATTGATTTACAATCATATATTTATAGGAGACTAGCTCTAATCTCATTGGCCCACGTGGCTTAAGATAATTGGCTAATTAAGTCAACATGTGCCCTATGAATTAAACCATGTGTTAAATGAGCTACATGTGCTAAAATCCTAACTAACTCATCCTAATCTCAACTAACTAACTAACTAACTAAAAGGATTACAACAATTGTTACATCAATTATTTCATATTCCTAACACACAACAAGTTTAGCTACGAAATTGGTTCTAGTTGCTAACCTTTATCCTTGCAAAAATGGGGGAGGGGTTTTTTTTTTTTTTTTTTTTTGATAATGGGACGGGGAGGGGGATTTGATCATTGTAAGAGGCTCTAGACGAGTTACTCTTTGTATTTATCATTACTATTAAAATACACCACCATTCATCTTTTACAAACCCATTTTAATACAAATAAGTAGCACAATTATAAGAATTTTTATTTTACATGTTATTTATCAATTGATTTTTTTTTCTTGATAAATTAATAGTTACATCAAGAACAAAGTTTAGCTCCAAATTGGTTGTAGTTTAAGGATACATCTGTACCAATATCTTTTTATTAGAGGTGAATTTTAACAAATCCCCCATTGGATTACATATTCTTCTACCATTCATCATACTTGCAAAATTGATAGAAAATTAAAGATTAGTAGATATATTATCAGTAACTTGTTTAAATTGTAAATTTTCGTAGTTTAAAATTACGCATAAAATATAAGTTGATGGATAATATATTAAATAATATTCTAATTGACACAAAATTTGAGATGTGTATTCAGAGTATAAAACAAGAACATGCAATTAAACGGTTAGATTTTCAAAATCTCTAGTAATTTTATTTTACACAATGTTAGGAACCCGGTGGTTCCTAATGGGGATTGATGCGAATTATAGGGGAATTGATGGGAATTATAGGTAAATTGACTTAATTCGAGGTAGTCACCCTCCATAGAGAAAGAGAGAGATTAAGAGAGAGAGAGATATATACTAAAGCACTAAGAACTTGGTTTATACTTTCATTGATGTCTAATATTGATTTACAATCATATATTTATAGGAGACTAGCTCTAATCTCATTGGCCCACGTGGCTTAAGATAATTGGCTAATTAATTCAACATGTGCCCTATGAATTAAACCATGGGTTAAATGAGCTACATGTGCTCAAATCCTAACTAACTCATCCTAATCTCAACTAACTAACTAACCAACTAAAAGGATTACAACAATTGTTACATCAATTATTTCATATTCCTAACACACAACAAGTTTAGCTACGAAATTGGTTCTAGTTGCTAACCTTTATCCTTGCAAAAATGGGGGAGGGGTTTTTTTTTTTTTTTTTGGATAATGGGATGGGGAGGGGGATTTGATCATTGTAAGAGGCTCTAGACGAGTTACTCTTTTTATTTATCATTACTATTAAAATACACCACCATTCATCTTTTACAAACCCATTTTAATACAAATAAGTAGCACAATTATAAGAATTTTTATTTTACATGTTTTTTATCAATTGATTTTTTTTTTTCTTGATAAATTAATTGTTACATCAAGAACAAAGTTTAGCTCCAAATTGGTTTTAGTTTAAGGATACAACCGTACCAATATCTTTTTATTAGAGGTTAATTTTAGCAAATCTACCATTGGATTACATAGTCTTCTTATATTCTTCATACTTGCAAAATTTATAGAAAATTAAAGATTAATAGATATATTATCAGTAACTTGTTTAAATTGCAAATTTTCATAGTTTATGTTAGGTTCTAAGGTCTTAGGATTTTATGTATTTAGAACTCTAATTTGTAATGTTGGTAAACCATGATCAAAACATTGTATTTAGTCTTATTTAGACTTGCTCAATGTTGGTTTAATATTGTAAAGTTGGAATCGAGTGGCTGCAGAAGTACTTGGGACTTTTGGCCTGGCTCGATCGATCGAAGAATAGACTCGATCGATCGAAAATCGCACAGGTTGATTTTTCTGCAGAATTTCCAACTCAGCCCTACTTCATTAAATGTTTAGGGTTTTAGGTTTTTACCCTAGGTATATAAACTAAACCCTAGCCACGTTTTTGAAGGTTGTCCATATTGCTTTGTTGCTCATACATTGCTGTTTTGTGTGAATCTCTTGTGAGATCTTTGAGGAGCTTTCCT
Organism: Quercus ilex subsp. ballota; assembly: GCA_032727855.1. Lineage (NCBI taxonomy): Eukaryota > Viridiplantae > Streptophyta > Magnoliopsida > Fagales > Fagaceae > Quercus > Quercus ilex. The sequence continues at coordinate 52,873,360 of CM064916.1, read as the reverse complement.
TTGCACAAAACTTAGGGTTTTCAAGGTAGAGATGATTTCAACATCTTGAAGATCATTACAGTTGCAACCATTGGAGCTTAAAAGAAAAGCAAGCGGGGAGCTTGTAGCTGATTGAGGAATTCAATAAAGAAGTAGTACGTGGATTCAGAGCCTGCGCGTGGTCGTGTCAGGAAGTTCTACTGGTGGGTAGCATTAGGAAGTCGAGCGGGGAGCTTGTAGTCCTTTTGTAAGAACTTCAATTCTTTCATAGTGAATTCTGTTATGCCTTGAGGATCGGTGGGTCAAATCCTCCCCAGGTTTTTACCGTGTGGTTTCCTGGGTGATCATATCTTGTGTTCATTTATTTTCCGCTGCATTATTATTCTTGATATGATTGTTTGATTACTTTAACCTAGAATTGCATAATTTGACTAAGTAACAACTTGGCTAATTAATCTAGGCTACGCAATCTGGTTGTTTAAGGGGTCTAAATTTCCATCAAGTGGTATTAGAGCAGGTAGCTCTTTTTGTTTGAGATTTTTAATCTCTGAGCTGATCCTTGACCCCTGTTGTCATGGAGCATGGACACTCTCTGTTTGTTCCTCCTCACTTTGATGGGAACAACTATGCTTATTGGAAAGTAAGGATGAAAGCATTCCTGAAATCCATTGATGAAAGGGTTTGGAATTCCGTTGAATACGGATGGGAGAAGCCCGCTACTCCTGTGAGTGAGTGGCAAACTTCTCCAAAAGAAGCAGCTGGATTCAATAGCAAAGCTATGAATGCCATCTTTAATGCTGTTTCTATGGAGGAATTTAAGAGGATCTCTAATGTTGAGGTTGCTCATACTGCTTGGAAAATCCTCCAAACTGTGCATGAAGGCACAAAGGCAGTTAAGATAAACAAACTGCAGCAATTAACTTCTAGGTTTGAAAGCATTAGGATGTCTGATGATGAATCTTTTGATGAATTTTATGCCAAATTGAATGATATTGTTAATTCTGCTTTTAATTTGGGTGAAATCTATGATCAACCTAAGATTGTTAGGAAGATACTTAGATCTTTAACTGAATACTTTAGACCCAAAGTGACTGCCATCACTGAAAGCAAGGATGTGGACTCCATCCCTGTTGATGAGCTTGTAGGATCTCTTCAGTCCTATGAGTCTGACCTACCTAAAGTGAACAAATCCAAATCAATGGCTCTTAAGTCAGTTGATGATGTTGATGGTGGTAGATTTGATGATGAACTCTCTGCTACAGAGATTGCCTATCTTGCCAAAAACTTTAAGAACTTTCTTAGGAATACAAATAGAAAGGCAAGAGGTACTTACACTGCTGAACCTAGAAATTTTAGGAAGAATGATCCCACTAAGGTTAACAATTTTGAAAAACCTAGAGAAAATTTTGGTCAATCTTCTAATAACTCTTTGGGTCCTCAGTGTTTTGGCTGTCAAGGGTATGGTCATGTGAAATCTGAATGTCCTACATTCTTGAGGACTAAGGGTAAAGCTATGGCTGTAACCCTTAGTGATAATGAGGTTTCTGATGATGAGTCCGGTGGTGACGAGGATGGAAACTTCATTGCTTTCACGGCTACTGCTATAGTTAATGAAAGCATATCTGCTGAAGAGAACCCTTCTGATGGGGAACTCTCTGAAGATGCAGATCTTCAAGAGGCCTATAACAAACTTTGCAAAATTGCTGAAAAGGATGCTATGAAAGTTGAACTTGGCCTAAAGAAAATTGATTCTCTTGAGCTTGAAAAGAGAAATTTGCTTGTTAAACTGTTTGATGCTAATGAGCTTTTGAATAAAGTTAAATCTGAGACATTGTTTTTGCTTGATAAAGTTAGAACTTTGGAACATGATTTATCTGTTGCTAGATCTGCTAGTTCTAAACTTGATCACATGCTGAATGTTCAAAAGTATCTTTCTGATAAAACTGGGTTAGGATATGTTGAAAGCATCTTTGACTCTGCACCACATTCCACTACTTTTGTTCATTCTTCTTCTTCTGAACCTTCTGTGAGTGAGGTTGTGAGTGAAACTGTCAAACCACCTGTGAGTGAGGTAGTTAAACCTATAGAAATTTCACCACCTAAGAAGATTAGGGTAGACTTAAGAGAATCTAAACCTAAGGAGCCTACCAAATCTAAGGACAAGATGCATGGTAAACCTGCTTGGGTTTGTCATTATTGTGGTAAGTCTGGATACATTCGTCCTAACTGTTACAAACTTCAAGCTGATAAAAGAGCAAATAAACCAAAAGTGTCTGTGCTTCAAGCACAAGATCCTATGGCATTAATTGGTGAATTGGTAAAGGTGTTAAACCTTTATTCCAATCCTGGAGTTGGGAATCACTCGAATGTGAATAAGAACTCCAATGCTCGTGGTGCATCTAAAAAGTTTTGGATGAAAAAGACTCGAACTAATTGAGTCTTTCTGACATGGTCCTTGTGCTTCATTGCTCTATTCTTTTGTGACCATTGTTCTTTGGTTTTTGTGTTTTTGTTCTAAGACTTGCATTGCATTACATTCATGCATTTCATTCTAGGATTTATGTGTTTTCTCTTTTAATATTTAAAAATAAAAAATAAAAAATAAAAAATAAAAAAAATAAAAAATAAAAAAGGAAAAGGAGGAAGCAAAAATTATGTTTAAACATGATGTTTCTTGGTTTTTGAAAACAAGGTTGGTCTATCTGTTTACACATATCATGTCTTGTGTACCCTGTTTAGCTTTGATGAGCTTATTTATTGCACTTTACTAGTTAAAACTTTGTAGTGCATGTTGTGTGGAAAAGATGTTTATGGTGTTTATCACTTTGTCTTAATCTTGAAGTCACATGTTATTTGACTGTCGGACTTGATCCTTTTGAGAAAGGCATAAATAACCATCTCACCACTGTTCACTAGTCAATCATGAACACCTTAGTGCATATCATAAGATTTTGTGCTCGAGAAAGTGTAGCACATGCACAAAAAGAACATAAGGTGTAGCCTCTTTAAATGCTTAACTGCTTAATGCTTAAAACTGGTGTGTACTATTAGGCTTGATGCCATTTCACATAATCTAATCTGGTGTGTACTATTAGGCTTGATGCCAAATTTCACCTAAATTATGGGGCAAAATACAAGAAACTTACATGATTGCAAGCTTTTGTTCTAGGAGATGTGGGAGTTATAGGATGTAACTCTTTAGGTGATAGTCTCTTTTGAATTCTATGTGATGAATTTTGTAGACTTTGTGATTGATTGCTATTCACATATCACCTCACATGTATCTCAAGTTTTTGCTAGTATCACACACTATACAAGTTACTCTTTGTTAAACACTGTACATGCTAGTGTGTGTGTTTTTGGTCTGACCAACCAAGTTTGAAAATATCTTGAGATTTATGCACAACATATTTGTTGTTTGAGAAAATTCAATGGGAGAATGATTGAAACTTGTTTTTGAGAAAATTGGGTTCAAAATTTTGGGTTTTTGAAAGAGCATTCCATCTCATACTTATGCATTTTGTTTCTTCAATTTAATGCTTTGAGGAGTTATTTTCAAAATTAAGTTTGTGTTTTTCAAAACTGTGTTTTTTCTCAAAATTTAGTGAGCCTCTGCCTAGTTCGATCGATCCAGTCTGATTTTCGATCAATCGAAAAAGTGTTTTAATTTGTCTCAAAATGACTGTTTGTTTCGATCGATCGAATGTGATTTTCGATCAATCGAAAAAGTGCTCTAGTTTGTTTCAAAATGACTGGTTCATTCGATTGATCGAATGTAATTTTCGATCAATCGAAGATCGTGGAAAAGCTTTTTTAAAAGATCAGATCTGACTTTTTCAAACACTTTTCAAATCTTTTTCAAACTTTTTCTTTCTCTCTCCGACGAGGCAAGCTCAATAGTTCCATTTTTTGTCGTTTTCCTCCGAAGTTTTTGCAAAGAATCTCTTTCCTCAAGCCGGTAAGACTCTTTTGCCCTTCCTTTTGAATTTATTTTCATCTTTTCATGCATAATTCATGCTTTTAGGGGCGATTTTCGCAATTTGCAATTTTGGGATTTTCTGTTGATTCAAGCCTTATTTTATGCAATTGATCATTGGGTTTTTGTGGGGACACATAATAAACATGATTCTTACATGTTAATTTGATCAATTTTGAGTTTGGTGAAAAATTGAAAAATCTAGGGTTTGTTCTTGATCCGAATTGGGGCTTTTGTTAAATTGGGTAGAATTTGATGAAATTGGCTTATTGTGTTGTTGTAATTAAGCATTATAATCTATGTGATATGTTTTGTAATTCTCAATTCATCATTATATTTAAAAATTTCAACAAGTGGTTCTCAATTTTTGGGATTTTTGATAGAAATTCCCTGTTCAAGCCAATTTTGTCAAATTACTCTCAATTAAACTTCATTGTTTACTGCATTAGAACATGCATCACAACATTTTATTGTTCATGCATCATATAAATTTTTTTTGTTCTATATTCTTTATTGTGCTAATTTGCAGTCTGCCATTGGTTTTGTTTTCTCTTGTTCTTTGTGGTTTTCTCTTTGTGTCTCTGTCCTTTCCTTAGCACTATGCCTAGAAAGACTAGAGCCCGTAGGAATGTTCCCTCACCTTCTCCTTCACCCCCTCCATCCTTTGATAGTGAGAAGTTTTCAAGTGAGAAAAACCAAGAGATTTTTGAGAAGCTAAACCTTAAGAGAAAGATATGGGCTGAGTGTTCTGTTCATTTAGATGAACTTGATCCTGCCATTAGGCAAATTTTGAGCGTCGGGATTGGTTACCCTTTGTGGATGTTTCTGATCCTTCTCCACCTTCTGCCTTGATTAGAGAGTTCTATTCGAACATCTCTATCCGCATCTATGATTCCAACACTCTAGTCAAGAGTTGGATACGAGGCGTAGAGTACTCCATTACTCCTCGGGTAGTGGCTGATGCTCTAGGGGTACCATTGGTCCAGCATCCTGTCTATCCATATGCTAAGTCTCCCGAGATTAGCGATGTTTTGTCTTACATCACTGGTACTACTGTCCAGTGGGGTTCTAATCCTCGGATCACTTCTGCTGAGCTCTCCGGGTTACACTATCTGTTCTTTAGGATAGCATGTCATTCTATCTGGCCCATTTCCCATGTTCACACTATTCCTCTTGAGAGGTGTGTATTTCTATACGCTCTAGTTACTGATGCTCCTATTAGTTTTCCCCATCTTTTTCTTCGTTCTTTGAACAATGTTTATAGGAGTTCATCTACTGCTCATGCTCTTGTACATCCTATTTTCATTCATAGGATTCTTCTCTATCTTGATCTTAGTGGCTTTCCTTCCTCTGAGCCCGTTCATGCGATAGCTCCTATAGGTGCGTCTTTTCTTAGACAGAGGGCCGCTCATCTTCGAGCTGGTTCTAAACACCCTAGGTCTGAGCCCTCTAGTAGCGCACCTCCTCTTTCTTCTTCTGCAGGTCTTGCTGGTGAGGATATTCCTGATCCAGTTGGTGATGATGATGCTGCTGCTGATGTTCCTCCACCTCCTTCGGCCGCCTTCGATGTTCGTCGTACTTTGGAGACTGTCATGACCGTTCAGGTGGCTCATGGTCAGATTTTGGTGGACTTGATGGACGAGATTCGTGCTCTCCGAGCTGATTTTGCGCGTCTTCATTCATCCTCACCACCTCCTTTTGATGGCGACTTGTGATTGCCCTTTGGCATTCCGTCACAAAAAGGGGGAGTGGAGTTTTTGACTTGTAGTGGTGTTTTTGTAGTTAGGGGGAGATTTTTTTTGTTTTAGAAGAGCTTGTGGAGTTTTTAGATTGTATCTAGGTGCTTCACTTTGTATATCATTTTTGGGAGATATTCATGTTAGGGGGAGTAACTTTGATTGATATACATGTTATATTCATTGATTCTTGTTGCTTTGTGATTCACTGCTTATTGACTTATATTTATGAGTTGTTCATTCATATATGTCTTTATTTTGTGTTGTGTGAATCTTACAAGAATGTTATACCTGTTGTTTTACTCTTTGCTGTCACACATGCGTTTATGCGTTTGTTGAGTATTTCAGGATTATACAGGTTGATTCAACTAAGCTGCTGTCTACACTTGCAACTGATGGATAGTAGTTAGGCTGAATTGAATTTTATGAGCATTATCTTTGTAAAGGGCTTTTCATTTGTAAAACTTTGAGCTGTTAATTAGGGTTTTGTCATGAATTGCCAAAGGGGGAGTTTGTTAGGTTCTAAGGTCTTAGGATTTTATGTATTTAGAACTCTAATTTGTAATGTTGGCAAACCATGATCAAAACATTGAATTTAGTCTTATTTAGACTTGCTCAAAGTTGGTTTAATATTGTAAAGTTGGAATCGAGTGGCTGCAGAAGTACTTGGGACTTTTGGCCTGGCTCGATCGATCGAAAATCGCACAGGTTGATTTTTCTGCAGAATTTCCAACTCAGCCCTACTTCATTAAACGTTTAGGGTTTTAGGTTTTTACCCTAGGTATATAAACTAAACCCTAGCCACGTTTTTGAAGGTTGTCCATATTGCTTTGTTGCTCATACATTGCTGTTTTGTGTGAATCTCTTGTGAGATCTTTGAGGAGCTTTCCTTTACACAAAACTTAGGGTTTTCAAGGTAGAGATGATTTCAACATCTTGAAGATCATTACAGTTGCAACCATTGGAACTTAAAAGAAAAGCAAGCGGGGAGCTTGTAGCTGATTGAGGAATTCAAGAAAGAAGTAGTCCGTGGATTCGGAGCTTGCGCGTGGTCATGTCAGGAAGTTTTACTGGTGGGTAGCATTAGGAAGTCGAGCGGGGAGCTTGTAGTCCTTTTGTAAGAACTTCAATTCTTTCATAGTGAATTCTGTTATGCCTTGAGGATCGGTGGGTCAAATCCTCCCCAGGTTTTTACCGTGTGGTTTCCTGGGTGATCATATCTTGTGTTCATTAATTCTCCGCTGCATTATTATTTTTGATATGATTGTTTGATTGCTTTAACCTAGAATTGCATAATTTGACTAAGTAACAACTTGGCTAATTAATCTGGGCTACGCAATCTAGTTGTTTAAGGGGTCTAAATTTCCATCAGTTTAAAATTATGCATAAAAAATAAGTTTATGGATAATATAGTAAATAGTATTCTAATTGACACAAAGTTTGAGATGTGTATTGAGAATATAAAACAAGAACATGCATTTCAACGGTTTGATTTTCAAAATATGTAGTAATTTTATTTTACAGAACAAGTTTAGCTACAAAATTGGTTCTAGTAGCTAACCTTTATCCTTGCAACAATGGGGGAGGGGGATTTTTTTTTTTTTTTTTGATAATGGGACGGGGAGGGGGATTTGATCATTGTAAAAGGCTCTAGATGAGTTACTCTTTGTATTTATCATTACAATTAAAATGCACCACCATTCAACTTTTGTTTTAGATTATTCTCGAGTTTGTTTTTTCTTTCTTTTTATGTGAAAAGACATAGATAATACCAGGCTAGCCCGGTGCGTCAAATATTGGATAAGGATCATGTCTGCAATGTGCTATTCAATCTATTCTCGTTTTTACGTGAAAGGATACAAATCATACCTGGGTGGCCTGCCTGATATCAAATATTGGATAAAGGTCAAGTTTACAACTTGTTTTAGTTCAATCTATTCCTAATTAACTTATATCCAATTAGATCGAACCCAAATCTATTCAAGGATGCACCCATAGAGATTGTGTCAAGAATGCACCCATTTTTAGCATTACAAATTCTCCTTGAATTTGGGAAAGAATTAGTCTTAAATGTGGAAAAAATAGATACACTACACCCCAAGACCCACGTATAAGTGGATTCAAATCTCTTGATTTTCTAGGGTACTTGACCAATAGATCTCCTTAAATCCTAACAACTCTTTTTTGATTTAAGGATCTAAATTTTGCCATGTCAGCAATCCACTAAAAATAATCTTAATTGTTTTGTTTATAACATTATTTTACTATTTTAAGAGTACCCTAGAAAATCTAGAAGATATGAATCCAGTATAAATATATAACTTGCCAATAGCTTTTACTATCATATCACAACGTAGAAAAAATTCTAAGAGTAAAAGTTGGGAAAGAGAGAGAGAGAAAAAAAAAAGATGAGATTTACTTGGTTCAACATGAAGTCATGGCTCTTGTGCTTTGTTTTTTGTATAAGCGCGATGGTTCTGATCAATGGCATCGCAGCTGGAAATATCAATGAAAATGGTGGCTATGTTCCTATTGCAGCAAACTCCTACAATCGTGGTCACGAAAGTCATGCTCCACCTAATCATTGCACCAAATTCAATCGTTGTCGTGGTGGTATTGGTTATTAGATCAACTAATACAGTGGTGGTTCTTTTTAAATAACTAGTTCTCCCAGAAGCTTCCTCTCAAAAATAAAAATAAAAATAAAAAAATAAAAAAAATAAAGTTCTCCCAAAAGCTAGCTCCCTTTGAACCTTCTAAGGAAAAGCTAATGTCTTTGGGGGTGTTTCGTAGAGGAGTTTGAATAATGTTGTTTGAGTGTTTTTGATATACGTGTGGGTGAAAATGTATGAATAACAATCATAATGTAATTTTGTTTGATAAATACATATCTCTTGCAAGCATGTGAACACTTTAAATTGCAAGCATAGCACTAGAGCTACTATTAGAATTGCCTTAAAAAATATAATGCAGATATCGAGCAATAACATTTGGTCCAATTCGATCGATCGAGCCTTTCCTTCGATTGATCGAGCCAGGCCAAAATGCACCAATGCATCTGCAGCCACTCGATTCCAACTTTACAAGAAAGACCCAACTTTGAGCAAGTCTAAACAAGACTAAATAACCTGTTTTGATCATGATTTGCCAACAATACAAATTAGAGTTCTAAATACATAAAATCCTAAATCTTTAGAACCTAACAAGTAACTTGTTTAAATTGCCAATTTTCATAGTTTAAAATTATGCATAAAATATAAGTTTATGGATAATATAGTAATTAATATTCTAATTGAAACAAAATTTGAGATGTGTATTGAGATTATAAAACAAGAACACGCAATTCAACGGTTAGATTTTCAAAATAGCTAGTAATTTTATTTTACAGAACAAATTTAGCTACAAAATTGGCTCTAGTAGCTAACATTTATCCTTGCAAAAATGGGGGAGGGGTAATTTTTTTTATATATATAATGGGACGGGGAAGGGGATTTGATCATCGTAAGAGGCCCCAGATGAGTTACTCCTTGTATCTATCATTACTATTAAAATGCACCACCATTCAACTTTTACAAACCCATTTTAATACAAATAAGTATCACAATTATAAGAATTTTTATTTTACATGTTATTTATCAATTTATTTTTTTTTTCTTGATAAATTAATAGTTACATCAAGAACAAAGTTTAGCTCCAAATTGGTTGTAGTTTAAGGATATAGCTGCACCAATATCTTTTTATTAGAGGTGAATTTTAACAAATCCCCCATTGGATTACATATTCTTCTACTATTCATCATACTTGCAAAATTTATAAAAAATTAAAGATTAATAGATATATTATCAGTAACTTGTTTAAATTGTAAATTTTCGTACTTTAAAATTACGCATAAAATATAAGTTTATGGATAATATAGTAAATAATATACTAATTGACACAAAATTTGAGATGTGTATTCAGAGTATAAAACAAGAACATGCAACTAAACGGTTAGATTTTCAAAATCTCTAGTAATTTTATTTTACACAATGTTAGGAACCCGGTGGTTCCTAATGGGGATTGATGCGAATTATAGGTGAATTGATGGGAATTATAGGTAAATTGACTTAATTTGAGGTAGTCACCCTTGTTAAGGACATATTTTATGTAAATTGGCAAATCCTTTTGACAAAACGCACTCTACTTGTAATTGGGTAGTTTTAGGTGTTTTTAATACTTTAAGAAACAATGTTTCAAGGTCAAGTATTGAAGTCATCAAGTCTGTCCAAGAGAAAGCAAGTTGAAGTGCAGAATTTTTAAATCTCGACACCTCTCAATAGCTACCTCGACACCTGGCTATCTGTCGAGATCTTCAGCTGATTCTTATCGCAATATCGATAGCTTCTCGATAGCTGGTCGATCGATCGAGAAAGTTTCTGTCCCCTCGACACCTTCTCGACACCTCCTCGATAGCTGCTAGCTATTGAGATTCATTAAATCTCGACATCTCCTCGACACCTCTCGATCGATCGAGGTTACGGGAAATCAGAATTTTCAGCTTTTTGATTTTTGGGCCAGGCTTTTGTATTTGTGTAGGGTTTCTTTTCTCACAACCCTAGACCTATATAAGGCTTATTTTAAAGGCCGTCACATAAGAGAATAAGAGAATACATAGGAGAACATATTCAAAAGATTATTCTCTCTGAAAGAAGCTACTGCGTCTTTGCGCCTTAGGGTTTTGTAACCAAGTGCTTCTAGGTCTACATTATTGATGAAGTGAAGAACTTTGCATCCAACATTCTTCTTCTAGTTGGTGTTCTGAAGTCGCGTACTGGGATCCGCGCAATTGGTTAGTCACGTATTGGGATTCGTGCATCAAAGGGTGGCGTTCATAAGTTGAAGAGTTCAGAGGTTCTGAAGCGGTAGAAGGTTTCTGCTGTGAGTTCATCTACGGGGATTGTAGAGTCTAGGGACAAAGGTTTTGTACTAGATCTGAAACTTCTCTTTACTATAGTGAATTGCTTTTCGGGAAGGTTTCCTCCCAGGTTTTTTACTGTGAAACTGGTTGGTTTCATTGGTTTTCCTGGGTCATCATATTTTGTCTTATTTACTTTTCCGCTGCATTCATTATTGACATGATATTGATGTTTGTTTGTTTTAACAAGTTTATTCATAATAAATCTAATTAACAACTTGGGTTTAAAACTTGTTAATTCTATCAACCGGGGTCTAAATTTCCCAACAAATGGTATCAGAGCGGGTTCACTCTAATTGGATTAATTTCCTGAGTGTGATCCATTGACCCCTGTTGTCATGGATAGAGGACAATCTTTATTTATTCCTCCTTTATTTGATGGAACTAATTATGCGTACTGGAAAGTTCGTATGAAAGTGTTCTTGCAGGCTCTAGGTGAACAGGTATGGCAAGCTGTTGAAATTGGCTGGATTAAGCCGAAGGAAGCACCTGTGGATTGGGATGATGCAACAATTGTAGCTGCAAATTTCAATAGTAGGGCCTTGAATGCTTTGTTTTGTGGGGTGACCAATGAAGAATTCAAGAAAATTTCATCCACTGAAGTTGCCAAGGAAGCATGGACTATTCTTGAGACCACCTATGAAGGTACCAAGGCAGTAAAGACTGTGAAGTTTCAACAACTCACTAATAGTTTTGAAGAAATAAGGATGGAGGAGGATGAGACCTTTGATGAGTTCTATGCCAAACTCAAGGATATTGTGAATTCTGCTTTCAACCTTGGAGAATGTATTGCAGAATCCAAAATTGTTAGAAAAATCCTTAGGTCCTTACCTGAAAGATTCCATACCAAGATCACTGCCATTGAAGAAGTCAAGGACATTGATCAAATTCCTTTGACTGAGCTTGTAGGGAACCTTCAAACCTATGAGATGGGATTAGGCTCAATGGGAAAAGGTGGAAAGAGCAAAAACTTGGCTCTCAAGGGTATAGAGGAAGAGACTGAAGACTCTGAAGATGAAGATCAAAGTGAAGATGATGATGAGGATCTAACCTTCATAATTGATGAGATTATCAAGCTTCTTCAGTTTAGGAAAAAGGATAAGGGCAAACCTCCTAGGAAACCTAAATCCTCTAGGAGGGGCAAGAATGAAAAACCCCTTATTCAATGCCATGAGTGCAAAGGTTTTGGTCATATGAGGATAGAGTGTCCAAACTACCTCATGAAGGAAAAGACCGAGAAGCCAAAAGAGAAAGGGTTGGTTGCTACCTGGAGTGATACTGAGGATGACTCTTCTGATGAATTTGTGGATGAATGTCGTCAAGTTATGGCCTTTGCTGCCACAACCGATAAGGTGATTGTGGAGAGTGCTAATGACAGTGAGGATTCTTCTGATGAAGAAGTACCTAAGAAGATGACCCTTCAGGAAGCCTCTGATAAGACTAGCTTAGGATATGCTGTTTCCTCCAGCCCCTCCTCATCCATAGCTTCTGGATCAAGGACTGTCTTTGTGCCCCAATCTGAGAAAGGTAATAAAGGTATGAAATCTAAATCCTTTGTTAGACCTCATGTTTGTCACCATTGTGGTGTTGCTGGATACATTCGTCCTAATTGCTTTAAGTTGTATCCTCATAAGCAATTGTCCAAACGGTCACAGGTTTCCTCTCAAGGACCTACACCTTTGTTTGGAGAGTTATTAAAAGCTTTGAGCTTTTTAACTCAATTTCAGGAGAATTCTAATTCTTTTATGTCCTTTAGTAGACATACTAGGACACGTGCCTTTTCATCTTCACGGCCAAAGACTCGTGCTGTGTGGGTGAGAAAGGAGCTTAAGACTTAATTGTCTTTTCTGTTTGTCCTCTGCTTTAATTCTTTCTATCTAAAGTAGGACTTTATTGCTTGATTTCTTATCTGTTCTTGGAATCATGCTTTCATGCATCTGTATATTTTTATCATGTTTTCATGCATATGCATCTTTCTTTCATGCATACATGTTGTTTATCTGTTTTTGTTTGGTTGTTTAATTTTTATTTGGTTTTGTTTTCAAAATAAAAAATAAAAAGGAAAAATCAGAAAAATACAAAAACAGTGTGTGTTATGTGTACTTTGGTATTTGTGTACCTTGGATGGCCAATGAAACAAAGTTTCTCTAAACTTTGTATCTCTTGTAGCTTATATGAGCATCTCTATGCACAACTAAGCAAGTGAGCTTTGTGGCTCTTGTTTGTGATGAGTAAGATTAGGTTATCTCTTAAAACTTAACACTCATATCACTCTTTTTGACGGGTAGGACTAGAAAATCCTAAGAGAAAGGCATTAATGACCATCTCACCACTGTTGCCCGCCAATCATAGTATGACACCTGTATGCTTCGGCATAGCAAAAGTGCAGTGTCATAGACACCTGTATGCTTCGGCATAGCAAAAGTGCAGTGTCAAAGACATTCGTATGCTTCGGCATAGCAAAAATGCGATGTCAAATGCTTAACATCTTGGGTATTTCTTTTCTCTCTTTTTATGCCCATGCATGATATGCTTAAAAGAAAAAATATGCAAAGAAAATATAAAGCAAAAAGATTAAAGATGCTTTAAATATGATTGCAAGCGTGTTTTCTAGGAGATGTGGGAGTTATAGGATGTACCTCGAAGGTGATAGTCCCCATCAAACAGTTATGATTGTGTGTGAGTTAAAAGTTATTTACTCATATCTCAGATCGTCATAACATCTATACACATATGCAATCTTGCGATGTTTTTCACACACAAACACGCAATATTCTTTGCTACTTTTGATACATGTGCAGGTACAATGTGATTTGGCCATCACAAGTGTTTTACATGTGCTAATGTATGCTCACTAAACTGTCATAACTTGTTTTTTGAAATATAAAATTGGTTAGACTTGTTTAGTGGGTGTGTATGTTTTTGGGATTTTTGTGCTTAACATTTTTCTTGTTGAGAGATGTGTTTTTCACATGTTTTGTATCCTTCTATTATCTTGTCATTCATAGCATCTTGTTTCATTACATTCATGCATTTATATGGATTTCTTTGTGCCTCCTTGATCATCCTTGATCATCTTTACGTTTCTCAGGCAAAGCTTTCTAGCTTCTTGTACCCTTTGTCAATCATGACAAAAAGGGGGAGAGAAAGTGTGGAGACCTTGTGGTTTCTTTTTAAGATTCTATATGTTAGGGGGAGAAATACATTCCTTTGTAAGGGGGAGATGTGTTTCATCTTGTTAGGGGGAGTGCTTACTTCCTTGTTCTTGTACCTTGGGTCTTGTGACCATTGTTTACATACATTGTGCTTATCTTCTTTATATGCTGATGTATGTTTCTTTCACCTACCTCTACATATGTTCTTTCTTTTCTATCTTTATACACATGTTTCTTATATTTGTATGCAATCTATTATTTCTGTTTCACACTAAGATGCCTTGATGAGTTTTGTTTAAGTGTTTCAGAAATACAGATTGTCAAAGTCTACTTGCCATAAACTCTCTTCTTGCAAAGTTTTTCAAGAGTTTGTGTTAGGATAGATTTTATTGTATTCAACAAGTGAATATGAGTTGAGTGATTTATGACTTCTCTCATATGCTCATTTGTTTGTTGTGGTTTTGTCACGGATTGCCAAAGGGGGAGATTGTTAAGGACATATTTTATGTAAATTGGCAAATCCTTTTGACAAAACGCACTCTACTTGTAATTGGGTAGTTTTAGGTGTTTTTAATACTTTAAGAAACAATGTTTCAAGGTCAAGTATTGAAGTCATCAAGTCTGTCCAAGAGAAAGCAAGTTGAAGTGCAGAATTTTTAAATCTCGACACCTCTCGATAGCTACCTCGACACCTGGCTATCTGTCGAGATCTTCAGCTGATTCTTATCGCAATCTCGATAGCTTCTCGATAGCTGGTCGATCGATCGAGAAAGTTTCTGTCCCCTCGACACCTTCTCGACACCTCCTCGACACCTCTCGATCGATTGAGGTTACGGGAAATCAGAATTTTCAGCTTTTTGATATTTGGGCCAGGCTTTTGTATTTGTGTAGGGTTTCTTTTCTCACAACCCTAGACCTATATAAGGCTTATTTTAAAGGCCGTCACATAAGAGAATAAGAGAATACATAGGAGAACATATTCAAAAGATTATTCTCTCTGAAAGAAGCTACTGCGTCTTTGCGCCTTAGGGTTTTGTAACCAAGTGCTTCTAGGTCTGCATTATTGATGAAGTGAAGAACTTTGCATCCAACATTCTTCTTCTAGTTGGTGTTCTGAAGTCGCGTACTGGGATCCGCGCAATTGGTTAGTCACGTATTGGGATTCGTGCATCAAAGGGTGGCGTTCATAAGTTGAAGAGTTCAGAGGTTCTGAAGCGGTAGAAGGTTTCTGCTGTGAGTTCATCTACGGGGATTGTAGAGTCTAGGGACAAAGGTTTTGTACTAGATCTGAAACTTCTCTTTACTATAGTGAATTGCTTTTCGGGAAAGTTTCCCCCCAGGTTTTTTACTGTGAAACTGGTTGGTTTCATTGGTTTTCCTGGGTCATCATATTTTGTCTTATTTACTTTTCCGCTGCATTCATTATTGACATGATATTGATGTTTGTTTGTTTTAACAAGTTTATTCATAATAAATCTAATTAACAACTTGGGTTTAAAACTTGTTAATTCTATCAACCGGGGTCTAAATTTCCCAACAACCCTCCATAGAGAAAGAGAGAGATTAAGAGAGAGACAGAGATATACTAAAGCACTAAGAACTTGGTTTATACTTTCATTGATGTCTAATATTTATTTACAATCATATATATATAGGAGACTAGCTCTAATCTCATTGGCCCACGTGGCTTAAGATAATTGGCTAATTAATTCAACAAGTGCCCTATGAATTAAACCATGTGTTAAATGAGCTACATGTGCTCAAATCCTAACTAACTCATCCTAATCTCAACTAACTAACTAACCAACTAAAAGGATTACAACAATTGTTACATCAATTATTTCATATTCCTAACACACAACAAGTTTAGCTACGAAATTGGTTCAAGTTGCTAACCATTATCCTTGCAAAAATGGGGGAGGGGTTTTTTTTTTTTTTTTTTGATAATGGGACGGGGAGGGGGATTTGATCATTGTAAGAGGCTCTAGACGAGTTACTCTTTGTATTTATCATTACTATTAAAATACACCACCATTCATCTTTTACAAACCAATTTTAATACAAATAAGTTGCACAATTATAAGACTTTTTATTTTACATGTTATTTATCAATTGATTTTTTTTTCTTGATAAATTAATTGTTACATCAAGAATAAAGTTTAGCTCCAAATTGGTTGTAGTTTAAGGATACAACCGTACCAATATCTTTTTATTAGAGGTTAATTTTAGCAAATCTACCATTGGATTACATATTCTTCTTATATTCTTCATACTTGCAAAATTTATAGAAAATTAAGGATTAATATATATATTATCAGTAACTTGTTTAAATTGCAAATTTTCATAGTTTAAAATTATGCATAAAATATAAGTTTATGGATAATATAGTAAATAGTATTCTAATTGACACAAAGTTTGAGATGTGTATTGAGAATATAAAACAAGAACATGCATTTCAACGGTTTGATTTTCAAAATATGTAGTAATTTTATTTTACAGAACAAGTTTAGCTACAAAATTGGTTCTAGTAGCTAACCTTTATCCTTGCAACAATGGGGGAGGGGGATTTTTTTTTTTGATAATGGGACGGGGAGGGGGATTTGATCATTGTAAGAGGCTCTAGATGAGTTACTCTTTGTATTTATCATTACTATTAAAATGCACCACCATTCAACTTTTGTTTTAGATTATTCTCGAGTTTGTTTTTTCTTTCTTTTTATGTGAAAAGACATAGATAATACCAGGCTAGCCCGGTGTGTCAAATATTGGATAAGGATCATGTCTGCAATGTGCTATTCAATCTATTCTCTTTTTTACGTGAAAAGATACAAATCATACCTGGGTGGCCTGCCTGATATCAAATATTGGATAAAGGTCAAGTTTACAACTTGTTTTAGTTCAATCTATTCCTAATTAACTTATATCCAATTAGATCGAACCCAAATCTGTTCAAGGATGCACCCATAGAGATTGTGTCAAGAATGCACCCACTTTTAGCATTACAAATTCTCCTTGAATTTGGGAAAGAATTAGTCTTAAATGTGGAAAAAATAGATACACTACACCACAAGACCCACGTATAAGTGGATTCAAATCTCTTGATTTTCTAGGGTACTTGACCAATAGATTTCCTTAAATCCTAACAACTCTTTTTTGATTTAAGGATCTAAATTTTGCCATGTCAGCAATCCACTAAAAATAATCTTAATTGTTTTGTTTATAACATTATTTTACTATTTTAAGAGTACCCTAGAAAATCTAGAAGATATGAATCCAGTATAAATATATAACTTGCCAATAGCTTTTACTATCATATCGCAACGTCGGAAAAATTCTAAGAGTAAAAGTTGGGAAAGAGAGAGAGAGAAAAAAAAAAAAAGATGAGATTTACTTGGTTCAACATGAAGTCATGGCTCTCGTGCTTTGTTTTTTATATAAGCGCGATGGTTCTGATCAATGGCATCGCAGCTGGAAATATCAATGAAAATGGAGGCTATGTTCCTGTTGCAGCTAACTCCTACAATCGTGGTCACGAAAGTCATGCTCCACCTAATCATTGCACCAAATTCAATCGTTGTCGTGGTGGTATTGGTTATTAGATCAACTAATACAGTGGTGGTTCTTTTTAAATAACTAGTTCTCCCAGAAGCTTCCTCTCAAAAAAAATAAAAAAAAATAAAGTTCTCCCAAAAGCTAGCTCCCTTTGAACCTTCTAAGGAAAAGCTATTGTCTTTGGGGGTGTTTGGTAGAGGAGTTTGAATAATGTTGTTTGAGTGTTTTTGATATACGTGTGGGTGAAAATGTATGAATAACAATCCTAATGTAATTTTGTTTGATAAATACATATCTCTTGTAAGCATGTGAACACTTTAAATTGCAAGCATAGCACTAGAGCTACTATTAGAATTGCCTAAAACAATATAATGCAGATATCGAGCAATAACATTTGGTCCAATTCGATCGATCGAGCCTTTCCTTCGATTGATCGAGCCAGGCCAAAATGCACCAATGCATCTGCAGCCACTCGATTCCAACTTTAAATGAAAGACCCAACTTTGAGTAAGTCTAAACAAGACTAAATAACCTGTTTTGATCATGATTTGCCAACAATACAAATTAGAGTTCTAAATACATAAAATCCTAAATCTTTAGAACCTAACAAGTAACTTGTTTAAATTGCAAATTTTCATAGTTTAAAATTATGTATAAAATATAAGTTTATGGATAATATAGTAATTAATATTCTAATTGAAACAAAATTTGAGATGTGTATTGAGATTATAAAACAAGAACACGCAATTCAACGGTTAGATTTTCAAAATATCTAGTAATTTTATTTTACAGAACAAATTTAGCTACAAAATTGGCTCTAGTAGCTAACATTTATCCTTGCAAAAATGGGGGAGGGGTAATTTTTTTTTTTATATATAATGGGACGGGGAAGGGGATTTGATCATCGTAAGAGGCTCCAGATGAGTTACTCCTTGTATCTATCATTACTATTAAAATGCACCACCATTCAACTTTTACAAACCCATTTTAATACAAATAAGTATCACAATTATAAGAATTTTTATTTTACATGTTATTTATCAATTTATTTTTTAACAAATCCCCCATTGGATTACATATTCTTCTACTATTCATCATACTTGCAAAATTCATAGAAAATTAAAGATTAATAGATATATTATCAGTAACTTGTTTAAATTGTAAATTTTCGTAGTTTAAAATTACGCATAAAATATAAGTTTATGGATAATATTGTAAACAATATTCTAATTGACACAAAATTTGAGATGTGTATTCAGAGAATAAAACAAGAACATGCAATTAAACGGTTAGATTTTCAAAATCTCTAGTAATTTTATTTTACACAATGTTAGGAACCCGGTGGTTCCTAATGGGGATTGATGCGAATTATAGGGGAATTGATGAGAATTATAGGTAAATT
This sequence comes from Quercus ilex subsp. ballota, assembly GCA_032727855.1. Classification (NCBI taxonomy): domain Eukaryota; kingdom Viridiplantae; phylum Streptophyta; class Magnoliopsida; order Fagales; family Fagaceae; genus Quercus; species Quercus ilex. Next base: position 52,854,606 of record CM064916.1, on the reverse strand, counting down.
GACTTAATTCGAGGTAGTCACCCTCCATAGAGAAAGAGAGAGATTAAGAGAGAGAGAGAGAGATATACTAAAGCACTAAGAACTTGGTTTATACTTTCATTGATGCCTAATATTGATTTACAATCATATATTTATAGGAGACTAGCTCTAATCTCATTGGCCCATGTGGCTTAAGATAATTGGCTAATTAATTCAACATGTGCCCTATGAATTAAACCATGTGTTAAATGAGCTACATGTGCTAAAATCCTAACTAACTCATCATAATCTCAACTAACTAACTAACTAAGTAAAAGGATTACAACAATTGTTACATCAGTTATTTCATATTCCTAACACACAACAAGTTTGGCTACGAAATTGGTTCTAGTTGCTAACCTTTATCCTTACAAAAATGGGGGAGGGTTTTTTTTTTTTTTTTGATAATGGGACGGGGAGGGGGATTTGATCATTGTAAGAGGCTCTAGACGAGTTACTCTTTGTATTTATCATTACTATTAAAATACACCACCATTCATCTTTTACAAACCCATTTTAATACAAATAAGTAGCACAATTATAAGAATTTTTATTTTACATGTTATTTATCAATTGATTTTTTTTTTTCTTGATAAATTAATAGTTACATCAAGAACAAAGTTTAGCTCCAAATTGGTTGTAGTTTAAGGATACAGCCGTACCAATATCTTTTTATTAGAGGTGAATTTTAGCAAATCCCCCATTGGATTACATATTCTTCTACCATTCATCATACTTGCAAAGTTGATAGAAAATTAAAGATTAATAGATATATTATCAGTAACTTGTTTAAATTGTAAATTTTCGTAGTTTAAAATTACGCATAAAATATAAGTTTATGGATAATATAGTAAGTAATATTCTAATTGACACAAAATTTGAGATGTGTATTCAGAGTATAAAACAAGAACATGCAATTAAATGGTTAGATTTTCAAAATCTCTAGTAATTTTATTTTACACAATGTTAGGAACCCGATGGTTCCTAATGGGGATTGATGCGAATTATAGGGGAATTGATGGGAATTATAGGTAAATTGACTTAATTCGAGGTAGTCACCCCCCATAGAGTAAGAGAGAGATTAAGAGAGAGAGAGAGATATACTAAAGCACTAAGAACTTGGTTTATACTTTCATTGATGTCTAATATTGATTTACAATCATATATTTATAGGAGACTAGCTCTAATCTCATTGTCCCACGTGGCTTAAGATAATTGGCTAATTAATTCAACATGTGCCCTATGAATTAAACCATGTGTTAAATGAGCTACATGTGCTCAAATCCTAACTAACTAATCCTAATCTCAACTAACTAAAAGGATTACAACAATTGTTACATCAATTATTTCATATTCCTAACACACAACAAGTTTAGCTACGAAATTGGTTCCAGTTGCTAACCTTTTCCTTGCAAAAATGGGGGAGGGGTTTTTTTTTTTTTTTTTGGATAATGGGACGGGGAGGGGGATTTGATCATTGTAAGAGGCTCTAGACGAGTTACTCTTTGTATTTATCATTACTATTAAAATACACCACCATTCATCTTTTACAAACCCATTTTAATACAAATAAGTAGCACAATTATAAGAATTTTTCTTTTACATGTTATTTATCAAATGATTTTTTTTTCTTGATAAATTAATTGTTACATCAAGAACAAAGTTTAGCTCCAAATTGGTTGTAGTTTAAGGATACAACCGTACCAATATCTTTTTATTAGAGGTTAATTTTAGCAAATCTACCATTGGATTACATATTCTTCTTATATTCTTCATACTTGCAAAATTTATAGAAAATTAAAGATTAATAGATATATTATCAGTAACTTGTTTAAATTGCAAATTTTCATAGTTTAAAATTATGCATAAAATATAAGTTTATGGATAATATAGTAAATAGTATTCTAATTGACACAAAGTTTGAGATGTGTATTGAGAATATAAAACAAGAACATGCATTTCAACGGTTTGATTTTCAAAATATGTAGTAATTTTATTTTACAGAACAAGTTTAGCTACAAAATTGGTTCTAGTAGCTAACCTTTATCCTTGCAACAATGGGGGAGGGGGATTTTTTTTTTTTTTTTGGTAATGGGATGGGGAGGGGGATTTGATCATTGTAAGAGGCTCTAGATGAGTTACTCTTTGTATTTATCATTACTATTAAAATGCACCACCATTCAACTATTGTTTTAGATTATTCTCGAGTTTGTTTTTTCTTTCTTTTTATGTGAAAAGACATAGATAATACCAGGCTAGCCCGGTGCGTCAAATATTGGATGAGGATCATGTCTGCAATGTGCTATTCAATCTATTCTCTTCTTTACGTGAAAAGATACAAATCATACCTGGGTGGCCTACCTGATATCAAATATTGGATAAAGGTCAAGTTTACAACTTGTTTTAGTTCAATCTATTCCTAATTAACTTATATCCAATTAGATCGAACCCAAATCTGTTCAAGGATGCACCCATAGAGATTGTGTCAAGGATGCACCCATTTTTAGCATTACAAATTCTCCTTGAATATGGGAAAGAATTAGTCTTAAATGTGGAAAAAATAGATACACTACACCCCAAGACCCACGTATAAGTGGATTCAAATCTCTTGATTTTCTAGGGTACTTGACCAATAGATTTCCTTAAATCCTAACAACTCTTTTTTGATTTAAGGGTCTAAATTTTGCCATGTCAGCAATCCACTAAAAATAATCTTAATTGTTTTGTTTATAACATTATTTTACTATTTTAAGAGTACCCTAGAAAATCTAGAAGATATGAATCCAGTATAAATATATAACTTGCCAATAGCTTTTACTATCATATCACAACGTAGAAAAAATTCTAAGAGTAAAAGTTGGGAAAGAGAGAGAGAGAAAAAAAAAGATGAGATTTACTTGGTTCAACCTGAAGTCATGGCTCTTGTGCTTTGTTTTTTATATAAGCGCGATGGTTCTGATCAATGGCATCGCAGCTGGAAATATCAATGAAAATGGTGGCTATGTTCCTATTGCCGCTAACTCCTACAATCGTGGTCACGAAAGTCATGCTCCACCTAATCATTGCACCAAATTCAATCGTTGTCGTGGTGGTATTGGTTATTAGATCAACTAATACAGTGGTGGTTCTTTTTAAATAACTAGTTCTCCCAGAAGCTTCCTCTCAAAAAAAATAAAAATAAAAAAAATAAAGTTCTCCCAAAAGCTAGCTCCCTTTGAACCTTCTAAGGAAAAGCTATTGTCTTTGGGGGTGTTTGGTAGAGGAGTTTGAATAATGTTGTTTGAGTGTTTTTGATATACGTGTGGGTGAAAATGTATGAATAACAATCCTAATGTAATTTTGTTTGATAAATACATATCTCTTGCAAGCATGTGAACACTTTAAATTGCAAGCATAGCACTAGAGCTACTATTAGAATTGCCTAAAACAATATAATGCAGATATCGAGCAATAACATTTGGTCCAATTCGATCGATCGAGCCTTTCCTTCGATTGATCGAGCCAGGCCAAAATGCACCAATGCATCTGCAGCCACTCGATTCCAACTTTACATGAAAGACCCAACTTTGAGCAAGTCCAAACAAGACTAAATAACCTGTTTTGATCATGATTTGCCAACAATACAAATTAGAGTTCTAAATACATAAAATCCTAAATTTTTAGAACCTAACAAGTAACTTGTTTAAATTGCAAATTTTCATAGTTTAAAATTATGCATAAAATATAAGTTTATGGATAATATAGTAATTAATATTCTAATTGAAACAAAATTTGAGATGTGTATTGAGATTATAAAACAAGAACACGCAATTCAACGGTTAGATTTTCAAAATATCTAGTAATTTTATTTTACAGAACAAATTTAGCTACAAAATTGGCTCTAGTAGCTAACATTTATCCTTCCAAAAATGGGGGAGGGGTAATTTTTTTTTTTATATATAATGGGATGGGGAAGGGGATTTGATCATCGTAAGAGGCTCCAGATGAGTTACTACTTGTATCTATCATTACTATTAAAATGCACCACCATTCAACTTTTACAAACCCATTTTAATACAAATAAGTATCACAATTATAAGAATTTTTATTTTACATGTTATTTATCAATTTTTTTTTCTTGATAAATTAATAGTTACATCAAGAACAAAGTTTAGCTCCAAATTGGTTGTAGTTTAAGGATATAGCCGTACCAATATCATTTTATTAGAGGTGAATTTTAACAAATCCCCCATTGGATTACATATTCTTCTACTATTCATCATACTTGCAAAATTGATAGAAAATTAAAGATTAATAGATATATTATCAGTAACTTGTTTAAATTGTAAATTTTCGTAGTTTAAAATTACGCATAAAATATAAGTTTATGGATAATATAGTAAATAATATTCTAATTGACACAAAATTTGAGATGTGTATTCAGAGTATAAAACAAGAACATGCAATTAAACGGTTAGATTTTCAAAATCTCTAGTAATTTTATTTTACACAATGTTAGGAACCCGGTGGTTCCTAATGGGGATTGATGCGAATTATACGGGAATTGATGGGAATTATAGGTAAATTGACTTAATTCGAGGTAGTCACCCTCCATAGAGAAAGAGAGAGATTTAGAGAGAGAGAGAGAGATATACTAAAGCAATAAGGACTTGGTTTATACTTTCATTGATGTCTAATATTGATTTACAATCATATATTTATAGGAGACTAGCTCTAATCTCATTGGCCAACCTGGCTTAAGATAATTGGCTAATTAATTCAACATGTGCCCTACGAATTAAACCATGGGTTAAATGAGCTATATGTGCTCAAATCCTAACTAACTCATCCTAATCTCAACTAACTAACTAACCAACTAAAAGGATTACAACAATTGTTACATCAATTATTTCATATTCCTAACACACAACAAGTTTAGCTACGAAATTGGTTCTAGTTGCTAACCTTTATCCTTGCAAAAATGGGGGAGGGGTTTTTTTTTTTTTTTTTTTGATAATGGGACGGGGAGGGGGATTTGATCATTGTAAGAGGCTCTAGACGAGTTACTCTTTGTATTTATCATTACTATTAAAATACACCGCCATTCATCTTTTACAAACCCATTTTAATACAAATAAGTAGCACAATTATAAGAATTTTTATTTTACATGTTATTTATCAATTGATTTTTTTTTTCTTGATAAATTAATTGTTACATCAAGAACAAAGTTTAGCTCCAAATTGGTTGTAGTTTAAGGATACAACCGTACCAATATCTTTTTATTAGAGGTTAGTTTTAGCAAATCTACCATTGAATTACATCTTCTTCTTATATTCTTCATACTTGCAAAATTTATAGAAAATTAAAGATTAATAGATATATTATCAGTAACTTGTTTAATTTGCAAATTTTCATAGTTTAAAATTATACATAAAATATAAGTTTATGGATAATATACTAAATAGTATTCTAATTGACACAAAGTTTGAGATGTGTATTGAGAATATAAAACAAGAACATGTATTTCAACGGTTTGATTTTCAAAATATGTAGTAATTTTATTTTACAGAATAAGTTTAGCTACAAAATTGGTTCTAGTAGCTAACCTTTATCCATGCAACAATGGGGGAGGGGGATTTTTTTTTTTTTTTTTTTTCATAATGGGACGGGTAGGGGGATTTGATCATTGTAAGAGGCTCTAGATGAGTTACTCTTTGTATTTATCATTACTATTAAAATGCACCACCCTTCAACTTTTGTTTTATATTATTTTCGAGTTTGTTTTTTCTTTCTTTTTATGTGAAAAGACATAGATAATACCAGGCTGGCCCGGTGCGTCAGATATTGGATAAGGATCATGTCTGCAATGTGCTATTCAATCTATTCTCTTTTTTACGTGAAAAGATACAAATCATACCTGGGTGGCCTGCCTGATATCAAATATTGGATAAAGGTCAAGTTTACAACTTGTTTTAGTTCAATCTATTCCTAATTAACTTATATCCAATTAGATCGAACCCAAATCTGTTCAAGGATGCACCCATAGAGATTGTGTCAAGAATGCACCCATTTTTAGCATTACAAATTCTCCTTGAATTTGGGAAAGAATTAGTCTTAAATGTGGAAAAAATAGATACACTACACCCCAAGACCCACGTATAAGTGGATTCAAATCTCTTGATTTTCTAGGGTACTTGACCAATAGATTTCCTTAAATCGTAACAACTCTTTTTTGATTTAAGGATCTAAATTTTGCCATGTCAGCAATCCACTAAAAATAATCTTAATTGTTTTGTTTATAACATTATTTTACTATTTTAAGAGTACCCTAGAAAATCTAGAAGATATGAATCCAGTATAAATATATAACTTGCCAATAGCTTTTACTATCATATCACAACGTAGAAAAAATTCTAAGAGTAAAAGTTGGGAAAGAGAGAGAGAGAAAAAAAAAAGATGAGATTTACTTGGTTCAACATGAAGTCATGGCTCTTGTGCTTTGTTTTTTATATGAGCGCGATGGTTCTGATCAATGGCATCGCAGCTAGAAATATCAATGAAAATGGTGGCTATGTTCCTGTAGCAGCTAACTCCTACAATCGTGGTCACGAAAGTCATGCTCCACCTAATCATTGCACCAAATTCAATCGTTGTCGTGGTGGTATTGGTTATTAGATCAACTAATACAGTGGTGGTTCTTTTTAAATAACTAGTTCTCCCAGAGGCTTCCTCTCAAAAAAAATTAAAAAAATAATAAAAAATAAAAAAAATAAAGTTCTCCCAAAAGCTAGCTCCCTTTGAACCTTCTAAGGAAAAGCTAATGTCTTTGGGGGTGTTTGGTAGAGGAGTTTGAATAATGTTGTTTGAGTGTTTTTGATATACGTGTGGGTGAAAATGTATGAATAACAATCCTAATGTAATTTTGTTTGATAAATACATATCTCTTGCAAGCATGTGAACACTTTAAATTGCAAGCATAGCACTAGAGCTACTATTAGAATTGCCTAAAACAATATAATGCAGATATCGAGCAATAACATTTGGTCCAATTCGATCGATCGAGCCTTTCCTTCGATTGATCGAGCCAGGCCGAAATGCACCAATGCATCTGCAGCCACTCGATTCCAACTTTACATGAAAGACCCAACTTTGAGCAAGTCTAAACAAGACTAAATAACCTGTTTTGATCATGATTTGCCAACAATACAAATTAGAGTTCTAAATACATAAAATCCTAAATCTTTAGAACCTAACAAGTAAATTGTTTAAATTGCAAATTTTCGTAGTTTAAAATTATGCATAAAATATAAGTTTATGGATAATATAGTAATTAATATTCTAATTGAAACAAAATTTGAGATGTGTATTGAGAGTATAAAACAAGAACACGCAATTCAACGGTTAGATTTTCAAAATATCTAGTAATTTTATTTTACAGAACAAATTTAGCTACAAAATTGGCTCTAGTAGCTAACCTTTATCCTTGCAAAAATGGGGGAGGGGGATTTTTTTTTTTATATATAATGGGACGGGGAAGGGGATTTGATCATTGTAAGAGGCTCTAGATGAGTTACTCTTTGTATCTATCATTACTGTTAAAATGCACCACCATTCAACTTTTACAAACCCATTTTAATACAAATAAGTATCACAATTATAAGAATTTTTATTTTACATGTTATTTATCAATTTATTTTTTTTTTCTTGATAAATTAATAGTTACATCAAGAACAAAGTTTAGCTCCAAATTGGTTGTAGTTTAATGATACAGCCGTACCAATATCTTTTTATTAGAGGTGAATTTTAACAAACCCCCCATTGGATTACATATTCTTCTACTATTCATCATACTTGCAAAATTGATAGAAAATTAAAGATTAATAGATATATTATCAGTAACTTGTTTAAATTGTAAATTTTCGTAGTTTAAAATTACGCATAAAATATAAGTTTATGGATAATATAGTAAATAATATTCTAATTGACGCAAAATTTGAGATGTGTATTCAGAGTATAAAACAAGAACATGCAATTAAATAGTTAGATTTTCAAAATCTCTAGTAATTTTATTTTGACACAATGTTAGGAACCCGGTGGTACCTAATGGGGATTGATGCGAATTATACGGGAATTGATGGGAATTATAGGTAAATTGACTTAATTCGAGGTAGTCACCCTCCATAGAGAAAGAGAGAGATTAATAGAGAAAGAGAGAGATTAAGAGAGAAAGAGAGATATACTAAAGCACTAAGAACTTGGTTTATACTTTCATTGATGTCTAATTTTGATTTACAATCATATATTTATAGGAGACTAGCACTAATCTCATTGGCCCACGTGGCTTAAGATAATTGGCTAATTAATTCAACATGTGCCCTATGAATTAAACCATGGGTTAAATGAGCTACATGTGCTCAAATCCTAACTAACTCATCCTAATCTCAACTAACTAACTAACTAAGTAAAAGGATTACAACAATTGTTACAAAAATTATTTCATATTCCTAACACACAACAAGTTTAGCTACGAAATTGGTTCTAGTTGCTAACCTTTGTCCTTGCAAAAATGGGGGAGGGGTTTTTTTTTTTTTTTTTTTTTTGATAATGGGACGGGGAGGGGGATTTGATCATTGTAAGAGGCTCTAGACGAGTTACTCTTTGTATTTATCATTACTATTAAAATACACCACCATTCATCTTTTACAAACCCATTTTAATACAAATAAGTAGCACAATTATAAGAATTTTTATTTTACATGTTATTTATCAATTGATTTTTTTTTTCTTGATAAATTAATTGTTACGTCAAGAACAAAGTTTAGCTCCAAATTGGTTGTAGTTTAAGGATACAACCGTACCAATATCTTTTTATTAGAGGTTAGTTTTAGCAAATCTACCATTGGATTACATCTTCTTCTTATATTCTTCATAATTGCAAAATTTATAGAAAATTAAAGATTAATAGATATATTATCAGTAACTTGTTTAAATTGCAAATTTTCATAGTTTAAAATTTTGCATAAAATATAAGTTTATATGGATAATATAGTAAATAGTATTCTAATTGACACAAAGTTTGAGATGTGTATTGAGAATATAAAACAAGAACATGCATTTCAACGGTTTGATTTTCAAAATATGTAGTAATTTTATTTTACAGAATAAGTTTAGCTACAAAATTAGTTCTAGTAGCTAACCTTTATCCTTGCAACAATGGGGGAGGGGGATTTTTTATTTTTTGATAATGGGACGGGTAGGGGGATTTGATCATTGTAAGAGGCTCTAGATGAGTTACTCTTTGTATTTATCATTACTATTAAAATGCACCACCATTCAACTTTTGTTTTAGATTATTCTCAAGTTTGTTTTTTCTTTCTTTTTATGTTAAAAGACATAGATAATACCAGGCTGGCCCGGTGCGTCACATATTGGATAAGGATCATGTCTGCAATGTGCTATTCAATCTATTCTCTAATTGAAAAGATACAAATCATACCTGGGTGGCCTGCCTGATATCAAATATTGGATAAAGGTCAAGTTTACAACTTGTTTTAGTTCAATCTATTCCTAATTAACTTATATCCAATTAGATCGAACCCAAATCTGTTCAAGGATGCACCCATAGAGATTGTGTCAAGAATGCACCCATTTTTAGCATTACAAATTCTCCTTGAATTTGGGAAAGAATTAGTCTTAAATGTGGAAAAAATAGATACACTACACCCCAAGACCCACGTATAAGTGGATTCAAATCTCTTGATTTTCAAGGGTACTTTACCAATAGATTTCCTTAAATCCTAACTACTTTTTTATGATTTAAGGATCTAAATTTTGCCATGTCAGCAATGTTAGGGTTTGTGCCCTAAAATCCAATTTATTGGCATGTCATGAATAATTAAGTTGTTTAATTATAAGAGACTATTTATGAACTACTGGGACATTATCTTAGTCCATGAGATGCATAGTATGTGATTTATGTGAAAAGTCACAGAAAGATATAAATCACAAGTTCTTTGTAAACTCAGAATTTTAGTTCGTAGTCGGTGATGAAATTGGACATTTCATCTGCGAAGACTATAACATATCAACTAAGATGATTTGTCTTGATCATGGAAGTGGAGACTTCTAGTTGGTATGTTAATATGTTTTAAGAGTTAAGACATATTGAACTGGACCGCTGTGAGATTTATTATTCTCCTAAAAACTGTCAATTGAATAATAAATCTCACGACTTCTATTTATATCAACTCTAAATCCTAAGAGGATAATGGACCTGATCATGAGATGTAGGTTGCTTTGATATATCAGGAGTGAGATCTATAAGTTATGGTCAAAACCTCAGTATGTTGGGCAGCCGCATTTAGTGTTGATGGAACATATATTCTCAAGATGGAATTCATAATCTCTTAATGGAGATATAAAATATTCCCTTGAGATAAGTTTAATGGGTTTGGTTATTCAGAGTGTTGGGCCCAACCACTTTAGTAAAGAGTTACTAAAGTATATATTTATGGAATTGGATTTCATAAATATATGATGAATAACATAAAGGATTAAACCGGGTACTCAAGGATTAAGATGTAGTAACCTTCAAAGTGGCAGTCAATATTAATGACTTTGTATTACTACGAATATTTTAATGAAGGGGTTGAATGTATAATAAAGTCTTGGGAAATAATTTATAGATAAGGCCTAGAGTGCAATTATATTCTTATAGTGGTATTGAATATAATTAATGGTAACTTTGGACTTGTCAAGAGTTGACGGAAAAGCCCAAGGCCCATTGGAGCTAGTGTCTTATTGGTCCCTTTGGTCCCATCTCAAGCCACAAACTAAAGCCCAATTGGGTAGGCCCAAAAGGCTAACCCAATTAGAAATCAGTCATTATTTAATAAGTGTTATTAAATAAAGAAACTAAGAGAATGGTTTAACGTACGGAAGATGAAAAGAAAAAGAAATCAGTTTTTCTCCACAAGGAGAAGAAAAAGGATTTTTCTTTGAGTATCTACGTACAAAAGACTGATTGAGAGACCACACATCTTGGGCACCATGTGGAATTGAGATGAAGATTGAAGGTATTCTCAAGTTTGGTTTTGAAATTCACTGCACCAAAGGTACGCTTTCTTTTCTTTGATTCTAGAATTCATGGTTACATGTTTATCTTTCATGATTGAAGTAGATCCGTTTTTTTTGTTGCTTCCGCTGCGTGTGTTTTTGTATGAGATACAAAAACCAGATTTTAACCAACAAGCAATCCACTAAAAATAATCTTAATTGTTTTGTTTATAACATTATTTTACTATTTTAGGAGTACCCTAGGAAATCTAGAAGATATGAATCCAGAATAAATATATAACTTGCCAATAGCTTTTACTGTCATATCACAACATAGAAAAAATTGTAAGTGTAAAAGTTGGGAGAGAGAGAGAGAGGGAAAAAAAAAAAGAAGAGATTTACTTGGTTCAACATGAAGTCATGGCTCTTGTGCTTTGTTTTTTATATAAGCACGGTGGTTCTGATCAATGGCATCGCAGCTGGAAATATCAATGAAAATGGTGGCTATGTTCCTGTTGCAGCCAACTCCTACAATCGTGGTGGCGAAGTTCATGCTCCACCTAATCATTGCACCTAATTCAATCGTTGTCGTGGTGGTATTGGTTATTAGATCAACTAATATACTGGTGGTTCTTTTTAAATAACTAGTTCTCCCAGAAGCTTCCTCTAAAAAAAAAAAAAAAAATAAATAAATAAATAAAGTTCTCCCAAAAGCTAGCTCCCTTTGAACCTTCTAAGGAAAGGCTAATGTCTTTGGGGGTGTTTGGTAGAGGAGTTTGAATAATGTTGTTTGAGTATTTTTGATATACGTGTGGGTGAAAAAGTGTGTGGAAATGTGTGTAAGTGTGTTTAAAACGCTCAAAAAGTTCCCACCCCCCCCCCCCCCCACAAGTTTCCTGTATGAATAACAATCCTAATGTAATTTTGTTTGATAAATACATATCGCTTGCAAGCATGTGAACACTTTAATTTGCAAGCATAGCACTAGAGCTACTATTAGAATTGCCTAAAACAATATAATGCAGATATCGAGCAATAACATTTGGTCCAATTCAACTTTCAAGTTCTTGGGCCAGCAAAATACAAGGTCCACACCACATTGCATAGAAATCAGACAATATTCATTAAACGTCGAGAGGAATTTTCTCCCTTAACCAACTCTTGAACCCTCTAATCGGACAACTTCTTCTGCTCACCCAATACAACAAACATATTCTATGAGATTTGTTAAGAGTAAATCCTCATCTATATATCTATATATACTATAAAAAACCAAAGACGTTTGAATATTTGTTGGCTTTCTAATATTTCATCACATTTTTTTAAAACTAATTACTACAAGACTCTAGGGAAAACCCTCACAATATTACAAGATTTTGTCCCTAGAAACCCTAAAACCCAACACGTAGAACCAAACTGTTATAGAGTCACTCCCGAAATCTTCAACACGTCCACTTTCAGCATCCTTGAATTTAAACCCAGCAACAAGTACCACATTAAAAGAGAGCATGAACGTGAGAAATAAGGGGAAGCAATCACAACAGGTTGACCTTGCTTGAAATTATCTTACGTTGAATTTCAAGAGGAGTATTATCAGAGTTAAGAGGGTTTTTTGCGCTTTTATATAGAGGAGGCCACCGACTTTCAAATTGCTTCAACAATTGCTTCCTACAGCTTCCACCATTGGTCCTCTTTGTCTCTAAAAACTCTAAAACCCCCCACACGAAGGTAAGTTTTCTTGACCTCTGTTTAATCCAATTAGAACAAAAATTAGATCACCTTGATTTCAATTTTTAATTCAGTGCTTGCCTATTTTGTTTTTTTGAAGCTTTGATTTGTTTGTCTCTCTCTGCCAATCACCCTTCTAAGGTTGAGTTTTATCAACCATCTTGTTGACTTTATTCCGTGCCAATTTGCTTGTAATTTAGCACTTAGTAACCCTGTATTTAGGTGGGATTCATGTAAGGGTAGTGTGTGAAGAGAGTGTGAAGAATTGCTCAACTTTGTGCAAAGAAGCAGGGACTCGCAGCTAGGACTCGCGACTGACTCACGGCTTGCAAGCCGCCAACTGCTGCACACGTGAGAAGCATGTGGGGAGGTGAAGGGTCACGCTAGCTGTCGCACTACAGGACAGAAGTCCCAGGCTGGCCAGGCCGTTATCTCTCAACTTGAACTCACGACTTAGACCAATCGCGAGACCAAGCCGCCAATCAGTCCTGTTTGGGAAAAACTGACTCTTCGTATTCCAAACACACACCACTATATATAGACCTTTATATCCACGAAATGTAGAGAGCTTCTAGAGAGAATTTTGTGTGAGAAACCCTAGAGAAAAACAAGATTGCCTCATCCCCAATCTTCACTAAGAAACTCTTCAAATTCCTCTACTCTCTTCCTCTCCATTGATACATCCTTGAGAGTTTATTGACCACATCCTTTTCTCACCACTCCCACGTCTGTGAGAAGGTCTTTTGGTGCTAAGGGAAGCAGTTTGGAAGAGACCAATGGTTATTAGTTGATGTTATGGGCTATAGCGGAATTCGGTAAGCTAGAGAAGAAAAAGGTTCGGCGCAACCTCGTTGGATCAAGAAGCTTGGAGGGCTTAGGTACCTGGATAGATTAGGTTTGGAGGGTTTATTGTTGTTCATGTATCCCAACTACATTTTCTAGTGGATTATTGACCGCCTGGAGGGCGGCGGAGAGGTTTTACGCCGAGGGCTTCGGTTTCCTCTTCGATAACACATCGCGTGTTGTCCTTGTGTTTACATCTCTCTTCCTTTATCTTTTGCCATTTATTTTCTGTTGTGGTTGTGATTATAATTGGCTTAGATTGTTTATCAATTCTGTGTTTGGCTTATGTTCATGTTTCGCACATTAATTGTTTGATAATAAGCTTGAATTGATAATTTGTAATTTGGGGTCTAAACGTTCAAGGGTGTTTTACACACATATTGAACATTCAAGCTCTATATACAAAAATCTACTATAGTCATTTATCCTCTGTTATAGGCAATTAGAATGAAAAATCTTTGTGCCTTTGTGGTTATTACTATCCACTAATAGGGTTCATCATTCCAAATTTTAAGTTGGGTTATTTTAAGGTATTTTTGCTAGATATTAATAGAATAGATTGTCTATTTGTTATATAATTAGAAAATATTCAATGCAAAGCAGATTTTGTTAAACGGGTATAGAATTTGATGAGTTTGATTTTTTTTTTTATTGTTTGTTTATATTTATTCAAATTGGGAATCCATAAGTTATGGGTTATGAATTGTGGATTTTAACAAATTTCTCAAATCAAATGATAGTGTGGGATTAAGGGGTTTGAGGTTTTATCGACAAGTATTGCAATAGGTTACTACAGTAGACACTCATTAAACAATAAATTTAGGGATATAATTAAATAATTAATTTGTAGATTTTATTTTATCAAGATTCAAGAGCTGCACTCATCAATTTAAAAAAATTTAATTAAAAAAGATCAAGAGCTTTATATTGGGGAACATATTCAATTTCAGGTGTATTAACAAATTCTGTTAGTTTATAATCAATTATATATATTTTTTCTTAATGTTCCATAGCATTTTTATAATCAATATAGGAGGTAAATTGTAAATTACATCCCTAAAGTTTGGGGGTGATTAGATTTTACACCGTAAAGTTTCAGAATTTGGATTTTACCCCCTGAAGTTTGAAGGTCTTTGGATTTTACCCCCTGATGTTTCAGAATTTGGATTTTACTCTCTATATGTTGGGGGTGTTTGGATTTTAAACCTTAAAGTTTTAGAATTTGGAGGTGTAAAATCCCAACACCCCCAAACTTTAGGGGGTAAAACCAAATTCTGAAACGTCAAGGTGTAAAATCCAAACACTCCAAACTTAAGGGGGTAAAATCTAATTCTGAAACTTTTAAGGTCTAAAATCCAAATACTTCCAAACTTTAGGGGTGTAATTTGCAATTTACCCTAATAAAAATTACTATATCAGACATTTTTTTTCTTCATTTCATAACATATAACTGTTTAATATAGGTTTTAGCTATATAGTGTTACTAGTTGCTAACCCGTGTGATGCACGGGAATAGCTACTGGATGATTTCAGGGGAAAAAAAAAGTCATAACCTTTCATATTAGATATACCGAAATGTGTCTATTGGAAGGTCATAACTCTTTATATTGGATATATATTAAAGGTGCCTATTGAATGAAAATGTACTTATTGACTAAAAGTTGCCTATTGAACAAAAATGTGTCTATTGAACGAAAATGTGCATATTGAATGAAAATGTGCCTATTGAATAAAAATGTGTCTATTAACTGAAAATATGCACACTGAATGAAAATGTGCATATTGAAGAGTAATCAACATTTCGGTATCATAGTGGTTCATATTCATTTGGTAATTTTTTTTCAACTTCTTCTTTTTCATCTTTCTTAGAAACACAAGAAACTTGTGGGTTTTCTTCAAAATTACTATTTGTAGAACCCAATAAACTTGGTTGTGTCATGGGGAGAATTTTGGGCCAAAATTGGCAAATGCCCCTTTCCCAAACTAACTAGAGAAATGCCCCTGTTTTGAAACTCAATTTTCTAAAAATTGAGTTTCAAATGTATAACTCGATGTTTGGAACATCAAGTTATAGCGAACGTGGACTTAGAAAAAAAAAATTTGGAACTCGACTTCCATGAACTCGAGTACCATGTAAAGTACTCGAGTTCATGGAACTCGAGTTTCACTTGAATTCATAAAACTCGAGTTCCATAAACTCGAGTTCCAGAAATTTATTTATTTATTTATTTTTCATTTTCAGTTTGTTATAACTCGATTGTCCAAAAATCGAGTTTCAAAACAGGGGCATTTCCCTAATTAATTTGGAAAATAGGGCAAAATGTTGGATTTAAAAAAAAAAAAAAAGGCAAAAGCCCATTTTCTCCGAGAATTTTGTGCCCATACGCTATTGCACATAAAAAGCCAAAAAATATAATTGGACTATAAACCAGTTATATATAAACTATAAATTTATATGGTGCGAAAATCTAATTCAAACTCAAAATAAATTTCAAACTAAAACATAAAAATATTTTTATTACAGTAGTCAACGATGAAACAATTAGAAGAATAAATTGTGAAGTGCAAATATGCCAAACACACATTAAATGCCACATGTTTGATTTTAACTGCCGTTATACTTTGATTTTACCACCAAAGTCTGGCCATTCCAAGCAGGGTAATACAATCTTATACAAATTAGAACACAAGTAATAAAACTGCCAACAACACAGAATAGCTAATAGGGTATATATTAATACTGAAGACAACATTTCAACCAATAACAATACACAATACCATTCTTAGAGGAAAATATTAACATAAAGCAAATGCGCAGGATTCAATTTTTTACAATGGCCAACAATTAAAGTATCAGTATAAAGAGGTATCTACTTCTTGATTATAGTGTTGAAGTCATGGCCATTTCATAAATTATAATACAATCTCGCTCTATATTATGGCCATAAGAAAATATTGAAACAACCTGTAATACTGCTTTAAACCAAATCTCCATTGCAACTACCCGATTCAAACCCAAATGTTAAAATTTGAATGGAGATGAGGAAATACAAAACAATAACTCCAATAACCAAATA
The DNA here is from genome assembly GCA_032727855.1 of Quercus ilex subsp. ballota. Lineage (NCBI taxonomy): Eukaryota > Viridiplantae > Streptophyta > Magnoliopsida > Fagales > Fagaceae > Quercus > Quercus ilex. Next base: position 52,837,905 of record CM064916.1, on the reverse strand, counting down.
TGCTTAAATAAATAATCAAAGCCATTAAGCCAAAAAAATGCAAATTTAAACTCATTTTACAAAGTCAAATGGTGCACAAATAACAATATGTTGTGTAACTTTGGCACACAAAGTCAGGCAAAAAGTATGTAACCGAATAGTATAACACCATCTTCTCAAAAAAAAAGAATAGTATAACACCATGATCAATACTTAGAGCAATTTTTCAATCACGGTTGACCGAATTATTTTCTAACCTTTACATCAAGGGAATATAGCGCCAATAATGTTGTTTTCTTATTTCTGTACTCCTCTGGCAGAAAAGAAACCGGGAGAAATAAGAAGTGAATGTAAATACACAAAGAGAGTTAAAAGATATAGTAACGGTAGTAAAATTGTATTGAAACGGTTTGTTTAATCCACCAAATGAAGAGACACAATTTTTCAGTGTTTTAAAATGTAAACATGTCACAAATTTATATAGCCATGTGGCGCAATAAGGAGTGGTCAACAAAAAGTCAAACGTTTCGACTATTAGTTATTGTATAGATTTATAAATTCAATATTTTCATTTGTAGTAAAATAAACCACGATTAAATCATATATATCATACTCAATAAATTTCCCATGCATCGCACGGGTTAATGACTAGTTAACTTGAACAATGATACACTAATTTAGTAGCTTATGTACAACATAAAAGCTAAACCATATACTCATCTTGACAAGATGGACATCAAGAGAACGAATGTCGGTCATTGCTGGGTTAGTAAAATCTCTACCTATGAGTCAAACTAACCTATTAATTTGATGGTCATGAATTTTCTAGGAGTAGGCTTGTAACTTAACTTTTAGGAGCAGGAATATGGAAACTTATAGCTTGTTTGGTTTGGCCATGACATAGTTTTCATAACTCAAAAAGTGGGAGGGAAAAAGAAAAAAACTGAGAAAACTGGATTCATCGAAGAGAGAGGGAGAGGCCTACTATTGCTCGAGGCCACCACCATCGCTAACACCAACAACCTCCCCACTGCCACCAATGGAAGAAGTAGTGACATGCATATGAGAAAGTCATTAAATCAATGTTGTTTTAGCTGTGATTTAAAAAGTGCATAGCCATTTCAGGGTTATTATTTTTAGTGGTCTGGTACTCAAGCGATTCCACCTTTCCTGTTGGTGAAATTGCATCCTTGTCTTCAGATCTCTATAGGAATGATTAATGATAAATATGAAGTTTATAAAAAATGGGGTTCATTGCAAATTAATCTCCCTTCTAAACTATTAGGCTTATCTCAATCTCCTAAAATAACCCTGTACATGTGTTGATAGTAAGCAGGGGCAGCCCAAGGGACTTTCGAGCTTAGGGCGATGTTTAAATGTAGGCCTTTTATATATTTAAATTTAATTTAATTATAATTTTTTTACTTAAAATTTATTCTTCTAATATGTTTAGATGCAAATATTTTTAGTTTTTAGGTGGTTAAGTGATTAATAAAAGTTTGTTATAACTGAATTCCGTCTTTTAAGCTCTCAGTTTTCTCTCCTCTGTGTGTATATAAAGACAGCAGGGCTCAATGATTGTAATCAATTAGCCATTTTATGAAATAAGGGAAATCTTACTATTTTAGCTTTGTTCATCAGAAGGTTCAATATGAAGTCAAAGTTCTTGTGCTTTGTTCTTATTATAAGCATGATGATTTTGATTAATGGGGTTGCAGCTGTAAATATCAATGAAGGGGTCCTTGATCCATGCAAAAGGCCCGGAGGTCCACACCCAGGTTGTCCAGATCCTAAGAACAAAGCTCCTATATCAGGTGGCCCCTACAACCGTGGTTGCTCCCGGATCAATCATTGCCGAGGAGGCTAGCTCCCATTGAAGGGCTATCAAGCATTTTGAATCTGTGTTATATTTGCACTTTCATGTGTAATTTATCTGCCGACAGTGTTTATGTGAAACGGCATCAATTTTTTCTTTTGTCTTTCGTTTCTTTTTCTGGATTTCCTGTATGAGCAGCAGTCATAATGTAATTTTGTGATATTAATTAATAAAACTGATACCAAAGTGCAATTATTAATTAGGCCACTAATGGCTAGAATTATTTAGTGATATTAATTATAAAAATTATAATGAAACTATTAAGCTATTAAAATATTAAAGGTAAAAAATTCAAATTACATCCTTTAGGTTTGGAGAATTGTTATTTTAGTCTTCTTCTTCTTCTTCTTTCATTTTTTCTTTTTCTTTTTTTTGAGAATTGTTATTTTAGTCTTTTAAATTTACTTTGTTCATTTTAATCCTGTACATGTTTACAATATCACTCAATGTTAGCTCTTCCATCCAATATACTATTAATTAATGGTTAAAAAATTTTATGTTAGAAAACTACTAAAATTTTCTTTTAAATATTAAACTAACAACTTTTACAATTTCATGCCTACTGTTTAAAATTTAAATGGTCCATCATGTGTAAAGCTATTCAGATAATGTTTTGATAAATTTTATGTTAAAAAATGCTTACTCTTTAAACATTGTTCACAACTTGACATTTAAAAAGAAAGAAAGATGTTAATGGGTTTGTTGTGTTGACTTTGGTAATTGCATAATGGGTACCCAAGAATCTTGTTTGGACTCGGGAAAAAACAAAATGTTGGGTAATGAACTTGAAGAATGAAGAGCATCTGATTAAAAAAGAAAAAAAATATATGGATATATGAGAAATGTTATGTTCACAATATTTTTACAACAAATCATAAGTGGCAAATTGTTATTAGTAAGCAAAAAAATAATTTTCGTTATAGATTCAATTATAACCAATAATAACTAACCACCTATGATTTGTTATAAAAATGTTATTAACGTAGCACTTCTCTTTAATTAAAGGGAAGTTGGCGGTGAGATCGGCCACCTTTATTTTTTCACAAATATTTCCATAATGGTTTTAGCCAATTGCCATCTGAGCTCTCTAATCTCTATTACGTAAATGAATTGTTTTGCTATATCATAGGCATTCTTCACGGACAAAATTGGGAAATGTCCCGTTTGAGCAAAAAAAGTAGCATTATGCCCTCTTTTCCAAACAAATAGGGAAATGCCCCTCTTTTGAAAATCGAGTTTCTCAAAATCGATTTAGGCCCTATAGCGGCGTTTTTTAGGAGCCTATAGTGACGTTTTTAGGACCTATAGTGGCGTTTTTTAACTTGATTTATATGAAATCGAGTTATAGGTAAAAAAATTTTAAAAATTGCCTATAACTCGATTTTATGGAAGTCGAGTTACAAAACGTCACTATAGGTCCTGAAAATGTCACTATAGGTCCTTAAAAACGCCGCTATAGGGCTCCAGAATATTTTTTTTTTAAAACTCGATTTTGAGAAAATCGAGTTACAAAAGAGGGGCATTTCCCTATTTAGTTTGGAAAAAATGACATAATGCTGCTTTTTTTGCTCTAACGGGGCATTTCCCAATTTTGTCCCATTCTTCACTGTGAAGACTAGGGATTTTTTCATTTCCAAGTGAGAATCCTCTAATAGATGTGGGGAGGGATTATGTGTATCACTTCAACCTCAAAGTTTCAACAAAATAAAAAAAGACCTCAAATGGTAGGAGAAGAGTATGCAACATGTCTCTTCGCGAAGATTGTGTTTGCATGTTAATTAGGATTGCAACCTAATTTTGTTCTTCACCAATATCAATCTTCGTTAGGATTGTGCTCGAGCAAGTCAAATTGGGCAGGTTGAGGTCATTATGGGTTAGAAAAATTCCAATATACCACCAGCCAGCCAGCCAACCTATAGAGCTGGTGAATCAATTGAAAATAGTAGTTTTGACTTGAACGGTTGTGCTATTTAGCAAATTTATAAAAAATAAAAAAAAATTTATATTTTTTTAGGAATTGATTCGGTTTGGACAAGTAATATGTGTAACTATGAGCTTGTCGGCTGTCACACCAAAGTTGACACTAAACTTTTATAAATTGATAATTTACTTTTTATTCTTAAATAAATATTATATATATATATATATATATATGTGTGTGTGTGTGTGTGTGTGTAATAAAATTATAGGTTGGCATGTCGGTCATTGCTGGGTTAGTAAAATCTCTACCTATGAGTCAAACTAACCTATTAATTTGATGGTCATGAATTTTCTAGGAGTAGGCTTGTAACTTAACTTTTAGGAGTAGGAATATGGAAACTTATAGCTTGTTTGGTTTGGCCATGACATAGTTTTCATATCTCAACACTCATAACTCATAACTCAAACTCAAAACTCAAAACCCATAACTCATAACCCAAACCCCACTATCACTCAAAAACTCCGAAATTTTTGTTTGGTTACAAAACCCAGTCACATAACTCAAATTTTAAGTTCACTTTTTGCCAAAATGGTGGAGCCCACATAACTTAGTGAGTTTATGGTTGCTACCCACGTGAATTTTCTCTTACCTCTCTTTCATATTCTCCCACTCCGACACTGGTGAAGATCAAGAACAAGTTCTTTTTCATTTTCTATTTCGTTTTCCCTTCATCAACAAAAAGAAAATCCAACCACCAACTACACCCACAAAATGAAAAAGTTTCCAACCATCAATACCACCACCAACCACACAGACCCACCTCCATCACAACCCAAGCTTCAAACCACTACCATAAACATAGAAAACCCAAATCTACCAACATAAAATCTTTAGATCAGCGATCCAAAATTGCCAAACCCAAATCCACAAACACAGAAAACCTAAACCCAAACCCAGGAATCCTTAAATCGAAACCAAAATCACCAAAATGAGGAGTGGGTTCCTGTTTCTAGGTATAGATTTATGCATGGATGAACATGCAGGAGTGAGCCTAAAAAAAAAAAACAATAACAACAACAACAACAACAACGTTGGTGGAGGAATGGGTTTGAAGAAGAAAGAAAAATAAAGAAGAAGATGAGGGAAAAAAATGCCTTGGAGCAGATTTGAAGAAGAAAGAAAGAAAAGGAAAGAAGAAGAAGAAGAAGAATCAAGAAAGAAAGAAGAAGAAAAAAAATGCCATTGGTGATTGAGTGGGGCTGACTTGATAAAGACAAGCTCGGAAAATGGGTCCCACAAATTTGGTTTTTTTACAACATTGCCACTATAACTTATATTCTATAATTTGAAGGGTCTGGTTAATGTATGCTCTTAGAGTATACATTAATCATTTATTTTGTGAATATTTTTATGCAGAATTGAAAAAACTGTTAAAATAGTTAATCACTTTTTTGTTTTTCAATAAAAAAATTTCTTAAAATAGTTTACTAACGTATGTCCTAAGGGTATATGTTAGTAAAACCCTAATTTGAAAACACAAAAAATTTGTTTTCAGTTTTCATCACTCAAACTCAATTTTTTGAGTTTTGAGTGATTAAAACAATACTAAAAAATTTTCCAAAGAAACTTTTTTTGTGGATCCCACATTTTTTGAATTATGAGTGATGGAAATTGAGTTAAATAACTCAGTTTCCACACAATCCAAACAGCCTCTAATCTTTATTCTTGTCATATCTTAGCTTTCCTATTGTTCCCTAACCGCTATCTTAGCCCATTCTCCAAATTATAGTTGCCTCAATGATGACTTTCCACGTATATGACGGGTTATTTTATTTTTATAACTATGATGGGTTATTTCTAATCTTGTGTGTTTCTCATAAAACAATAAAATCTTGCATGTATGAACTATGAATGAAGCTATTACTGTCGTTTTAACCATTTATTAGTGCGTAGCTTTAACAGATTGCAATCAATCTCTCCTACAATTGAAACTGTGTTGTTGACAGTTCAAATTGCACAGTTGAAATTTTGAAATTTAATTAAAATGGATTTGATTTTCAATAGAAATCAGCTACTTTTAGGGTCCATTTGGGATCCGTTTATTTTGCTGAAACTGAGAACTTTTTGCTAAAAGTACTATAGATAAATATAAAAGTAAGCTAAAATAGTACAGTGAGATCCATGAATAGTATAAAAAATTACAGTGTAACTTATGAATTGTAGCAAAAATAAACTGAATAATAAAATAAGTTGGCAAAAATAATTCATGCCAAAAAATAGTATAATGAGACTCATGAAATAGTACCAAAAAGTGTAGTGGGACCTATGTATAGACAGTATAGTAACAAAAATAAATTGAAGTATAATGAGACCCATTAAATAGTACCAAAAAGTGTAGTGGAACCTATTTATAGTAACAAAAATAAATTGAATAGTAAAATAGGTTAGCAAAAATAATTTTTACCAAATAGACACAAAGTACGTGTATTACAGAGTACAAACAAGTCCTCTCTGTCTCACAAATAAATCATTTAAATCAGACTTAAAACCTAATCAAAATGGTTTAATCAAATGGAATTTAAAATAAATCTGCCACTCACATGTACCTTTTATAAATAGACGAAAATGTTCTTTTTGTCACTATATTTTGAGATTATTGTCAATTTCATCTTTATGGTACAAGCGGTGTGCATAGATAACATACAAAGTGGCTAATAAAATAATAGAAAAAAATTAATTGCTATTAAAAAGGCCACATCAGTAAGTTAAAAAATAAATTTATTCATGACAAAAAACTAAATTAAAAAGTTTGAAATGTTGAATTATAAAAAAATTCCCCAGCTTTTCTTACTGATTCTTAGCAACCAAACATAATCTACAAACATAAAAATCAAAACCTGTAACCACCCCTCACAGCCATCTCTCTAAAGTCTAAATCAAAATCAAACCCACTGTGAATCCAACCACCATAATATCACACCCTCACAAATCAACCCAAATACCCAAACTCCAGCCTTTCTTTAGGTGGGGTTTGGATACAGGTCCACGTCCACGTTTTGGGTTATAGCGCTTTTTTTCTTTCTTTTTTTTTTTTTTTTCAGCAGACGCATGTTTTGACTTTTCATCAATGAACAGTGCACCCGTGCACTGTTCATGGATCCTACAAACTTCACTTTTTAACAACTTTTTTATTAAAAATGGGTCCCACGATATTATTTACACAATTAAAAATTATTTTGTTATAGTGTTTTCAGTTTTCAATTTTTAGTTTCAGTAAAATAAGTTTTATCCAAACAGACCTTTAATGTTCTTTTTCTCTTCATTTCTAGCTAGGGAACCAAACACATCAACAAATATTATATTTTTTGAGGTTGAAAGCAAGGGAGTCAATACCGTACTGGAGGCTGTACCGGTTTGGACAGCGGTACGATATATTTCGAATACCGGTGTACCGTTTCGGGTTTATCGCTATTATTTTATATATATATATATATATATATATATACACACATACTTGATTATTTATTTAGAATTATTTATAAATCTATATAAGAATCCTTAAATTTATAATAGCATATTTCTCTAAATTAATTGCTTATTTTTAATATAATTAATTTTTGCTCAAATATCAACCCAATAATGTAAGCTGACATACTAGATTGTAATAATAATAAAAAGATAAAAACTAAAATGATGATATTAATTATTTTTAAAAAAAAAAAAAACATAAAATTGCTTACTAAATGTGAGTGGCAACCAGCCTAAAAGTCAAACTATATTGGAAATTTGAACTCATTAGAGTTCACGTGGGTGTGTCAGACATCACATAAAACAACTAAACAAGAGCCACACACACAACTAAAACTCACACAAACCAATTAAACAAGGGCCACACACACACAGCTAAAACAGAAAGCACAAAAAGAGAGTTCAGTCTCAGTCAAAACTAAAGAAGAAGAAGAAGCGGCTGGATGTCTTTCCCAGTTTTTCAAACACAGAGTAAAGCAACAAATTATTTCTCTCTCACAGCTTCAGCCTTCGCTTGCTCTACCTCTTTCTCTTTCTTTCTCACTTTTTCTCATCTTCTTCTTCCTTTTCTTTTTCTTTTTTCTTCTTGTTTGTACCGGTCCGAAACATCTTTATCGGCTGAAACAGCCGGATTTGGCCAGTACGGCCGGTATTTTTTTCGGTAGGAAACAAGGAGTGTATTTGTACCGGTGCATTGGTCGGAACGGTATATACCGGCCATACCGGCCGGTACGGTACGAAATTGACTTCCTTGGTTGAAAGAAGCCTAGATTTTGAGGCTGAAAGAAGCTTGTATATATGTGTGAAAGATAGTCTAGGCTCAATTTGCTGAGAATTAGATTCATTTATTTTATGTATGTTTCACTTGTCATATCATTCCTGCAAGAGGAAGGTTTGGTCCGCAGTGGTGGAGTCTGGTGTATTGGCAATGCCAAGAGGAATGATATGAATCATTTGATACTTCAGCAGTAGGTTAAGGAGGACTTGGCCATTGTGGCAACTGGGGCATGGCCGAAGATGGGAATGCCGGCTTTGTCACTGCTCTTCTAGGGTTGTGTCCAAATTAAAAGGTTAAAATCGAGCTTCTAGACTCATTTCCATGCTTGAGATGAGACTAACAATGTTAAAACCAAACTCAAGATGAAGATTTGCTTATAGAAATCCATGACTAGCTTATGCTTCCTTATTTCAAGATAGGTCACTTCTTGAAAGCCATGACTAGCTCAAGCTTCTTTTTTTCAAGATTTGTCACTTCTAGTATGTGTTTCTTTGATTAGCAACACGTATCAATTGGGTTTTTATAGAGATAATGTGTTTGAAGAATCTAAGGATTTTTTGAAGCAACATTGTAAATTTAATGAGCTATCACCAAGGAATGTTTACAAAGGATTGGCTACATAGTTCACCTTCTTCTACTTGATTGGCTGCCACTTCTATTTGATACATAATATGCATGGTAATATTGAATCTTTATTTTCCTTGATGTCCCTTTTTTCTTTCTTTCTTGAAGATCTTAAATGGATAAGGGTATTATGTTTATAAATAAGCTTGGGAACAATTCCAACTTGTAATAATATGAGCGGTTTGCATCTTTTTAACCACAATATATGAACAAAACTGTAGAATTTAAACCCTATAATTTCGGGGTAGTCCAAATTAAATCCAATCATTTTAAAAATTATAAATTAAACCCTACACTTTGAAAGCTCAAATAGTGTGAAACACTATAATTAATTTAGACTCCCAATTTTAAATTACTGCTTGATTACTTTTACTCTAACTTAACTAAGTGCAAAACAAGAGTAAATGAATCGTAATAAAACTGAAACACTACTCTAAGGCATAAGCATGTACAATAAACAATAAATGTAAAGCTTAAAGAGTAGGGAAGAGAGATGCAAACACAAGATAATACTGAGATGTGTTATCGAAGAGGAAACTGAAGTACTCGACGAAAAACCTCTCTACAGCCCTCCAAGCTGAAGTCGATCCACTAGTGAATAAAATTGGAGTACATGAATAACAAAGAGACCCTCCAAACCTAATCTACCTAATAAACTTGAACCTTCCAAGTTCCTGTTCCAACAGGCTTCACGGAGCCATGTCTTCAATTATTATCTGGATCCCGCAATTAGCTCCAAATTGCATCCGTCACTCAGTGGCTTCTTTCAATGCTTCCCATATGCACCAAAACTTCTCTCAACACTCAAATTGGGTGAGGTAAGTGTTTAGGCTAAGAACCTCTCAAGGTGTTGGGTTAAGATAGCTTGACCTCGGTTGATTAATTCAATTACCCAAGTTGATTAATTAAGTTTAACTGCATGCAAATCGTGAAGGCACTAACAAATCACCAATTTAAACTAAATACAACGGAAATTAAATTGACACGGTGATTTGTTGATAAATGAGTAAAACCTCTCGCAAGGCAAAAACCCGACTGGGTGAATTTAAGGTCACCACTCCCAAGAATCGACTAATCAATAATTAAGCAGTTACAAGTATAAGGAATCTTACCACTACCCTGGCCTACTCCAAAATACCAACTTACAGTTGAACCTTCGCTTTAATACCCAATCGAACTTGATCTTGTAATAGCCTTTCTTCCCTTGATGCACAAATCTCCAATCTATGACTAAAATTTTGCACAGATCCTAGTATGTGACTAACTCCAAAAACTTGAATAATATTGTTGGCTGCAAAGATTTTCACTTCGTCAACAATGAAGATTAGGACGCACTTGGTTACAAAACCCTATGGTGTAAAAACGTAGTAGCTTCTCACAGAGAAAAATGAATCTCTTGGTCTTTGTATCCATATATGATGGCTCTTAAAATAAGCCTTATATATGTCTAGGGTTGTGAGAAAAGAAACCCCAAACAAACACATAAGCTTGGGCCGAATTTCAGACCTAGAAATTCTAAAATCGTAATTCTAGATAGTTCGTGGATGTGTCGAGCCATCTAATGAACAGCTTTTCTTCACTTGTTTCTTGAACCAATCTTCATGTGTTCTAATATGAATACTTGATATGCTTGAACAATATATTTCTTCATGTATTAAACCCAACTTAAATCTACCCAATTACAAGTAAAGTGAATTTTGTCAAAAGATTAGCCACTTATATAAAATATGACCCTAACAATCTTCCCCTTTGGCGATCTGTGACAAAATCACAAGCATAATTATGAGAGAAATATAAAGCAACAATCTCCATAACTATTGCAAAAAGCCAAAAGTACGTAAGCTTAATAACTACAATGAGCTCTTGAAAAACTTTGCAAGAAAAGAGACCATGGCATGATAGAATTGCAACCTGTCTTATCTGAAACACTTAAAAAAGATTCATCAAGGCATAACTTTGCAAGAAAAGGGATCATGGCATGATAAACTTGCAACCTGTCTTATCTAAAACACTTAAAAAAGATTCATCAAGGCATCAAGTGTGAAACATAGACAAGTTGTATAAAAGAAGAAACATGTGTATAAAGAGAAAAAAGAAAAAACACATGTAAGACAAAGGTGAAGAAACATACATTATCATATATGTCAAAAGAATACAATGTATGTAAAAATGGTCACAAGACCATGGTACATGTAATGAGAAAGATACATCAAAACCTCACAACATCACTCAAAACACTCTCCCCCTAACTAGTCTATCCCTATGCTAGCTCTCCCTCTAACAACAAGACTACTCTCATATACAAAACTACTCCCCCTTTTTGTCACGAGTGACAAAGGGTGAATCACTGAGAGGTAGCCATCTCATCATTAGTCTCGGAGCAAGAAGCATCATCATCATCATCTCCACCATTTGAAGAAGACTCCTCAGCAGGCTCAGGTGTGGGAGAAAGAGCAAAACCACCAAGGCGAAACTAGCGACAAGCAATGCGACCAATTCTGGTGCTCATCTGACACATTTTATCTGAAAAATGGTCAAGACGAGTACTAAACTCAATACGCATGAGCTGAAGCTGATCCATGATGGCAGCAAGAGAGATCTCAGCTCTAGAAGAAGAAGAAGGAGGAGTAGAAGAGGAAAATGGTCCAGAGGGAGAAGCAACATTTGTCGAAGTAGACTCCACATAAGGCTGCTTGGCAACCAGCTGTGCATCACTCCTCCAAATAGATTCCTAGCTAATGGCACCCATGACATAGAAAGGAGAAGAAAGAGTAATGGTGACATGCACGTGTGATAGGATGCGTGTAATAGCTGAAGGAGAGATGAGCTTATCACACGTAGCAATATCCTGATAGATAGCTATCATAGATTCTATCATCTGTGAAAGAAAATCTATAGAAAGATCTTCCAATAGAGAAATAAGGAAACGAGCACGAGGCTCTGTGATAGTGTTATAGTGAGACTGTGGTGTGAGAACAAAGGTCATCACCATATTAAGGATCCTTAGACCCTTAGCAAACTCGGTTGTGGAGAAATTTAGAGTTTCTCCCAATACCATGGCTTTCTCACAAAATAGTGAGGCCATCACGTCTCGAGAGACAGAATGGAGACGAATGTGACTAGGGTAGTCAGCATGATCAACCTTAGGAACGCATAGTACCTCGGAAATGAACTCCAAGGTGACTACGATACGCGTACCTCGAAATACCATAGTAAACCTAGGCACAAAGGTATCGATGGCATGCATGTTGGAGTAGAACTCCTTAATGAACACATCGAGACACTTCTTAGGTATCTCACAAAGAGAAGCCTAACCCTGAGGGCTAAACGCACTGGGTAGAGGAGTGTCTGGAAAATCAAACAGAATAACCTTGCGTTTCGAATGAATCGCCCGGTTAGAGAAGTTCACATAGAAGTCCTCTTTGGCCTTATCATCACAGAACCTCACAGAATCAGGAATTGAGGGAGAAGAAGATGAAGAACAACCATGACGTGAGATCAGGTTCTTGGAAGGAATGGATTTCTTGGGTGCCATAGATAGGAAAAAAACCAAAGAAAGAAGGAAAGGAAAAGAAATGAAACACAACAAAAGATAAGGCATAGGAAAGAAGGAAGAAAGAAAATGCAATGCATGGTAATGCATAAGCAAGTTACGTGCAAAAATAATTGCATCATAGGCAAAAACTCAATCCAAACTACAACACTCTCATTGTTTAATCAAGCACAAAACCTAGAATGCATGAAAACATGATTATAATACTAGAGAATGCAATGCATGAGCATGTGAGAACAAATCATCAACACCTAACCCAAAAATTTCATAAATAATGCAAAAACCCAAAATTTGCCCAAAGCTTGAAAACCTAGGTCTAAATGCATGAAGTGGATGAGTTAAAATAAGGGATTTAGACCACTTACTACTTACCAAAGGATTGAAGCTTGATATAGGCCGAAGAAGGGATTGGAAGAAGGATTTTGGTGAAAAAGGATGGTTTGGAAACCAATGAGAAGAGAGAGGTATCGAGATAATTGGATTTGAAATTATTCGGGTTGAACCTCAGATATATATATAGAAAAACGCAGCTTAATAGATCGAGAAGGTATCGAGAACAATATCTCGATAGATCGAGAGGTATCGAGGAGGTATCGATGGCAAAAAGATCTCAATAGATCAAGAAGTTATTAAGCATCTATCGAGCAGTGGAGAACCACCCTTCATCTCCACAATGCTTATCGTTATGGTTGGATCAAATGCACCATATTATAATGACAAGTACCTCTAGGGCTAAGAAGCATGGACACACATACGCGGTCCGATGCATTACAACAAGTATCTCTAATTAATATAATTTTTTAAGTATATTTATATATTTTATGTTTATTATATTTTTTACAAATGGGTAATAATCCTTAAAATCTTTAAAAAAAATCTAAAATTAATTTAAGAACAAAAAAAAAAAAAATGAAATGTAGTGCATGATGACCTTACAAGGGCAAGTTTGGTATGTTGTATATGTAATGTAATGGTAAATGGTTATTTATGTAGAATAGCTATTTGGTTGCATCTTCATTACATGGAATGATTATTCCATAGTAATAGCCTAAAGATAATCATTATAAAAATGCAACTATTTGGCCACTAATGCTACGGTTATATAGTGATATTAATTTAAAAAGGGAAATTATAGTAAACCAACTTGTGGTTTGGCCCATTTTCACTTTGCCTACCTGTTGTTCAAAACTTAATATTTTGCCCACCTAAGGTTACTTCCGTTAGGACTTCATTACACACCTCCACCTTTGCCGCTGGAAAAACATATTTTTAGGAAAAAAACAAACATAACAAGAATAAAAAAGCTAGGGTTTGTATAAAAGAAAGTAAACCCAATAAACCCAATACTTCTTCCTTAGTAGAACTCAACTACTTAATCCCACGATTCAATAACCAAATCCCCACCAAAACCTCAAAACTATTCCCCAAACCTCCAAACTCAAATCCATTATCATTGATTTCTTCTGTGATGTTGCTTTTGAAGTGGCCACAAACCTTGACATCCCCACTTACTATTTCTTCACCAACGGTGCAAGTTTCCTAGCCACATTACTATACCGCCCCACTTTGTATAAGAAAGTGGATAAAAGCTTGAAAGACCTTGTAAACACATTTGACTTGCTTGAAACAAAAGTTAGGGTTTGTATCCAATCAAACCCAATAAACCTAGTTCCAACTTCAACTTCAAACCCCGTAAACCCAATTCCAACCCACCCCTAATTCCAACTTCAAACCCACCCTGAATCCCAACCACAATAGCAAAACACTTGAATCATCAAATCCAAAACATCAAGTATCTAACTCGCTTATAACCCATAAACCCAATGAACAACATATCAGTGGTGGATCTGCTTCGCTCTCTCTCTGGAATTTTGAGAGAATCTTATCAGTCCCTCTCTTGGCTGACTTGATTTTTTTGATAGCCTTTCGCTGTGGTGGCTAGTCCTCCTTAACTCCACCATCGAAGAGAGAGAGAGAGAGAGAGAGAGAGAGATTGTTGAAGAAGAACAGGTGAGAGGAAAGAGAAAGGGAGAGTAGGAAAATATAATATTTATGATGGTTGACTTTCTAGGTGTATGTTCTTTCTAGGTGTATGTTCTTCATGTTTGTGAATTGTGAGAGGCCAATACCACATTTTAATCTTGTTTTTCTTTTCTTTTCTTTTTTTCTTGTTTTTGGAGGAAAGAGACATAAAATGGGAGTAAAAAGACTTATTTACCCCTATTTTTTAACAAAGGTGGGTAACAGAGACTAAACAGAAGTAACCTCAGGTGGACAAAGTGTTAAGTTTTAAACTACAAGTAGGCAAAATGAAAATGGGCCAAAAAACAGATAGGTTTACTGTAATTTCCCCTTAAAAAAATTATAATGAAACTATTAAGCTATTAAAATATTAAAGGAAAAAATGCAAATTACACCCTTTAGGTTGGTCAATTGTAATTTTAGTCCTTTAATTTTCACTTTGGTCATTTTAATTCTCTAAGTTTTGTGAGAGACCGTGCCTCCAGCCCAACTTTCAAATTTAAATAAAAAATTAAAAATTAAAAAAAGGTTTGGCATAACCCACTCAAATGGGTGTAGTCGTGTTATCGCTTCTCGAGAAAAAGTGAAGGTTCTACTGATGTTATTATCCCCCTTAACTAGGTCAAAAATTTTAGAATGGAATCACCACTAATTTAATTAGAAGAATAAGAATACCAAATTGAAAAGTACATCTCTTTGTTGATGAATTGAAATTGTACGTGTAATACCCAGAAATTTTAAGGTCTAGCAATTCTTATCTTATAAATATGTAATTTATTTTGAGAATTATGCGAAGGGATCAAATTTTTATCAGCTTTTGAGATTGAGGTGAAAATTCTATTATCTAAAGAAATAAGTTAAGAGAGGGGTATTTTGGTAATTGGAACTAGATCAAACCCAAATCACTTTCTGCTCTAACTATTTTATCCATCTAAATCTATTAGAATTGAGAAAGGTCCTCTTGGTTTGCCCAAGTCTAGGTAATCACCCAAGCATTTTTCCATTCTAAGGCTTTCTTAACTAATATAGTACACAACAAATTTGTGGAGGGACGAACCTCTCCCTTAGAAGGTATTGTCCGCTTTGGATGAAGACCCTCACGGATTTGCTCAATCTCATATCGGGGAGAGACACCTCCCACCCGCAGCATATAAGCATGAGCTCACATGTGGGGTGTACCACTCATGTGATCACACACACAATGGTACACCTTCACTTAGGCCCAGCGCTTATAAGCTGAAGGTGGGAGGTGTCTCTTCCTGATGTGAAATTGAGCAAATCCATGAGGGTCTTCACCCAAAGTGAACAGTACCTTCTAAGGGAGAGGTTCATCCCTCCACAAAATTATTTATGCGTTTAAGGGGATAAATTTGGAGTGTAACATTTAATTTTTATAGGGTTTGATATATTGTGTTCTTTTTGTATCAATTTTTTGGATTGGGAATCCTACAGGTTCAAGCATGTATTGGGTTGGGGATTGTTTAAGTGAATTTCTTGATAATAGAAGAGCTTAGGCTAAATGGATAAAAATTACTACATTAAATGAATGAGGGTCTAGACTAGTTGGACTCTAGGATGCTAAGTGAAATCAGTTACTCTATTGAATATATTTTGACTATTCCTTGATTAAGTAGTTTTGTTTAAGTCTATGAATTAATTTGTGTATTGGATTGTAATAGGTTGTGTATGCTTTTAGACCCCTTAAAACACAAGTTGTTTAACCTAGTTATTTAGCCAGGTGATTACTTAGTAAATTATTTAAATCTAGCTTAACACAAGTAAATCATATCAAGTAAACAATGCGGAAAAATAAATAACACAATGATATGATAACCTAGGAAAACCAAACCGGCAAAAAACCTGAGGAGGATTTAACCTAGTTATCCTCAAGGTAAAACAGATCCACTATGAAAGAATTGAAATTTTACAATAGCGACATAGCCCACTAACATCCTATTGCTACCTCGAGTAGAAAACGTACTACCACGACCACGTAACAGCTCCGAGTCCACGAACTACTTCTTTCTTGGATTCACAGCAATCACAAGTACACCCACTTGTGTTTTTCTTTAAGCTCTTTATTCAGCAACTAAAGTGATCACCAAGCTCTCGACATCAATCTAGATCTTGATAACCCTAAGTATGTATGAAGGCAAACACATCTAGATCTCACAAGAGATTCACACATACATCATAAACAATAACATCAAAACGTGACTAGGGTTTTTCCTTTTATACTTAAGGCAAAATATAAAACCCTACACGTCATATGGGCTTAGGCTTGAGTTGGAAAATACTACAGAAAAAAAAAATGTACGAGCTTCGATCGATCGAGTCTAATTTTCGATCGATTGAGCCTTACAAAAAGTGAACAGTAATTTTCTGCAATTACTCGATTCCAACTTTACAATAAACATACTTTAAGCAGCTTAAATCTAGACTATAAGTTTTGATCATAGTTTGCCAACATTACATATTGAAGTTCTAAAACATTTAAATCCTAAATCCTTAGAACCTAACAGGTTGAACTCCTAATTATGGTGTCCTTTTGGTATGGCTTTTGGAAGTAAGTAACATTTCTCTTAATTGGTTTTATTTTGCTTATACTACTGTATTTTAGCTACTGAATATTGTTTTAAAATTGTTACAATTTTATTTCAATTGTTTTAGCTACATCGATTTAAAGTAAAGAATAGTGAATCATCATAAATATATTTGATTACTACATATATGATTTTATATATGTATTTTGAATGAGATACACATTTATTGGAACTGTGATGTTGGACAATCTGACTATATTTTGATCTCTGATAGCCAACCAATGGGGGCTATTCATTGGTACCGAAACTAGTTTCATCTGAGGCATCACGAATCTATCGTGTTTCTGGACCCAGCTATAGGGGATGTACATTAGCATAGAGCTAGTTTCATCTGAATCTAATGCCTAGTCACAAGGATATAGCGTGACCATAGTTATAAAAGATTGTTAAGAATATGAATTTGTTTGACTATTGAATTATTTTAAGTCTATGAAACTTCTTGTATTTATTTTGAAATCCATAGTATGTTATAACTTTGGATACATGTGAAATATTTGATCTTATGTAAAATATATTATTTTGTCAATCCGAATACCTATTTCAACTAGTTAGAATTTAGTTACTTATTGAGTTGTCAACTCACCCCCTTTTTCCCCTCTAGTATCAGAGTATGAAGAATAGCAAGTTTTGGGGCTTTTGCTGAAGGTGTACGCATGAAAAAAGATTAGGAATATTTGGAATAAGATGATTTTGTAATAATAATATATCTTTTGTTTAATGGTCATGAGATTTGGATTGTTGTTTCTATTGATACTTTGGAGATCTTTTGACAATTACATTATTGAGGATGTTTTTGATTTATTGATGAAATTTTTTTTTAGGATAATTTTTCATTTGCTAAGAAGGCCTTGCACACTTGTAGAGTGAAAATTTTATAAGCGTGCGGCCGTTATCACATACCTATCTTTATGGTCAGGTTCAGGGCGTGACAGTACGTCTTTGTGAAATAACTAATATTACATGTCTTTGATCCTAAATACAATATAAGAAAAGTACGTTACTTTGAATCTGATAGGATACTATGCTTTAGCATTGTATTGTACTTGCAAATACTATATAACATTGTATTGTACTTGATGTATCATTGTATTTTATTGTCCTGAGTTGGCAGGTTCAATTAGTTAGTTGGTTTAGTATTTAGTTAGGGATAAGGCATAAAAGGCCACATTGTACTGAGGCAATACGAAATCAAATTATTCTTCATCAGACTCTCTCTCTCTCTCTCTCTCTCTCTCTCTCTCTCTCTCTCTCTCTCTCTCTCTCTCTCTCTCTCTCTCTCTCTCTCTCTCTCTCTCTCTCTCTGTGTGGAGGTCCCCTTGAAATGGCCTACAATTCTTTCCACCATTTCCATTAGATTCTTATTAGAATCCTAGTTACATTCTATAAAGCTAAACTTACATGGAAAGGAATTGATCAAGAACATTCGATTTAAGTTCAGAGGTTAGATTACAGGATTGGGAATATGTTAGATACCTAACCTGCCTAGTGAAACCTATTTTCTAGACTTTGGTGCCAACGATCATATCACATCATTTAAATAGTTATAGCATCCAAGAACACGTGAATGAATAGTGTAACAATCATTAATAAACATGATGAAACCCTATTCTAGGCATGCAAAGATAGATCAAAAGAATTGAATTTGAAAAAGATCGTGATTTGTGTGTGTTGTGATAAACCCTAATCTAGAGCAGGTGAACATGTTATTTAAATTGAAAACCCCTAATCATGCAAAGGTTAAGAAGAACCTAGATCTAACATGCTAACAATCAAGAATATGTGAAGAACTAGAAATAAAAGCACGCTTAAATCTAAATAAACTATGGCATAATTAAAAGAAAGATTTAGAAACTTTACATGTATGCACCAACATTCATGAGCACTCCAAGCAAGAATGCTTCTCTAGAGAGGGATTCGTGAATATGAAGTTAGTAGCCTGAGACCAAGAGGTCCAAACTATCCCTTCTAGTGAATAAAGACCAAGAGATCCAAAACACCAAAGGCACCTTCCTATCTCTAACTCTAAAAGTAAGGATAAGGTTCTCCAAAAGGGGACTCATGAATACTAGGAAGTTGGCAGCTTAAGACCAGGAAGTCCAAACTATACCTCCTAGAGAATTGAGACCAAGAGGTCCAAGATACCAAATGCATCTTCTTATTACTAACTCTAGAAAGTAGGGACAGGGTTCTCAAGAGGGGGACTCGTGAATACTAGGAAGTTGGTAGCCTGAGACCAGGAGGTCTAAACTATCACTTCTAGAGAATTGAGACTAGGAGGTCCAAGATACCAAAAGCATCTTCCCACTACTAATTTTAGAGGGGGAGAGAGTGCGAGAAATATCGGTTTACTTGGAAGCTCTGAAATTTTGGGGGTGCTATAATCTGATACTAGAGGGGGATATTTATGCTAGATGTTGTAGGGGTTTATAATGAGAGCTTTTCCATGTGGGATTATGAAAATTCTGACTTTGGTGCATTAATTGAGACTTTGTAGGGCTGGGGAGCAAGCAAAAGAGTTGAAAGTTCAGTTCTTCCCATAGCTTCCCTACAACCAACAAGGTCAACTTCATAAACATCATATCTCACTCGTTTCTTAATGAAACAGGTTCATTCTTGTGCTTTAATTGAAACTCTGGTCGTCTAGTTTTCAGAAACATTGACTTCACCAAAAATTCAAAATTGGTCTGAGAGATATTCACGAAATAGTAAGAAAAATACATTCTTTGGAGAAGATTTTCAACTCAATTATCGTTAATAGCTCCCAAATCAACTCTCTTTTACCAAGCCCCATTAACTTTCTACCTGAATGCATTGTTTTGCTATATTATAGACAATCTTCACTTTGAAGACTATGTTTTTGTTTCATATTTAAGTGAGAAACCTCCAATAGATGTGGGGAGATTATATGTACCACTTCGGCCTCAAAGTTTCTATTTAAAAAAATGCCTCAAATGTTCGGAAGAGAGTATGTAACATGTCCCTTTGCTAAGATTGAGTTTCCATGTTATTTAGGGTTGTGACCTTTGGTTCTTCACCAATATCAATCATCATTAGGATCATTCTTGAGTTAAATTGGGCGAGTTAAGGTCATTATGGGTTGAAAAAATTCCAATCCACCACCAACTAACCAAGCTCTACTACCATCGAGTCGATTGATTGGCAAGTTTATATATATATTTGTAGGGATTGATTGGGTGTGGACAAGTAATATGTGTAACTATATGCTGGCATGTCAGTCATCGACAGGTTAGTAAAATCTCAACCTACGAGTCAAATTGATTTTCTAATTTGATGATCGAAATCACCCAACCTGCACCTTGCATATAATAAACTTGCATGGGATGGCGCATGTGGAAGAGTTGGGTGGGAGAGCTGAGGTGGGTTTGCACTTTGCACAGCGCTAATCCTCGTAGAGATCACCATGTATATCATTAGAGTGGAAAGCCAAATGTCTTCCTATTGTTCCCTAACCGCTATCTTAGCCCATTTTCCATACTATCGTTGCCTCCATGATGACTTGCCAAGTATATGGTGGGTTATTTCTAATCCTAGGCATTTCTCAAAAAATAAAATCTTGGGTGTATGAATAACAACCTTAATTGGCAAATGGGCTAGAAATATCGTTGAGAGGTTATAGCTGCTGCAATGTCAAGAATTAAATCTATAGAAGCTACAAAAGGATCTAATTAAATCCAATGTCAAGAATTAGTTGTTTTGAAACTCTTGCAAAAATGTTGTTTTGAATCTCTTGCAAAAATCTGATTCACATAGTAGGATAATTGTAGATTCAACTGATGAATGTTGTTTTTATTTTTTTTATCCAATATAAAATTCTACTCTAACATAATCTAAGTGTATTTGCGTGAATTTTTCTCTTGGAAACTTAAATCCTGGTTCTTACCTCTCCCCCTTACTCTACAAAATCTTATATTTATGGGGTAACCATCACGCAAATGTTGGTTACTAGCAAAAGAAAAAAAAAATTATGAAGCGCTACATCTATAATACTTTTACAACAAATCCTAAATTTATGTGTTATTCTTTAGGTTCCTCTTAAAATTCAACCATGTGACTTTTTTTTCATGGGATGTAAGTATATTTTTAGTTAAGTATAACCACGTAGCTGAATCTTAAGAGGAAAACCTAAGAAACAACACTTAAGTACTGTATCTAAGTTTTACCCTTAAGCTATTACTCGTTCAATTTTGAACTCACTATTAAAAATACTTTTTTACACATTAATAACCGTTAGTAACAACATATCACTTAAAAAATGTTACAAAAATATTATAAACATCAATTTTTTTTTTCAATCGCCCGAGATTTTTGTAATAGCTATTGTGAAGTAGAGTGTGGAACTGGATTTCTCTTTTGCATTTCATTATTCCTGTTTTGTTTGGTGTAATAAGAAGTATGGTCATTCATTCAAACTGAAATTAAAATACAACAGGGTATAAAAGAATACTAGTTCTAGGACCACAAATTATTCTACAACTTTTTTACCACAACTTTAACGTGGTGGATTGTGAGTGATTAACTATCACTTACACATAGACTTACCATTTTTTCTTTACCAATCACACTTTGTCACGTCACAATTGTGACAAAAAATTATGAAAAATTATGTTATCCTATACTTTTCCATAAAAGAAACGGTGAAAACAGTAGGACTTTTAGATGCCACCATGATTGACTAGGTGTTGAACCATTGGGTTGCTTGGTCAATGAAAAAAAAAGGGACAGCCCATTCAACAAAAGGACTGTGTCAGTGATAAGCATGAGTAATTTTATAGCGATAGAGGGAGCGGGCCAAGGGAATCCTTTGAGAAAAGGTCATGGAAAGCTACAAGAAAAGTGCAGCAACGTAACCCACAAATTCCTTTTGGCAAATTAAATACTTATCCTCGAAGTTCGAGGACCTCAGAAAGTCTTTGTTAATCCTCAAAAGGTTATGACCAAAAACAAACAATGAGAAATATAAAAATAGGAACCGAACAATAGCCGTTACTAGTTGGCAAAAAATATTATAGCCGTAGGAAGCTTGTCTGCGTTAAATGAAGTACTCTTACAATAAAAGTTGAGGCAATAACTAATGAATAATAATAACATTTGAATAGCTTCAAAATCTAGTGGATGATTTGGGGTCCCATTTTAATCCTAGAGGGATCGACGTATCTTATGACTAAGGTGATTTTTTTGTCTTCTAAATTCTAAAATGTAATCGGAAAATGTAGATTAGATAAAGATAAATAAATAAAAGGGGAGCCCAAATCACTCTGATAAGAGTGAATATAGCAACTTATTTGAGGTTTTCATAGGAAGAGAGACCACGGGGGCCAAGTTATATCTTCTTCAAAGTGTAACACTTGGAAACTTGCAGGATCCATAACCTGAAATAACCAAAGAAACCCATCAGAATTTTTTTTTCTTTTTTTCAAATAAAAGAAATGAAATATTCTGTTTTATAAAAGATGCATGTGCTTGTTTAGAGCAGGTAAGCAGAAATTGAGTGCGAATGTGGTTTTACTTAAAGAAAAAAACTACAGTTATTCTTTTGTTTCTTAAAAAAATAAATAAAATAAAATAAAAACCTACAGTTATTCTTTTAATTTGGTAATTTTTCTGTATCAAAAAAAAAAAAAATGCTAATTTTTCTATGGTAGAAAACTTAGGAATTGTATTTAAGGTAGTAAAAACATGATTGCATTGATCAATCATCAATGTATTAAAAAGAACATTATCTTTTTTAAGAATCATTGAATTCAATGATCATGTAATTCATTGGTTAGTGTAATCAAAATTTTAAAATCAACTAAGAAATCTAAAGGTATAATAATACATCACCCAAATCTCCCATGCATAATCACCTAATCTAAATATTCTTTGCATTTGGGCAGCATGAATCGATATCATTTAACGCCTAGTGATGCATTTGACTCCATGCAGTTTGTATTTCCCTTGTATATGGACAAACTAATCATGCAACTGGT
Source organism: Quercus ilex subsp. ballota (assembly GCA_032727855.1). Taxonomy (NCBI): domain Eukaryota; kingdom Viridiplantae; phylum Streptophyta; class Magnoliopsida; order Fagales; family Fagaceae; genus Quercus; species Quercus ilex. Next base: position 52,815,031 of record CM064916.1, on the reverse strand, counting down.
TTTTCAATTTTCATGTACCAAACAAAGTAAAAAATTTTAGGGTACACCAGTAGTATAATTCTTAATTATAATTATTCAATAGGGGAGGAGTGTAACCCCTTGAGTGTGACAATAAGGTTGTACAATTCTATCAATGTGCGCTACACATTCCGGGTAAACCAATAGGATAATTCTTAATCATAATTATTCAATGGGATAGGGGATGTTTTGTAAAATCATCAATCAACATAGAATTTGTTAGGTTCTAAGAAATTAGGAACTAATGTATTAGAACTTCAATATGTATATGTTGGCAAACCATGATCAAAATGTTTAGTCTAGATTTAGGCTGCTCAAAGTGTGTGTATATATAAAGTTGGAATCGAGTAACTGCAGGAAATTACTATTCAATTTCTGTAAGGCTCGATCGATCGAAAATTAGACTAGATCAAACGAAACTTGTGTAGATTGTTTTTTTGCAGAATTTTCCAACTTAGCCCAAGCCCGGTTTGACGTGTAAAGTTTTATGTTTTACACCAAGTATAAAAAGAAAAACCCTAGCCACGTTTTAGAGGTTGTTGATATGCTATGTGTGTGAATCTCTTATCAGTTCTAGAGGTGTTTGCCTTCATACACACTTAGGGTTATCAAGATCAAGATTGTTGTCGAGAGTTTGGTGATTGCTTCAATTGTTGTTTCAAAGAGCTTAAAGAAAACACAAGTGGCACTACAATAAACTTAAGTTTTTTCAACATATTTTTATCTACAGTCACTAAAAAATGTTAATAAAAACCTTAAACTTCTACAGTTATACACAGCTGTTGAGTAAAGGAAAGAAATTCACATATTATTTCCACAGTTGGAATAACTATTGAAACATGTGTTAAAAAAAATCCACAGTTGGCATAACTGTTGAAATATGTATTTAAAAAAAAGAATAAACAGGGAAAAGTTATATCAATAGTCGGATAAATGTAGAAAAAAATAAATTAAATACTTTATCAACAGTTATAAAACGTTGAAAATAAAAACACGAAAACCTGAGAGGTTGGCCGAGTTAGTTGGGCTTTCAGTCTCAAGGTGTTTGTACTGGGCTTGATTGAGTATGCTCTTTAGTTCAAGTCCTGCTGCCTGTACTTTGAAACGAATTTTCTAGACCAGTGCTTTAACCTTTTATGGGCCGACCTGACACGATTAGTCCTGGTTAAAAACTTTGAGAAAATACTGTATGAATAAATAAATAAATAAATAGAAACACGGAACTTGTATAGCTCACTCACACACTCTCTCTCTATAGCGATCACTCTCTATATCGATCTCTCTCTATTGCTCTCTCTCATAGCTCTTTGCGGTCATGGCTATTAATTTTGTCCATACACTGTCAATTATGGATCTCTCGCTTTTTGTAGGGTTTCTCTCTCATTCTTTTATCTCTGAATTTTGAGTTTCGCTTTTCTCTTCTTCGAGTCGCTCTGAGTTCTAATCTCTCGCTTTTCTAGGGTTTCTCTCTCTCTCTCTCTCTCTCTCTCTCTCTGATTTGATTTTTATTTATTTTTGGTTTCAGGTGGATTCCACTGAAGATTTTGAGCCATTGTTCGATTACTCTCGAGTTCAACCTCTCAATTTCGTGTCCCTCAACGGTATTTTATCACTCTCAACTCTTACTCTCTGTTTGGTTGCTGGGACAATTTTAGGATTTTTTACCAAGACATTGAAATTTTTTATATTTTTCTATACTGTTCAGGAGGATTAAATTGAAGCAAATTGAACCGTGATATTTGAAGTTTAAATTCTCTATTTTCAAACGAGTTTTCTAGCTTTTTGTTTTGTGTTGTTTTGTTGCTCCTGTAGATGATGATGATGATACTGCATCCCCAGCTTTGTCTCCTAAACGGAGGAGGATTGCCAAACCTATTATAAGATTTTTCTGTACGCGAATGTGTGTGTGGTTTTTGTGAAATTTGAATTTGATTAGTGAGAGTGTATTATGGCGTAGTTTATGTGATGAATGGTGGTGAAAGTTTGGTCTTTTTTTTATGAAAGATTGATTCTTGCATTGATGGGCGTTGCTCTCTTTTGTTAAAGTTGTAAGCTTTTTTGCTTTGGAGTCTTCCCTCTTACTGTTTCAATTTATGTTTTGAATCTCACTAGTCATACTATGGAAGTTGTTTATCCATTAGCATATTACAATCTTGAACCAAATCTGTGATTTTCTTTTCCACTATGAGGTTTCAGCATTTTTTTTAAATAGTATTTACACAACTTATATTGATTCACATTTGGATGGATTCTTGAAATTTATGATAAAAAATTCTTGGTCTTTTTGGTAAGACTGGTTTTTCTGGGTACTTGGATTTAACCATCAGAATTATGTTGAGCTTCAGTTTTTGGGGGGAAAAAAGGGAAAAAAAAAAAAAAAGAGTTAGAGATTTCGAAACAATTAAAGAGCTAAGTTGAAATTGAATTTCGGGAGGTTAGTTTTGTGGGTTTGCTTATATTTTTTTTGTTATTGCCCCTTCCAGGTCTATATCATAAGGAAGTCTACTGATACACTCTTTGAATTTGAATTTGTTTTAAAGTACTGTTAGTCAAATATCCCATTTTTCATCAAAAGATTGGCAGTAGGCTTGCTTGGAATAACTTTTTTCAAGATGTACTTTAATGATAAGTTGTAGGATAACCTTTATGTACAAGAATGCTAGACTGATAGTTCATTAGACTGAGTATTGGCTCCATTATGTACAAGAAAGCTAATTTTGGTTCCAATCAAGACGTCCAAGGTTCAGATCCCCCCTCCCCTATCGTTTTTACTATCAAATTATCCAAAAAAAATTAACTCCAGTTTAGACACTTGTGGCCTTGTGGGGTCTATATGTTCATTAAATGCTTTTCTAGATGGCTGATGAGTCTTTGAAGTGTTATTAGTTTTACAAGTATCAAGTATGGTTAAGTCTGCATTTCCAAGTTTTGCATATTCTAGGTTTTATTCAGAGTTTTGCAAGCCACTCTAACTGGCTTGCTTGTATTTGACTGGGGAGAATGAATGAAATAGTCATTATCCTAAGGAACCATTGAGTTCTTCTGGTCAAAGAGATTGAATGTGAGTTTTCCATTAATTAATAATATCAGATCTTGAGTCTAAATCTATTTGAGGAGGTGAAGAACTCCTACCGATCTTTGTTTTTCAACCTGCAGAATTCATTTAATACTTTTTTTCAGATCTAACACTTAATTTACCAGCTATATAGAAAAGAAAAAACAAAATATATTCCCTTCTCCGAACCATTTCTAGTTGCATATCCTTGGCAACTATGGTGTGGAACAAAGTTCTTCAACTATGTTGTATGTATCATTGATATTGTGCTTTAACAGAAGTAGAATAAGTATTGATGCATTGGGAGTATCAGAGTATGGCTCTACACCATTTACATATTGGTGCTGCGGTTCCTTGCATATCCAACTTCCATTATCTTCTGGCTGAAAGCACTTATTACTAGCATTGGTTTAAAAAATTTAAAGAAACCAGTCTCTTTTACTGGGGCCTTGAAATAGTGATACACCCAACCCTCTACCTTCTGATAAGTGGCATTTTTTACTTCTATTCTTGAAATATTGAATTTTGGTTTACGTACTAAGAAGTCTGATTTGACTCTTCAATTACATATTTATTCCAGAGAGTTGGTCCTTGACAATGCCAAGCAGCAGATCAAGAGCTTAGAAATAAAGCTGAATTCTGCTAATGCTAGCCACCAATCAGATAAGGAAACATGGGAAATGAACCTTCAAAATATAGAAGAAACATGGCGAAGTAAGACATCCATGCTAAGTCAAATAAAGATGATTCTTACCATCTTTTCCTACCTTTTCTCCAATCCATAGAAATATGGATACCAGTTAAGTATTCAAAAAGGTTATACTTAATTTTACAGTCAGATGTGAGGGACTGAAGGCTCAAAATGAAGCATCGTCTGGACAGGATGTACAAAAAGAATTGGATGAGCTCAAATTACGTTATAAAAGATTGAAGGTACCTTATCTCTTGTATCTTGTTGCATTTGGGCTTGGATTAATTGTCAGTATATTTATATTTTTGTTCTTGTGTTAATTGGATGCATAACTTGTAGGAAGAGCATGATACATTTCGTGATCTTGCTGATCGAATGATTGAGGAGAAGGACAAAGAAATTTATAAACTTCTTGATGACAATAAGGATCTTCATCAATCTTTAGAATCAAGACCACCTGTCTGTTTCATTCTTTTGTCTTCTTAAAATATTTGTTAAATTTCACCTCATATTTTTAATACTTCCCATGACTTAGGTTTTAATATTTTAGTCCTTGGCCTGACAATGTGATTAATAATCTCAGGTTGATCACAATCGAAATCACTACGCAGGTATGAACCCATTCCTGCTACCACTTGTCAGCACCTCTATTAGTTAAATATAAGTTGAAAGCTTTTCTCAATTTATAACAAATTTAACCCTTGGGGTAGCTGGTGAGGTTTTAACATATCCTTTTTCTCTAACTGGTATTATCAGCCATGCAAAAGCAGGATGCACAGAATTTAAGCACTTCTGCAGCAGAACAGCAGATTCTGGTTTAAACATTTCTCTCAAAAAATCCGTTCTCATTTAAAATGTACTTTGTTGAGTCTCCAAATGCATTTATTATGACAATTTAGCAGGTAGCCAATTATATCATAGAGCTGCAATTTTTAACCAGCTCTGATGGAAAATTTTATGTGCCTGAAGAAGTGAGCTGGTGTAGATAAAGTCCACACAAACTAGAAATATTTATTTATTTTGTCACCAGTTTGTATGCTAATCTTGTGTTCTTTACATTTTCCCTCACAACTTTCTTGCTTCCACCTAGGCTGTATATCTTGATGAACTTTTGTATTCATTAGTTAATTGAAGATTTTGTGGATAATGTTCAAGTAGCCGTTGTTTATGCTTTTGAATAATGATGGATATCACAATAGCCTTTGTTTTAAAAAAAAAAAAAAAAAAACTGTATCACTATAGTTCTCCAATGAAGATGGACAATTTCCTGGGAAACTCGTATCAAATACACAAAGTTCTCTTTAACATGAATGGATGCTTGCTAATTGGTTCATCTTTGGAATAATTTGTTTCATGCATTGCATGCAAGTAGAATTTTGGTTGATGGTGATTTTTCTTTTGAAATTTAGCTTTTGGCAAGGCAGCAAGCTCAGAGAGAGGAAGAGCTAGCACAATCACAGCGGCATATTTTAGCACTTCAAGTATGTCAGATGAAATCTAAATTAAATGGTTTTTTTCCCCCAGTTTAGTTTCTGATTTTCGTTTCAATTCAGGAGGAAATTGAAGAGCTTGAACATGAGAATCGTCTCCATAGCCAACAGGTATACAGTTGTCTGAATTTTTGCAGATTCAATTGTTTGTGTATTTAATGACAGCAAAGAAATGCTGGCTACCAAGAAACATTTTTATGAGACTAGTGCAGCTGAAATGAAAATGTGAGGTTGATAAAATGGAAGTACAGGATTATTACATGTCTATGAATATATGTAGGGAAGTTGAATAAAAAAAAAAGTGTTTTCCATGTGTGCAATTTTTTACAGTTTTTGTTTCTTTGTACAGGACAATTTCTGGGAGATGGGTGATACAGGTCCTTGTGGACCTTGCACTGAAATACATTATGATAGAATTGGTAATCGAGATGCTGCATCATTGGTTAACAATGATGATCCTATTACAGATAAAAAAAAAAAAATTTCAGCTCTAATTATCCATTGTATTTGTACAGTTTTTTTATTGTGTTAAAAGAGTAGTTGATTGGTTGTTGTAAATTTAATTAGGAATTGCACAATTGTGTTTACATTATATTTTGAATTAGGTTATTAAATTTTGATCAATGTAAAAAGTGCATCCAAATTTATTATTATTATTTTTTTAAAGAAAATACTTATTTCAACGTTTACAAACCGTTGAAATTTATCTCATGATACCTTTTATCGACGGTTGAGTACATGTAGAAAAAAGTAATAAGCATCTTTATGTGTTTATGTTTCAACAGCTTTTAATAATACTTCGACGTTTATTAACCATTGATAAAAGTGTAACATTTTTTCCAACGGTGGCATAGGCCGTAGAAAAAAATTTTCAACATAGTTTTTAATAGCGGTTCTCGACGGTTACTTTAACCGTCGAAAATAGTATTTTTAACGGTTTTTAGTATTTTTTTCAATGGTTTCAACCGTTGAAAATAACCAAATTTCTTGAAGCGTGGGAGTACTTGTGGCTGCTGTGGATCAAAGAAAGAAGTAATCTGTGGACTTGAAGTTGTTACGTGGTCGTGGTAATAAGTTTTCTACTCGATGTAGCAATTAAATGTTAGTGGTCTAAGTCGCTATTGTAAAACTTCAATTCTTTCATAGTGGATCTGTTTTACGTTGCAAATAGCTAGGTTAAATTCTCCTCAGATTTTTTACCAGTTTGGTTTTCCTGGATTATCATATTGTTGTGTTCTTTATTTTCCGCATTGTCTACTTGATATGATTTACTTGTGTTAACCTAGATTTGAATAATTCATCTAAGTAAGCACTTAGCTGAATAACTAGGTTAATCAACTTGTGTTTTAAGGGGTCTAAAAACGTACAAGTGGTATAAGAGCAAGTTAGCTCTAGCATTTAGATCTTTTGATCTAAGAGTTTATCCTTGACCCCTATTGTCATGGATACTTGGAAGTTCTTATTGCTAAAGTTCCAACTTGTCTACTTTTGGTTTGTGTCTCTTGTTGCTTTTGTTAAGTCTTTCCTTGAGTATCTTGGTATAATTACATATGATGATAATTATTTGTGTTATACTGCTTTAACCGCCTTAAAGGCACGTGATTCTTGTCTTTAGTATTTGGATAGTAGTTGTTTCAGGCATATGACAGGAAATAAAGCTTTATTCAAGACAATCTTTGAAGGAAAGATTGGAATAGTCACGTTTGGAGATAGAAGCAAATCTATGATTAGAGGCATTGGAACTGTGGACATTCCAAGGTTGCCGGCTTTTGAAGATGTCTAGTATGTTGATGGGCTGAAGGCTAATTTACTCAGCATTAGTCAGATTTGTGACAATAGATTAAATGTTCTCTTCACCAAGTATGAATGTGAGATACTTGATGGAGGAAGTGACTGCATTTGAATTTGTTATTAGGACAGCTGACAACTGTTATGGTCTAACACCAAATATAAGCAACAAGTGTTTCAATGCAAAGATCAATCAAGCAGACTTATGGCATCAATGATTGGGACATGCAAGTCACAAGCAATTAGAGAAGATTTCCAAGTGTGATGTAGTTATTGGTTTGCCCAAGTTTGAAAAGATAGAAAAGTGCATACGTGGACCATGTCAGATGGGTAAACAAGTAAAGTCTAAACATCCGTCTGTGACTGAAGTTCAAACTTCAAGACCTCTAGAGTTGTTGCATATTGATCTCATAGGTACTGCCAGAGTTCAGAGTTTAGATGAAAAGAAGTATACTCTAATCGTTGTGGATGATTTCACTAGATATACTTGGGTTGTGCTTTTGAGAGATAAAACTGAGACTTCTAAAAAGATGATACACTTATGCAAGAAATTGCAAGTTGAGAAAAATACTGTTATAGCCAGAATTAGAAATGATCATGGAAGGGAATTTGAAAACACAAAGCTGGCTACCTTTTGCAATGATCAAGGCATACATCAAGAGTTCTCTTCACCCAAGACACCACAACAAAATGGAATAGTGGAACGGAAAAATAGGGTTGTTTAAGAGATGGCTCGTGTCATGCTACATAACAAAAAGATGCCCAAGTCCTTCTGGGGAGAGGCGGTTAACACTACTTGTCATACACTCAACCGGGTCTATTTTAAACCTAATTCCAAGAATACTCCTTATGAACTCTGGAGAGGAAAGAAGTCTGTTGTCAAATACTTCCAGATATTTGGCAGTGACTGTTATATTCTGCGTGATAAGGAGAACCTAGAAACGTTTGATGCAAAGAGCGACAAGGGATACTTTCTGGGATACTTTTCCACTAGTAGAGCTTATAGAGTATACAACCTGAGAACTAAAACAGTCATGGACTCTTCAAATGTGGTGATCAATGATGAACTGTGTTCAAAAACTCATCCAGAAAACACTCCTCCGGTTCAAGAAAAGATTGTGGAGGTTGATGATCCTATTCCTGATGATTATATTGGAAAGCATAGTGATGAAGAGCTACTATTGTTGAATGATGCTATTTTAGTACCATCAAGTTTAAAACCATCCACACCGGTTCATGAAACTCAACAAAAACAAAGTGAGCCTAGTCCTTCATTAGAACAAAAAGGTACCCCTACATCTCTAGTTAAAGGTCCATCTTCTAGAATAAAGTTAAATCACCCTGCCACAAACATATTGGGTAGTTTGAATGATAACATGAGATTGAGATCCAAAACCTTGAATGTAATTACTCACTCATGCTATCTATTCCAATTTGAACGGAAAAAGGTGGATGAAGCACTTCAAGATGCTAATTGAATTAATTCTATGCGTGAAGAACTTCATCAATTTGTTCGGAATGATGTGTGGGAATTAGTTCCTAGACCAAATGGAGTAAATGTGATTGGAACTAAGTGGATTTTCAAGTCAGGTGAACATGGTACTATTATTCGAAACAAATCAAGACTTATTACTCAAGGATACATACAAGTGGAAGGAATTGATTTTGATGAGATTTTTGCACCGATAGCAAGACTGGAATCCATTAGGATACTTTTGGCTATAGCAAGTCATTTGAATTTCAAGCTGTATTAAATGGATGTCAAGAGTGCCTTCTTGAATAGGATGTTGCAAGAAGAGGTGTATGTTGAACAACCAAAGGGTTTTATTGATCCTCACAGACCGGATGATGTCTACAAGTTGAAGAGAGTCCTCTATGGTTTGAAACAAGCTCCCAAGGCATGGTATGATAGGTTAACCACACATCTCATTGAGTATGGATTCAAAAGAGGATTTGCAGATACTACTCTCTTCATACAAAAGGATAAGAATTATTCTGTAGTAGCTCAAATTTATGTTGATAATATTTTTTTTGGTGCTACTAATGATTCTCTTACTCAATCTTTTATAGATGAAATGAAGAAGATGTTTGAAATGAGTATGATTGGTGAACGGACTTATTTCTTGAGATTGCAAGTAAAGCAAATGGATTCTAAAATTTACATCAACCAAGCAAAGTATGCTAGAAATCTAGTCAAGAGATTTGGACTTGACAAGGCTACACATGCTAGAACACCAATGACTACTAATGCAAATTTAACCAATGATCCATCGGGTGAGTCTGTTGATGTTATTTTATATAGAAGCATGATTGGTTGTCTTTTGTATTTAACTGCAAGTTGACCTGATATTGCTTTCAGTGTTGGTGTATGTTCTAGGTTTCAATCTAATCCTAAAATTTCACATTTGAATGTTGTTAAAAGAATCTTAAAATATGTTAGTGGAACTTGTGATTATGGATTGTTTTATAGCAAAGAGTCAAATTTGTCTCTTGCTGGATTTTTAGATTCAGATTGGGTCGGCAATGCCGATGATAGAAAAAGCACCACTAGTGGGTGTTTTTATGTAGGAGCCAATCTTGTTGCTTGGATGAGTAAAAAGCAAAATTTTGTCTCTCTGTCTACTACAGAAGCAGAATATTTTACTATTGGAAGTTGTTGTTCACAACTTCTTTGGATGAAAAAGCTTTTGAGTGATTATGGGATATCACAAGATACCATGGTTGTCTATTGTGATAATTCTAGTGCTATCGATATCTCTAAGAATCATGTTCAACACTCTAAGACTAAGCACATAGAGATTAGATATCACTTTATTAGGGCTCTGGTTGAAAGAAAGATTGTGGCTCTTGAATATGTCCCCACTAAACGTCAAAATGCTAACATCTTCACCAAACCTCTTTATAGAAGTAAGTTTGAGACACTTCATCAAGTAATTGGTGTGATTGTGTGTCCCTAGTCATCTTTGGCTCTCATGGTCCTTGTGTTTCATCTCTCTATTCTTTGTGACCATTCTTCTTTATTGTTTTTGTTTTTCTTTGTTTTTAGGATTTGCATTGCATAATATTCATGCATTTCATGCTAGGTTGTTTTTGTTAATTTCTTTTGAAACAAAATACAAAACAAAACAAAACAAAAAAAAACAAACAAAAAAACAAACAAAAACAAAAACCAAAAAAAAACAAAACAAAACAAAACAAAAAAAAGGAAAAGAAAGGAAAATGTGTTTTCCATTATTTTTCTTGGATTTGAAATCAAGGTTGGCCAAATTGGTGCTAGATCGATCGAAATTGATTTTCAATCGATTGAATCTAATTTTCAACCAATCAAAAATCGATCTGAGAGTTTTTTAAAACAAGCTTTTCTCACGTGTTCTTCACTTTATTCAAACTTTTCAAAAAGCTTTTTACTCTCTCTCTCTTCGACCGATCCACCTCAAGTCAATTTTTGTCATTTTCTTCCTAATTTTTCTCATGGGTTTTTACCTTCAAGTGCCGGTAAGACATTTGTACCCCTTCTTTTTCATTTTATTCACATATTTCATGCATTTTAGGTGGAATTTTTGGACCTATAGAAATTTGGGGTTTTTGATGTTTGAGTTGGTTTCTTTCAAATTTAATCACTGGATTTTTATTCTTAGATAATGTAAACATGATTCCCATGCTTTAATTTGATTAAATTTGTGATTTGGGAAAATTTTGAAATTCTAGGGCTTGAAACTACATGAAATTGGGGATTTTGTTCAATTGGGCTTAATTTGGTAAAATTGACTTGTGTCATTGATTAATTATGTCATTATATACTGTTATCTAACGAGTGCAATGATAAATTGATCAATTTGTTGGGATTTGTGAACTTGGATTCTTCCAAATTTGGGGTTTTTGTACTAAAACTCTATGTTCAAGTCAATAATTGGTTTCTAAAGTATAATTGAACGGTTCTCAATGCATTAGAGCATGCATCATTTGTTCATTCTATTCATACATCATATAGATTGATATTTTCTATTGTTGTTTTCTCTCTAACCTTGTCTGATGCAGTCTGCCCTTGGTTTTCTTTGTTTTCTTTCTTTGGTTTCTGTTTTGGTATTTCCTTTCCTTCCCTTAGCATCATGGTTAGGAAGACTAGAGCCAATAAGAAAACCATCTCCACCTCTACCCCTTCGATTGTGATAGGTTTCGATTTGAGAAAAACCAAGAAGCCTATGAGAAATTGAACATTTTTAGGTCTGTGTGGGTTGAGAGAAAGGTTGTGTTAGATGAGTTAGATCCAAAAATTAGGAGGAACTTTAAGCGTAGGGGCTGGATATCTTTGTTGGACATTTCTCATCCTCCTCCATCTACCTTGATTAAAGAGTTCTACTCAAACCTCTCTGTCCACTCTAATGATTCCAACGAATCGTATGTGATGAGTTGGGTAAAGAGTGAAGAGTATACCATTACTCCTTCAGTAGTGGCCTTTGCTTTTGGGGTATCTTTGGTACGATAGCCAGTCTAGCCTTATGATGAGACCCCTCCTCTTGATGATATTATGTCATATCTCACCGGTACTTCCATTCAGTGGGGTACTGATCCTCGGATTACCTCACATGATCTTACCGAGATTCATTATTTGTTTTTCTGGATTTCTTGTCATTCTATCTAGCCCATCTCTCACTTGCACATCATTCCTATTGAGAGATGTGCATTTTTGTATGCCCTTATGACTGATGCTCCTATGAGTTTTCCTACTCTTTTCATTCGATCCTTGGTTAAGGTTCATAGGAGTAGTTCTATAGCACATGGTCTCTTCTTCCCTGCTTTCATACATCGGATTTTGTTACACTTAGGTTTAGAGGATTTTCCTGCGTCTGCCACCTTCCTTAGGCAAAGAGCAACTCAAATGAAAGCTAGCTCTAAACGCCCTCATGTAGGGTCTTCTTTAGGTGTTCCATCCCATCCTCCTTCTTCAGGTGACCCTACAGCTGAGGAGTTTATCGATCCGACTGCTGCCGTTAATCCTCCACCTTCTACTTCGAATGATTCTAGCATTCGGAGTATGTTGGATGCTATCATGACCGTTCAGGCGGCTCATGGTCAGCTTTTGGTGGATGTACTCACGGAGCTTCAGGCATTGCGAGCGGATTTGGTGACCGTTTGGCGGTCTTCTCCACCACCTCCTTTTGATGATGAGTCTTGATTGCCCTTTGGTAATTCGTCACAAAAAGGGGGAGTACATATGGATGGAGATAGGGGGAGATTTTGTTTTTTTTTAGAGCTTTGGAGCTTTAGATTGTATCTAGGTGCTTCATGATGTATTTATTCTTTTTGGCTCATGATGTATTTATTTTTATGGGATATATATTTTAAGGGGAGATATTATGTTTTTTTATCTCTTTTGTTGTTTCTTGTTTCACATATGCTACATTGATTATTGATTTATATTATGAGGTTATTCATGATATATGTCTTTTATTTTCTATTTTGTGAAATCAAAAATTTATTTTGTTTTTACTTGTATTTTTCACACGTGCGTTTATGTGTTTGTTGAGTGTTACAGAAATATACAAATTGATTCAGTCGTACTGCTGTTTACACTGGCAACTGATAGATAGTAGTTACGTTGAATTGTTTTTTGTCATTTTGTTGTAATGGGCTGTTTTGTAACTTTGAGCATTTTTGTTTTGGTATGTGTTTTGTCACGGATTGCCAAAGGAGGAGTTTGTTAGGTTCTAAGAAATTAGGAACTAATGTATTAGAATTTCAATATGTATATGTTGGCAAACCATGATCAAAACGTTTATTCTAGATTTAGGCTGCTCGAAGTGTGTGTATGTGTAAAGTTGGAATCAAGTAACTACAGGAAATTACTATTCAAATTTTGCAAGGCTCAATTGATCGATCGAAGCTCGTGCAAATTGTTTTTCTGCAAAATTTTCCAACTCAGCCCAATCCCGGTTTGACGTGTAGGGTTTTAAGTTTTACTCCAAGTATAAAAAGAAAAACCTTAACCACATTTTAGAGGTTGTTGATATGCTGTGTGTGTGAATCTCTTGTGAGATCTAGAGGTTTTTGCCTTCATACACACTTAGGATTATCAAGATCAAGATTGATGTCGAGAGCTTGGTGATCGCTTCAATTGCTGTTTCAAAGAGCTTAAAGAAAACACAAGTGGGAGTACTTGTGGTTGCTATGGATCAAAGAAAGAAGTGGTCCGTGGACTCGGAGCTGTCACATGGTCTTGGTAGTAAGTTTTCTACTCGAGGTAGCAATAGGATGTTAGTGGTATAAGTCGCTACTGTAAAACTACTTCAATTCTTTCATAGTGAATCTGTTTTACCTTGAGGATAGCTAGGTTAAATCCTCCCCTAGTTTTTTACCAGTTTGATTTTCCTAGGTTATCGTATCGTTGTGTTCTTTATTTTCCGCATTGTCTACTTTATATGATTTACTTGTGTTAACCTAGATTTGAATAATTTATCTAAGAAATCACTTGGGTGAATAACTAGGTTAATCAACTTGTGTTTTAAGGGGTCTAAAAACGTACAAAATTATAATGTCATCCATAACCACTTGAAGAGGACACTGTAAAACATGATTAATCTTAGTAGGTTAATTTAGAAAAAGAAAATAATTGTTGATAGTAATTTACAAGTAATGAAGAAATATTATCATCTCTAGTATACATCTCATCCTTTTGATTCCTAAGGTCACTTATTTGATTTTTACGAAATCTTTGGGAAGCTCTACTGTGGAAATATCTAGTATTTTTATCCCGAGACTTTATTCAGTGTGATTGAGACCATTAGTGTCACATTTTTTCTTCTTTAATAAACAAACCATTAATCTCTTTCTTCAGTTGGAGTATTTTATCAAATTTGCCTCCTCCACTAGCCTCTTCTTATGCTCTTTTCAAAAATAAAAAAAATAAAAATTTCTTCTCAATAGGGGTGGGGGATTTTTTTTTTTTTTGATGATGGGATGAGGAGGGGGATTTGATCATTGTAAGAGGTTCTAGATGAGTTACTCTTGCTATTTATCATTTACTATTAAAATGCAGCACCATTCAAATTTTATTTTAGAGTATTCTCAAGGTTTTTTTTTTTTTTTTTTTTTTTTGCTTTTATGTAAAAAGATACAAATAATACCATGCTGGCCCGATGCATCAAATATTGGATAAGGATCATGTTTGCAATGGAGTCTTTTGGCTAAATATTGCAAAAAGTGAGAGAGAAGAAAGTTGAGTGATGCGATGGGGAGGGAGAAAAAATTGAATTTCAGTAATGAAATTATCGAAATTCTTGTCCTGCCCAACTCCTGCTTGTGAAGTGCCCAAAATGCATGCTAGGGGGAGTGCCCAAATGGGAAAGCAATTGTGGCAACCAAGTTGCCGAAATTGTAGGGAATGGGAGGAGAGAGAAAATATGAATTGTGGTAACCAAGTTGGCATTGGCATTGGCACTGACAAAATAGAAAGAAAAAAAAATGTGGCAATTGATTTGTGGAATGACATTGCCAAAATAGAAGGAAAAAAGAAAAAAAAATATTGTGGCAATTGATTTGTGGCAATGGCATTGCCAAAATAGGAGGAAAAAAAATTGTTGCAATTGGTTTGTGGCAATGGCATTGCTGAAATAGAATGAAAAAAGAAAAAAAAAAGTGGCAATTGATTTGTGTGAATGGCATTGCCGAAATAGGAGGAAAAAAAAATTGTTGCAATTGGTTTATGGCAATGGCATTGCCGAAATAGAAGGAAAAAAAATGGTGGCAATAGCATTGCCGAAATAGAAGGGGAAAAAAAATGTTGCAATTGATTTGCCGAAAATTGGAGGAGAGAGAGAGTTGTCTGAATAAAAAAAAAAAGTACCCATATTCTTAATCTTCAGTAGTTTTTTTTTTTTTTTTTTTTTTTTCCATAAAAGTACCCTATGAAACAAATAATGATAGATTCAAGTACAATGAGTACATTGATTCTTATTCTAAAAAAAAGTACATAGATTCTTACAATATGAAATGGAAGAAAAAAATGATTGAGTGCACGCTGTAAACAAAAAAAAAAAAAAAAACAAACAAACAAAGTACATAGAATCTTATAGAAGAAAAAAATGATTGATGTGTACGCTGTAAACAAAAAAAAAAAAAAAAAAAAGTATATAGATCCTTACAATATGAAAGAAAAAAAATGATTGATGTGCACGCTGTAAACAAAAAAAAAAGTAAAGAAAGTACATAGATTCTTACAATACGGAAGAAAAAAATGATTGATGTGCATGCTGTACACAAAAAAAAAAAAAAAAAAAAAAAAGCAAAGAAATTACATAGATTTTTACAATATGGAAGAAAAAAAATGATTGATGTGCACGCTGTGAACCAAAAAAAAAAAAAGCAAAGAAAGTACATAGATTCTTACAATACGGAAGAAAAAAATGATTGATGTGCACACTGTAAACCAAAAAAAAAAAAAAAAAAAAAAACAAAGAAATTGAGATTTTTGCAATGAATATATGTTTATAGTTAAGTAATTTATTTGTATCAGAGTGTCCCATCTGTGTTGTGTTGTATTTGGTCAATTGCATATCTAATTATACAGTTTAAAATCTATGAATTTAACTTATATGAGACTTGCATCCTATTTAAACAGCACTAATGTTACTGAAGTTTCAATGGTTCTTATTTTCTACTCTTTTTCCCCTAAAAATTCCATCAACCTTCTTCTCCACTCTTATTCCCCTCATAATTCTACCAACCATTTTCAATTCATGGGTGTCATACATTCTACAAACAACTATAAGGAACAATACTTGCAAATATCTATCCGTTCTTTATCTCTTACAAGGTGAGTTACATCTCTTAAGTAGTTACTTTTCTTTTTATAATATTCATGTTGATATGTTTTAGGGGCATAGCTAAGCATGAAAATCTTGTTTTTGTTAAATTATTTGTTCATGCAAATCTTGTTTTTGTATTATGTGTTTTGCAACATGAACTGGTTTGTATGATATGTTTTAAATTATTTGTCCATGAATTCTTGCCTAAAATTTCATATAGCAAAAATATATTTCAAAATTGACATATATTTCCTTAAACAAATACTTAGTTTGTTAGCCTATAATATACACGCATGCTATAAGATAACCCAAAAAAAAAAAAAAAAAGGTTAGTATATGCTCATAAACCTTAATATCTAAGTTTTATGTATAATAATAATAAAGAAAATTGTACGATATTAGAAATTTGTTTGATAATTATCGTATGGATGCATGAGAACATTATATAATCTTTCTTGTTTTAGAAGAAGCAAAATGAAGAGTTACATAAAATAATTAACGTAACCATAACAGATCCTTCTAAATGTTAATGTTTTGCTAAGTTACTTAAGAAAAGAAAAACAAAAAATAATTTTAACTACTATGATGGACAGTAATAAATTATCAGTAAACCAATCCTCTTTAATAGAATTCTCTCAGCTCTAGCTATTTAAACATTGAATATTTTTAATGGATTACCTTCTTGTATTGCATTGTAATAGTTGTGTAGTGTTAATATATTAATACTATTATTATGTTTTAGTGTAGATAGCAAAAAAATTGTTCATTTTTCTCATCTATTCCGACGGAATAATTAAACATGGCGAAAATGGGGTTTATTACGAAGGGCCACCTCCTTCTATGCTTCCATTAAGCTGGGGTGTTACATTTGAAGATCTATGTGATGGAGTAGCATCCGTACTTCATATAAACAGAGAAGATTCAAAACTAACTATTTGGTATAGATTTCCTTTTCAATGTCATCCATATCCTGTGACTTACCAACAAGTTTTGGTAGAAGATGATAATGGTGTCAATGCAATATTCAATATGTTAGACTGCCAATATGGATTTGTAGGTGCAGAGTTATACGTGGGTGTAGAGTCCATAAGAAGCCACCGAGATGTTTTTCCCATTCAATATGCCAACAAATGACCCAGTGCATCGTTTAGTTATTCACATGGCGGGCACTTCCATGATTCATATGTCACTCATACTGGTCATTATTCTGAAGATGCAACTCATTCCCCAATTATCATTGGTGGTACTGACTATCATGCTCCATATACCCATGTTGAAACTGAGGACCAACATGTTCCTTATCAGCCAATGAACACCAGTGATGCTGACTATGATAATCCAACTAAGCATGTCACACAAGAGACTACTTGTTTTGAGTTTGAAGCTCAATATGACCAAACCGCCACTCAGAGAGCTGCTAATGATCCCAATGATACACACTGCATAGCTGCTACTACTGAAAATGCAGTCTATACATTATCAGAAAGGATGCAGGCCATGGATAGTGATGACCAACTTAATGACGACGAGGTCCTTGATGATGTTGGAGATGAACAGGAGCCTCTCAATGAACCTAATCATGAAAGCAATCCAGCTATGGCATTCCATCAACCTTCATCACTAAGCTTTTCACAAAACACGTGGGATAATATGATTGATCCAACCCCCTATTTGAAAAGCCCACTCAAAGTATTTGGGACCCTACCCAAGAGTTTTATGTGGGCTTGCTTTTTGCCGATAAGGATAAACTACAAGCTACTGTTAAACACTATCGCATCAAGAGGAACCAAACATTTTGTGTAAAAGAGTCAAATCCAACATGTTGGTCTGTAAGGTGCAAACATTGTTCTTGGCGTCTTCGAGCATGCTTCCAGGCTACACATGGGTTGTTTGAGGTTAGGAAATACAATGGTCCACACACATGTATAGAGTCCACGCTCACACAAGATCACGAGCAATTAGACACCCATGTTATTGAGAAAGAGTTGAGGGATGTTGTAAAAAATGATCCAACCATAAAGATTTCTTCACTTCAAAGACTCTTTACAATAAGTACCAATACCGACCTTCTTATTTTAAGGTGTGGGAGGCGAAAGAAAAGGCAATTGGAAGAGCGTTTGGTGATTGGGACAAATCTTACCAATTATTGCCAAAATGGTTGAAAGCTTTGACTGATTCAAACTCAGGAAGTAGGGTTATTTGGAGAACAATACTTGCTACTATGCCAGACTGTGCGATATTCGAGAGAGTGTTCTGGGCTTTTGGGCCATCAATTGAAGTTTTTCAACATTGTAGGCCAGTGATTAGTATAGATGGAACTTTCCTATACGGTAAGTACAAAGGTACGTTATTGATTGCATCAACGTGGGACGATGACAACAGACTTTTTCCACTTGCCTTTGCCATTGTGGAGAAGGAAACTGATGATAGCTGGTATTGGTTTTTGCATTGTATTCAGATTAATGTCACTAATCGGGAAGGGTTATGTGTCATATCTGATCGTCACCCTAGTATAATGGCAGCGATACGGACTATATGTCAATGGACACGTTGGTGTCATCTTTTTTGCCTTCACCATGTGGCTAGCAATTTCAATCAACAAATTGGGAATAAAAACTTGAAGGCTATGGTAATGTGGGCAGGCATGGAGAATCAGTTACAAAAGTATCAAATAACCAGGGATAGAATTACTCAATTAAGTGCAGATGGTAAGAAGTATTTAACGGACATACCGGTGGAAAAGTGGACGTTAGCACACGATGGTGGACATCGTTATGGGGCAATGACCATAAACTTGTCTAAAAGCTTCAATGAAATTTCAAAGAGTGCTAGAAATCTGCCAATAACTGCATTAGTTGAACTTACATACTACCGTTGTGTAGCCTACTTTGCCGATCGGTATACTAAGGCACGCTCAGAGGTTAGTGCTGGTGAACTCATTACAGCCTATGCAAAGAATAAATTCAATAAATGGGAAAAAAAGGCACCAAAGCATTCAGTTACTGTGTTCAGTCATGAAGATGGTCTGTTTGAATTTAGAACACCAATAAACCCTAACTCTGCATATAGGGGTAATCATCGTCATAAGGTAAATTTGAGGCAGAGCACTTGTAGTTGTCAAAAATAGCAGGTTTATAAGATTCCGTACTCACATGTCATTGTCGTGTATAAATATCAAGGCATCTCTGCAATGCGATATATCGACCGCTGCTACCATTTGGAAGAACAAGTTGCTTGTTATGCACCTAGATTTCGCATGGTTCCAGACAGTGTACATTAGAATGAGCCTGATTTCTCGATCTTTTATCCTAATGTCAAGCTGCGCCGTGAAAAAGGTCGACCAAGAACAACTCAGCTTCGAAATGAAATGGACGAAGGGGTAGAGCATCAACCAAGGCCATTGTGCAGTCTCTATAGGCAAGAAGGCCATAATAGAAGAATATGCCCCACTCGAACAGTGGTTGGCTCCACTAGTGGCCAAACTGAATGACCTAACATAGGTATTCAATCTACTTCAGTGGATTGGTTGGACTGTTTTTTTTTTTTTAGGAGTTGGACCATATTGTTAGTTTGTATTATTTGAAAGAACAAGTTGGTACTAATTCCATATGCTACGATGTTTTCTATCGCTGCAAGTTGGATTGGGGTTTCGTTTATTTATTTTGTGTCTGTGTGTGTGTCTATATATATATATATATATTGTGAATTATAGTTTAGGGTTTCGATAATACCTTAAAATGTATACCTTTTATGGAGTTCTTGGGTCATTTACCATGTTTGAAAGCTTCAAATAAGGAAAGAAATCAAAGGGCCATAGTCTGAAGAGGAAAAATCAGATTTGAGCATTAATCAGTATTTTAGACGTGTCTCTCTCCTCAAAAATCCAATTGACTCAAGGTCAGATGGGATGGAACCGTGACTTAAATATCTACAACTTTTTTGTTTTGAGTTTTTGAAATTCACAAATTTTGAAGGCCTAAATTAACTCACAAGTTGCTACTGTAAATTTGGACGAAAATTAGATGGTGAAAGTTTTATTTTTCTTTGACACTTTTACGAGGGTTTGGAAGAGAGACTGTGGAGAACAAAAATAGAAATGTACACCACAATAGCCATCATGCAAAGGAAAAAAGATCAACTATAAAAATAGAAGTTTGACACCTTTTTTTTTTCGCCTATTCTGAGCCTACAGTTGTGGCTACAGATATAGATTCTATGTTGGATTTGTAGGAATGGACAATCATATTAAATAGATGTATGATTAGATTAATTGGGCACTAATTTCAAATGCCAAAAAATGTGTACACATTTCTTATTTTCGCAATGGTCTTACGGTTAGTAGTATAATGTGTTATGTATACTATCCAGGCATAATATTTTTTGCTACAATGATGCATAACCAACAATAATACTTTAATATATTCTTAATAAACAGTCATTTTATATTGATTAGTGATTGCCACGATGGGGTACATGAAGTTTTTTTTTGTTCCACAACATAGAGGATGCCTATTTACTCGTTGAGGGTACCTTTGTGCTTGCATAGGACTTTTCCCCATGCGCCTTGGCATGGTTCTAATATCAACATCTGTTTGATAATTACCACCTTCATCACTTTCATTATCTGATGACACCTCCATATTTTCTGCACCTTCTGCATCTTCCCCACTGTCCTCATTTGAGGCATCTTCCTCAGAGTCTGTTACAGAGGCCACTTCCTCAAAGTTTGGAGCACATGCCCATGTATTTGGTGGCTTGCAGAAATCACCAAAATGAGGGGATGGTTGGGAAGGTTATGGTGTGCAGGAATCATAGTTGTACTAGCTATCTTGGCCATAATTGTATTGCCTAGAATAGGATGGAGGTGGCGATGGGTGATAGGAGGGAGGTGTTGAACTAGTTTGGGAATAATGGTCATAGCTAAACAAACCCTCAAATCCTTGTCCTATGGATGTGGATAATCCAATCTGTTGATATAAAGACATGCAGTACTCATTGACATTAATTGGATTATACTCACTAAAGGTGGTTGGCTCATTATCGGCAGATGTTGATGGCCCAGCTTGGGTAGAGCTGTACATATTGTGTTGTGTAGAGGTGGATGGTCGGGATTCATCATTTTCGCGTTGTCCATGTTGTGTAGAGGTGGACGAGCAGGTTTCAGTAGAGGTTTGCAGCTGTCTTCCTTGGTGCCTCTGTTGTCGCCTGAAGTGCGACACCCTCTCAGTAGAGATAGAGGAAATATTTGCTTTCATCGATAACTTCACTCGACTAAGGCCCTCTACTATTGCTGGAAGGACTTGGTGTGCAGTGATATCATTCCTCTATTGGTTTGCAACAACCAAATTTAACATACTATTGATCTCAGTTTGCTGCCACAGGAAAAAAAAAAAAAAAACATTTATTAGTGCAGTATTATTGAAAAGCTAAAATAATAATTTGTTATTAATATTAATGTAGTATTTTGTTTGTGTAAATAATTTGTTATCAATATTAGTGCAGTATTATTAAAAAAGCTAAAATAATAACCTAGTACGTATGGGCAACCGCCTCTGGTGTCGTGAATAGGTGACCATGTTGGTGGTACCACGTTGTGTAGTCCACATCTAAATGGAAATTGTCATCCCCAACTACATTTTCAGCTCGCTTGTTCCAAAGCCGGTAGTATTGTGCATGCTTCCTAAGCCAATTGACACCGAACTTTCCTATCAACTTTACACAATGCACAGATTTATCGAAATTGTCAGTAAGCCACTTTGGACATCTTTACAACAACCCAAACTGTCGCATGACTCTTTCTAGATGGTAATACTCCACAATTTGGAAGCATAGCAATGGCGCTGTTGTAGTCCATATATGTTTTTCTGCAAAACACCATGGATGCAAATAATTATCGTACGGTGTCCAAACAACCTGCAATTCCAATTACAATAACTATGTTATAATCAATCAAGACAATAATATAACTAGTAAATTAACCATTGATGCATTGTGATATATTACCTGTTCATTAGAATGGTACGCACGCAAAACATGCTTTGGTGTGTGAGTAAACGTTCTCTTGGTATCCCACCTATACACAATTAATGATTGCCACTGATTTTAGGGTTTGGAAGTATCAAGGATAAACGCGCTACAATATACAATATTGTATAGAAATAGAAAGTAAATATTATACCTGCAATCATATGGGTTGTCGCCATTTAAGTTTGTTGGATTTATTGGAATTGGAGTCAGATATGGAAGATGCTCCCACGCCCATAATTGTAATTTGAAAACAGGACCTACAAACTCCGTGCTTTCTTTAATAATAGCAGTATACAACTCTTTATAAAGGAAAGCAAGTGTGGCACTACCCCAGCTATATTCCCCAGCTACACCAAAGTCCTCTAACAGTTAGAGAAAGCAGCAATGCAATCTACTTTGGCTCTTATTTCCAAATAGTAAAGCCAAAACCTGGAACATGTATGCCCTAGCATACTGTTAGGTTGTTATAGCATTGGCACCCTCTGGTAGGTTTAAGAATGTATTCCTTACCCATGTTATTTTAAGCCCACCATATGCCAATGCTGTTGCAGGTGGTGTCACCCCAAGTAAATTCTCACAAACTTTTTCCCAATCCAAATTAGTGGGACCACACACTGCATTGCCATCAATAGGCAATCCTGTAATGATTGCTATATCCTGTAGAGTGATCAACATTTCACAAGTAGGTAGGTGAAATGTATGGGTTTCAGATCGCCACCGCTCTACCAAAGAAGTGATAAGACCCCAGTCAATATCTATATGTGGTAGGCGGGTAACACGGTATAGTCTACATTGATGCAAATATGGGGTGATATGCTCGCCTAACTGCAGGGGGGGTGCAAACAGTTGGGGTCACACTTATAAGGTGGAAACCTAAATTTTTTTTTAAAATGTACAATGTTATATTGCTAATGTTGAAATTATTTTCATGTAAATTGAATAATTGTAAATATTATTAGGACATTAATAAATTTTGATCTCGCAACATACATTGCCTTCCATTGCATCATTAGAGATGTGATATTGTTGTTGGGTTAGTAGAGAATGATCGAATGGCCCAGGCTCCATTTCAAATATATCCTACATTAAATGCTACAATGAGTTAAACCATGCAACATCCATCTGAAGGAATATTTTTTACAAACCATCTATATAAAAAATTACAAACTAAGAAAATAATTTCCAATTAAATTAGGGGGCCGAGAAGCTTACTACAATTGCGATATGAAGTGAAGGAATGTAGGAATTAATATATAGTGACTACTACATTTTTTTATGCTAAATATTAAATTTAACTTACAATGCTTGTAGTTCATAATAAAATTGAAAGAAACTCAAATAAAGGATTTATGAAGCAAAATTTTTAATAATAATAATAGTTTTAGCAAAAATAATCATACACACAATAATTAGTATTAACTATAATATAACCATATATAATATTTACAATATATTAGTGTATAATATTTATAAAGCATATAATTAATTTTCATTTCCCAACCTCTAACCACCCTAAAAAGTAAAGATTCAAGAAACTTAATAAATTTTTATACCAACTAAACTTTAAAGAAAAAGAAACACAAATGTACGATTTATTGTACTAAGTAAAAATAATAATAATAATACACATACATATCTTTATTATAAACCAACAAACATATTATGCAATATATTTTTTCCAAGTAATAGATGTAATAATTGATAATAACAAAGTAAAATTGATTATAAAAAGATCACAATAATACAATTTATTACAATTTTTGTGGTCATATACTAATAATAACAATAAATAATTTCAAAATTAACAAAACACATACATAAATTTAATTAGAGAGTTGAGATGCTTACCACAATTGTGATACCAACTGAAAGAGTGAGAATTATAGAGTGATACTTGCACCCAAAAAAAAAAAAAAAAAACACAATCAAATAACCATAAAAAATTCACTAATCTAAAATTTGAATAATAACAACAACAACTATAGTCATAATCATAGGCATACAAATAATATTAACTACAACAATACATAATATTTTACAATGTATTAGCTTCTAATATTTACAAAGCATATGTTTATACAATAATAATAAATCTATTAATTTCTAGAGCTGTAAGTTAATAAGCAAAGCAAAAAAACTTACATTAACCAAAAACTTACAATTCTTAGTTGTGCACACTGAAGCAAAACAGAAGAGTAACTGAACAATCGAAGGATGTAACTTTGTGAGGAGATGCAATCCTTCAGCGAGGGTACTTGCCTTTTATTACAAAGAGGAGAAATAAAAAGACAAAAAAGAATCTGTGAGATAGATTTTAGGCGTGATATCAATAGGTGGTTTTATTGGGAATGATCAATGAATATATTCCAAGTAGAGAATAAGAATAAGAGGAAGAGGTGAGGTGATTGGTTGATTGACTCCTCACAGGGTACTTTTACAATACGAAATGAAAGAACATGACATACACACAAAACAGGTCAAAAAAACTACTGAAGAATAAGAATATATGTACTATATTTTTTTTATTCAGAAAACTCTCTCTCTCCAATTTTCGGCAAATCAATTGCAACAATTTTTTTCCCCTTCTATTTTGGCAATGCCATTGCCACAAATCCATTCTCACAATTTTTTTTTTTTTTCCCTTCTATCGGCAATGCCATTGCCACAAATCCATTGCCACAATTTTTTTTCCCCCTCTATTTTGGCAATGCCATTGCCACAAATCAATTGCCACTTTTTTTTTGGGGGGGGGGGGAGGGGGGGAGAAATGATATGTCCACAACCCACAACATTTTGACAACAAATCCTAAGTGGCAACTTGTTACTGGTTGTTATTATTAGATTAAAAAAGTAATCTCAATGTTAAATTCAAATTTGAACTAATAAGAACTAACCACTTTTGTGGACGTGAAAATGTTGTAAAAATATTGTGGACGTAGCACTTTTTTTTTTAATTCTCCCCAAGATTTTGGCAACCACAATTCTTTTTTTTTTTTTTCCTCCCATTTTCTACAACTTGGTTGCCACAATTCATATTTTCTCTCTGTGGGGCCAGCAAGTCAAACAGCCCGGCCCACTTCGTTCCAGGACCGAAGGCCCGAGCCGAGGAGGCGTTCAAGGTCCGAGGATGAAAGTAAGAAGCCCAGGAGCCCAATAAGCCACGCCGAGGACGACTCTATCCTCGGACATCCGACACCATAAAGTAAACAGGCAACACGCCATCATGGGAGCCTTCCTGACTATTCGAAGAGCAGAGAGCAAGTACCACGCGCCAGCAATGAAAGCATGGTGGAGGAGCAAGTTCAGGACGAACTGTCACCTCCACATTAAATGCCCTCAACTACCGTCCTGGCCGCATTAATGAGGAGAGGACTCCACGACAGTGCCACCTTGGTTGCCGCAACCCACAAAGGGAATGGGAAGGCGGCTGATGGGACAGGCACTCAAGTAATGGCCTGATTGCTCAACAAATGTAGGGCTAGGATCGATTTGGGGAAGGGTATATAATGTAAGGAACCCCTCCTGAAATGGGGGGGGGGGGGGGGAAAGGAATATTGGAGCAACCTGTATTCTCTGAGAAAACCTTGTAATCAATCTTTAAAGAAATTATAAGAGCTCCAAGCCCTTGAGAGCACGTCCGAGGAGCATTATTACGCATTCCAATTCACGTTCAGGTTATCTAACCCGCATGCAACCATGCATGGCCGTTGCACTTCTCACTAACGCCTAGTTCTTGAGCCCATTCTCTATAAATTCATTGCGGGGTAAACTGGGCTTGGGTCCACTCCTTTAAACCCGGTCCCTACAATTGGTGCCGTCTGTGGGAAGAACTCGTGCGTTAGTAAGGACAACAGCCAAGCATGGTAGGATCAGGCCCTCATCATGGAAATCCTCACCGACCTGAACCGGCTAAATCCCAGCACCAGGGTAGCTATGGCGACCCCGCGGGCGGTCAAAACGAGGAGAACGGACGATTTCGAGAGAGAAGCGTGCATACCTCAACAACTAGCGGAAGCCATACTTGCCGGGATGGGCACGTGCCCCAGAAGCACGACAATGGCCACGCCACGCGATTGGAGGAGGCCCATAGCCACGCATCCCAGAGACAGGATGATAAGGTGGCCATGTAGCGCGAGATAGATGATTTGAAGAGAAAGCTGCGCCATGCACGGCGGAGACGATCCGAACCCAGCCCTGACCTGCCCTCGACGATGAAAGTGACGATGAATACAGGCAAAGGTCCAGAACACCCCCGAGCAAGACTTTCTCTCACGAGGATGAGCGCTACCGGAGGCGTAAGCATGACAGCCCAGCTCCTAGGGGCTTGGGGAGTGACGCCATGAGCAAGGCACTGGATCGGCTCTCCAAATCACCCTTCACGCATCGAATAGAGGAGGCAGTGCTCCCTCGGCGGTTCCAGCAGCCAATCTTTACTGTTTACAACGGCAAAACGGACCCCGTGGAGCATGTGAGCCAGTTCAACCAGAGGATGGCAGTCCACTCCAAGAACGAGGCGCTGATGTGCAAGGTCTTCCCATCCAGCTTGGGACCTGTGGGAATGAGGTGGTTCAACGGCCTAAGGATGAATTTTATAGACTCATACAGATAGCTGACCCAGGCTTTTGGTTCCCGTTTTGTCACGAATAGCAAACCTCCTCGGCCCATGAGCGCGTTACTGTCCCTATCCATGCGTGATGGGGAGACTCTCAAGGCTTACTCGGACAAGTATTGGGAGGTTTACAACGAGCTGGATGGCAAGTACGACGATGTCGCCATCAATACGTTCAAGAACGGACTACCAATGGGGCACGGCCTGAGGAAGTCCTTGACTAGTAAGCCCGCCACCAGTGTGCAGCAGTTGATGGATCGAATTGATAAATACAAGCGGGTAAAGGAAGATATGTTGCAAGGCAAGGGGAAGGATAAGGTTATCCCTCAGAAGATGAGGGATTTCAGGTCGGACCGGTATAACAACACCCGCCTAAGGAGGGATTTCGGTGGAGAATCTGGAGCGACCAATGTCAGCGCCGTGTTCCGAGAACCCGTACATAGGGTGCTAGAAAGGATAAAGAACGAACCGTACTTCAGGTGGCCGAATAAGATGGCTGGGGAACCTGAGAGGCGCAATCAGAATCGCTACTGCCAATACCACCAAGACCACGGACATACCACGGAGGACTACAGGAACCTCCGGAACTACCTGGACCAGCTAGTCCGGGAGGGAAAGCTGAAGCACCTACTGCACCATCCCAATAATCATCAGGGCCAAGCGTACCAGGAGCCACGGAGGGATACCGCCATAGGGCAGCCCGCTGGCACGATCAACGTAATCTTAGCGGCACCGGGAAGAATGGGCACACGCCCTTCGCGAGTGTTGTCTGTAGCCCAACTGCCTGCCGAGAAGTCCCAGACAGAGCCGAAGAGGGCTAAGGGGAGTTCCCGCCCTCCTTTGAGCTTCTCAGAAGACGACAAGATTGGGACCACCCAGCCCCACGATGACGCTCTGGTGGTCACCCTCAGAATTGGGGGCTACGACGTGAGGAGAGTGATGGTGAATGGTGGCAGTGCGGCCGAGGTCATGTACCCAGACCTCTACAAGGGGCTGGGGCTAAGACCGGAGGACTTGACGCCTTACAGCTCCCCCCTAATGAGCTTCGACGGGAAGCTCGTCATCCCAAAGGGCATGATCCGGCTGCCCATACAGACTGACCCAGAAGTGGTGGAGGTGAACTTCATAGTGGTGGACACATACTCCCCCTACACGGCCATCGTAGGAAGGCCCTGGCTCCACACTTTGGGGGGCGTTGCCTCCTCCTTGCACCAGAAGGTGAAATTCCCATCAGGGGATCAGGTTCTAAAGATCCGCGGCTGCCAGCCCACAGCGAGGCAGTGCACGGTGGCTGCCATATCATATCGGCTTGACGCACAGCCCTCAGCCACTACCGAGGAGGGCTTATAGCAATCAAAGACCCCGGTAGAGCACCCTAATGTAGCTGCCGAGGAGGCCAAGTGTGAGGACCTGAAGGAGGTGGTAATTGGTGACGATCCAGAGAAGTTCTTTCGGGTCGGGGCTCGGCTGCCTCCCACCGAGCAGGAGGAGCTGGTTGAGTTCCTCAAAGGCAATATCGACGTATTTGCATGGGACCCCTGCGACGCCCTAGGGATTGACCCATCCTTCATCTGTCACCATCTCAACGTCAGTCCATCCATAGTGCCCAAGAAACAGCCGCCCCGACGCCCATCGAGGGAGCACGCTGATGCCATCAGGGAAGAGGTGAATAAACTTAAGCGTGCCGAGGCTATCAAAGAGGTTTTTTATCCCGAATGGCTAGCCAACACTGTGGTGGTCAAGAAGAAGAGCGGAAAGTGGAGGGTCTGTGTGGACTTCACCGACCTAAATAAGGCGTGTCCGAAAGACCCGTTCCCCATGCCTCGAATCGACCAGCTGGTAGATACAACCACGGGCCATCCTCGGATGAGTTTCCTAGACACCTTTCAAGGCTATCATCAGATACCACTGGCCCTGGAAGACCAGGAGAAGACAGCCTTTGTGACGCCCGTCAGGAACTACCACTACAAAGTAATGTCGTTCAGTCTGAAGAACGCTGGGTCCACCTATCAAAGGATGATGACGAGGATGTTTGAGCCAATGATGGGCAAGAGCATCGAGGTCTATGTTGACGATATGGTGGTGAAGAGTAAAGCAGTATCCGAACATTTGGGGGACCTTAGCCGCACATTTGACGTCCTGAGAAAGCACCAGCTGCGCCTAAATGCCTCAAAATGCTCGTTTGGGGTAGGCTCAAGCAAGTTTCTGGGATACATGATCACCCACAGGGGAATCGAAGTTAACCCTGACCAAATCAAGGCTATTCATAATCTGAAACCTCCGCAGAACCCCAAAGAGGTCCAAAAGCTTACTGGGATGATCGCGGCTTTAAACCGATTCATTTCCAGGTCGGCTGACAGGTGCAAGCCCTTCTATCTCTTGATCAACAAGTGGAAAGGATTTGAGTGGTCCGAGGATTGTGTCGTAGCTTTCCAGCAACTCAAGGAGTACCTATCCCGGCCGCCTATCATGTCCAATCCTGAGGCCGATGAGGTCTTGTACGCATACCTTGCCGTGGCGCCCCACGCAGTGAGCCTAGTACTGATACAGGACGACAATGGCGTTCAAAAGCCAGTTTATTACGTCAGCAAGTCGCTGCATGAAGCAGAGGTCAAGTACCTACCATTGGAGAAGGCGATACTGGCTGTGGTCCACGCCACGCGAAAGCTCTCCCACTACTTCCAAGCCCACACAGTGGTCGTCCTAACCAGACTGCCCCTGAAGTCTGTACTTCGGATCGCCGATTACACTGGGAGAATCGCGAAGTGGAACACAATCCTCGAGGCCTTTGACGTCAAGTATATGCCTCGGACCTCCATAAAAGGCCAGGTTCTGGCAGATTTGACGGCTGAGTTCGTCGAACCTACTGCGGAAGTAGCAACCGAGGAGGAGAGCTTTGATGAGAAATCAGTTGGGGCAGTCTCCATCCCGGGGTCACCATGCTGGAAGGTATATGTTGATGGCGCAGCAAACTAGAAGGGTTCCGGAGTGGGACTAGTATTAGTATCCCCTAAGGATCATGTCATAGAAAAGTCCCTGAGGCTCGGATTCTCGGCCACAAACAACGAGGCCGAGTATGAGGCATTGTTGCAAGGGATGGTCATGGTACAGAAGATGGGAGGAAGATCGATAGAGATGTTCTCAGACTCGAGATTGGTGGTAGGACAGGTAAAGGGAGAGATGGAGGCCAGAGATTCGAGAATGCAAGAATACCTGAGCCAGGTCAAGCGCTCGCAGTCGGAGTTCGACCTCTTCAGCTTGTCTCATATTCCCCAAAGTGGGAACAGCCATGCTGACTCATTAGCCACACTCGCAACTTCCTCGGCAGAGGGTCCACCTCGGATCATACTTGTGGAGCATCTGGAGAGAGCGAATGAAGTGGCAAAGGGAGTGATCCCCGTCCATCAGGTTGAGGTGGGTCCCAGCTGGATGGACCCCATAGTGAAATTCCTCAAAGACGATATCCTGCCCGAGGATAAGTCAGAAGCTGAGAAAGTACAAAGAAAAGCTTCTCGGTTCTGGCTGTTCGAGGATCACAAACTATACAGGCGCTCCTACTCTGGGCCATACCTGCTGTGCATCCACCCCGAGGCAGCAGAATTACTGCATGAAGAACTGCATGAAGGAATCTGTGGGAGTCACACAGAAGGGAGATCCCTGTCTCACCGAGCCGTCACACAAGGATATTGGTAGCCGGGAATGCAGTAGGAGGCCCTAGAGTATGTCAAAAGGTGTGACCAGTGCCAAAGGTTCACCCCAAATATTCACCAGCCATGAGGGGTTCTCAATCCTTTGTCCAGTCCCTGGCCGTTCGCACAATGGGGCTTGGACATTGTAGGACCTTTCCCCAAAGCGCCAGGGAATAAGAAGTATCTGTTGGTGGTGACGAACTGCTTCACCAAATGGGTCGAGGCCGAACCACTGGCCAATATCAAGGACGTGGACGCAAAGAAATTCCTTTGGCGGAACATTGTCACACGATTCGAGGTCCCTCACACCCTCATCTCAGATAATGGGCTCCAATTCGACAGCAAGGCCTTCAGGAGGTACTGTTGTGAACTTGGGCTCACAAACAGATACTCGACTCCTGCCTACCCACAAGGAAACGGACAGGCCGAGGCTGTCAACAAGGTTATCGTCAATGGGTTTAAGAAGAGACTGGATGACGCCAAGGGAAGATGGGTAGAGGAGCTGCCCCACGTTCTATGGATGTACCGGACTACACCCCGGTGGCCAACGGGGGAAACACCTTTTGCCATGACTTATGGCGCCGAGGCGGTGATCCCCCTAGAAACGAACTTCCGAACGCTAAGGACAAGCTCTTTCACTCCAAGCAGCAATGATGAACTGCTGGGAAGGAACCTGGACCTGGTGGACGAACGAAGGGAACGAGCAATGATCCAGCTGGCCTATTACCAACAAAAGCTCAAGCAAGGATATGACACCAATGTGAAGCTCAGACCACTGGCACCGGGGGACTTGGTGCTGAGAAAGGTTGTCGGGGCTTCTAAGAACCCATCCTGGGGAAAGCTGGGACCCAACTGGGAGGGCCCCTACCGAATTACCTCAATAGCAGGGATAGGCGCATATTATTTAGAAGATTTAGACGAAAAACCTGTACCTCGTCCATGAAATGTAAATAACCTGAAAATGTATTATTATTAATGAAGAAGTCTTTTTGGATTCCGATTCTTAGCCTATCTCAATTATGTATCTCATGTTCGGACGGCCAGCCTAAGTGTTAGACAGAACCAAGGCATTGCATGGTCCTCAGACTCAAGCCTATAAGGAAACTAACTACTTTAAAAGCGCCTAAGTGTTAGACAGAACCAAGGCATTGCATGGTCCTCGGACTCAAGCCTATGGGGAAACTAACTACTTCAAAAGCGCCTAAGTATTAGACAGAACCAAGGCGTTGCATGGTCCTCGGACTCAAGCCTATGGGGAAACTAACTACTTCAAAAGCGCCTAAGTGTTAGACAGAACCAAGGCATTGCATGGTCCTCGGACTCAAGCCTATGGGGAAACTAACTACTTCAAAAGAGCCTAAGTGTTAGACAGAACCAAGGCATTGCATGGTCCTCGGACTCAAGCCTATGGGGAAACTAACCACTTCGAAAGATTCTAAGTGTTAGAATGTTGGGAGAGGACAGAGCCCTACCTAGTCCTTGGGGCATAAAAGGTCTGCCGATGCATGCATGCCTTCACGTTATTGCAATCACTGCCGTGATTAGCCGAGGTGCAATTGATGTTAAAATTATACAAGTAAAAAAAAAAAAAGTGGAGATGGGAGAAAACGGATAACGCACAAATGAGCAAATAGCCAAAACAAACGGAAAGAGAAATAAGAATCACATTGCATTAAATCCATAGAGGTTACATGATAAGCGTCACATTACAATGTAAAAAAAAAAGATGCAAAAGACAAAACAAATGACAAAACAAAGCAGACAGGGGCGCCGAAGGGCCTGCTCCTTCCACTTAATTTCTCCCCCCAGTAGGTGGCTGGGTCGTGGCAACCTCAGGGTCCTTTGAGCTTTGGCTAAGAGGAATAGCCTACAGAGGCACGGCAGGAATGGCTGCCTCCTCAGCGGTAGAAACCTAGGCTTCAGAAGAGGACTTCGCAACCTCTTGGGGCGCTTCCTCGTTGGGGCCTTCACCTGATTCAGCTACCCCAGGAGGGTCACTCCCTTGGACAGGCTCGCCAGTAGGTCCAGCGACCGAGGCTCCCTCACCCGGGGTAGCACTAGCTTCCTCAGCAGCCTCCTCAGCCTCAGAGCCATCTGGGGCAGCCTCGCAGATGGCGGGGGGTAGTACACACTCTCCTCCTTCCACAGGTCGGATGAGACCTCGACCCCAGCTTGTTTGAGAGCCTC
Organism: Quercus ilex subsp. ballota; assembly: GCA_032727855.1. NCBI lineage: Eukaryota > Viridiplantae > Streptophyta > Magnoliopsida > Fagales > Fagaceae > Quercus > Quercus ilex. The sequence goes on along the minus strand of CM064916.1, from coordinate 52,782,673 downwards.
CTTCCAAACCTCGGAAGAGTAGCGCCTGCATACCTCGGGGACTTGAGCCTTAAAGGCAGCCTCCGTCTCGGCCACCCCCGCAGCATAAGCTGCCTCCTCGGCTTCCTCCTTAGAGGCCCAGGCCTCCTCCCTACCTTGGTCAGTCTCAAACTTGGCCCTCACAGCCTCATCCATGGCCCATTCAGCCACCTTTTTGGCTTCCTCGGCAGCAGCCACCTTCTTCGTCAGATAAGCAAGCAGCTCCTTTGCGATCTTCAGCTGCTCCTCTGCCTCACCCAGACGCCTCGTCTGATCCTCGGCCTGCTTCCGGAAACTAGCGAGGCCTGACATGGCGTTGTCCCGAGCCCTGGTCATTGTCTTTAGCTCCTCCCGAGCCATGGCAAGGTCAGCCTCAGAGTTTTTGAGGGTCCGAGTGGCCTTCAAGTGCTTCTCACGCTCCGCATCCATGGCTTTTCCGTGGTCGTGGGCCGCCTCCTCCAACCTCTAGGTGGCCTGGACGGCTTGCCAAAACAAAACAGGTACAGAATGAGCCGAGCTCAGAAAAGGGAAAGAAAAACTGAAGCCAGAAAAAGTCACAAGTGTTGAGAGTCTTACCATTCCCAAATATCGCTTAAGGCTGAGAAAAACCTCCCTACTCCTCATAGTCCCTAGCTCCGCCATGTCCGCGGGGAGTAACAGGCACCTTTCCAGCGCGTCGGTTACATACGCGCCTTCGCCCCCTCTAAAATCCCTGAGGGAGGAGTCATCCCTCAAAGGTCCCCCATGGAGCATTGGGGTAGGGAGCTAGGCCTGAGCCTCGGGCTGGGCATCGACCTGTTTAGCTTGGCCTTGGGAGCCTGTCTTCAGCTGCTTCAAGGGCCGCCGAGTGTCGCCCTCCTGCGTGGATCCAAACTTGTCCTCAACAGGCCTTTTGCCCTTATCCTTTTTCTGCTTAGGATCAGTGGGCTCGTGGCTGGAAGGCAGACTTGTCTGAGGTGGAGGAGGAGGAAGCCTGGACTAGGTCGAGGCCGACCTGCTCTGGGCAGGATGAGTCTTTGGAGGAGGAGGAGGAAGCTTTGGCTTAGACTTCCCCGGTTGGCCTTCGATTAGGTCAAGCAGGCTGGATTGGGGCTTCTTCTTGTAACCCATCTCAAGCCGAGGAGAGGACTCGGTCGTTAGGAAGTCTACTTCGGTTAGGCGAGGGTCACCCAAGTCTCCTGGAGGGTTCTCAGACTGGTGGACTTGTTCAAACATGTCGAACTCATCCTCGGCAGGGCCAAAATCAGCAACTTCCTCTTCCCTCTCTAGGCTTTCTTCTGCGGCCTCTGAGAATCTATAGGGGGAAGAAGGGCCTGCTGATGCTACGCCTTCTGATGTGGAGGGCTCCTCGGGGAACTGGAACCCGTCCTCGGTCGCAGTTATTTTCCGCAGCCGAAGGTCTTTTGCTCTGATCACGTACTTCGGTGCCGCAAACGATTTTTGAATCGGGGTGTATCCCAAGATCCTGTGAGCGGCCCTAACTTGATTATCGGCTTTGTTCACAAAAATCTCCGCCCTTAGCGCTTTCTGCAAGTCCTCCCTGTTGACCAGGTTGAAGTGACGCGTGAAGGCGTGCGGATCTACAGAAAGAAGACGCATTCTTGTTAGTAACCAAACGATGTAAAAAAAAAAAAAATGAATGAATGAAATGAATGGAGTAAACTAAAATCTGTGAACCCCCCCTCCTACTCCTACTGCCCTACCTGGTGTCCCCTCCGTCGTTGGGCAATGAAGGCCATCGTGCCACTCGCCGGACACGATAAGAAAGTCCCTGTTCAGCCCCTTGCTAGACTCGGGGAGGCACTGGATAAGCCGGACCCTGTCGTCCCTTGTCTACATATAGTAGGACTTACCCTTCAGGCACTGGAGGTTGTAACACCAGTTTACATCGTGATAGGTCAGCCTTAGCCCCATCTTCTCGTTCAGGGCATCCACACAACCCAGAATTCTGAAGACGTTGGTGGCACACTAGGTGGGGGCTAGCTAGAAGTACGTCAGGTAGCTCCTCATCACCGGTCCCATGGGGATTCTCATGCCACCTTCAAGGAAGGCAACGATGGGAATCACCACCTCGCCCTCCTGCCTCCGAAGGTGCCACTCCCCTTCCTCACAATACCTCAAGCCCACGTTGCTGGGTATCTTATAGTCAGCAATGAATTTATCCATCGCCTCCTCAGTATAGACATACTTCTTAAACCTACCCATCCCAAGTGATGCCTAAGAGAGCTAAGAAAGAGCAAATGAAAGAGAAGAAAGGATAGAGAAGAAGAGAGCTCGGAGAGAGATAGAGTGACTTACAGAAATGAGGAAAAGCTCCTCGGATAGGCTTTTTATGCTGGAGATGTAGGTGGAAATTTGGCTGGACTCAGGATGTATGCGCAAGAGCTCTTGGTTGCGAGTAAACAGAGGAAACGGTAGTTCGAGTGGGTATTTGTACCCCCAAATCGAGGAGCCGTTCAGGTTTTCCCGCCCATAAATGCTAGGCGAATCCTCACCATTGGATTGTCATCCTCCCGTTGAACGTGGGGAGCACAGAGCCGTCAGAATTTAATGGAGGACGCGTTGCGCACACCGAGGCGTCAGTAACGCGTCTTGGGCAGATGAAAAGACTCCAGCAATGACGCGTGACAGGACTTGGTGGGACACGTCGTAGGCCCGAGGACATCAAAATCCTCCTCTCCGCCCGAGGATGCGAACAGCAAGATTTTGAGGGGCTATTGTGGGGCTAGCAAGTCAGACAGCCCGGCCCACTTCGTTCCAGGACCGAAGGCACGAGCTGAGGAGCCGTTCAAGGTCCGAGGATGAAAGTAAGAAGCCCAAGAGCCCAATAAGCCACACCGAGGACGACTCTATCCTCGGACATCCGACACCATAAAGTAAACAGGCAACACGCCATCTAGGGAGCCTTCCTGACTATTCGAAGAGCAGAGAGCAAGTACCACGCGCCAGCAATGAAAGCATGGTGGAGGAGCAAGTTTAGGACGAACTGTCACCTCCACATTAAATGCCCTCAACTACCGTCCTGGCCGCATTAATGAGGAGAGGACTTCACGACAGTGCCACCTTGGTTGCCGCAACCCACAAAGGGAATGGGAAGGCGGCTGATGGGACAGGCACTCAAGTAATGGCCTGATTGCTCAACAAATGTAGGGCTAGGATCGATTGGGGGAAGGGCATATAATGTAAGAAACCCCTCCTGAAATAGGGGGGGGAAAAGGAATATTGGAGCAACCTGTATTCTCTGAGAAAACCTTGTAATCAATCTTTAAAGAAATTATAAGAGCTCCAAGCCCTTGAGAACACGTCCGAGGAGCATTATTACGCATTCCAATTCACATTCAGGTTATCTAACCCGCATGCAACCATGCATGGCCGTTGCACTTCTCACCAACGCTTATTTCTTGAGCCCATTCTCTATAAATTCATTGCGGGGTAAACTAGGCTTGGGTCCACTCCCTCAAACCCGGTCCCTACACTCTCTCCTCACATTCCCTACAATTTCGGCAACTTGGTTGCCACAATTGCTTTCCCATTTGGGCACTCCCCCTAACATGCATTTTGGGCACTTCACGGGCAGGACTGGGCAGGACAAGAATTTTGGTAATCTCATTACCAAAATTCAATTTTTTCTCCCTCCCCATCGCATCACTCAACTTTCTTCTCTTTCATACTTTTTCTTACAATTTTGGCAACACCGTTGCCGAAATTCAGTCTCTCTCCCCATTTTGCTAAATAACTTTGAACAGTACCTATAACAACAATAAACTCCGTTTTTTGCAATATTTAGCCAAAGGACTCATTCGCAATGTGCTATTTAATCTATTCTCTTTTTCACGTGAAAAGATACAAATCATACCTAGGTGGCCTGCCTGATGTCAAATACTGGATAAAGGTCATGTTTACAACTTGTTTTAGTTCAATCTTTTCCTAATTAACTTATATCCAACTAGATTGAACCCAAACCTGTTCACCCTGTTAGTTTACTAGGTCTAGGATTTTTTTTTTTTTTTTGGGAAGAATTGCTAGGTCTAGTTGGAATTCTATTTAAAATAAAATAAAAAAATAAAAAAAGAAGCGCAGAAATATCAATTGCTTAACAGTGATACTATTTTCGAGTTGAAAAGAAAAATAAATCAAAACTAATAGAGATTGTGTCAAGGATGCACCCATTTTTAGCATTACAAAGTCTCCCTGAAATTGGCATTAGTAAACATAGTAAATCTTTTGCCAAGCTGTTTGAATTTGAGAAAGAATTAGTCTTAAACGTGGAAAAAATAGATACACCACACCCGTGAGAAAGTATAAATATATAACCTGCCAATAGCTTTTCCTGTAGCAGCTAACTCCTACAATCGTGGTGGCGACGTTCATGCTCCACCTAATCCTTGCACCAAGATCAACCATTGTCGTGGTGGTCCTCAATATTAGATCAACTAATACCGTGGTAGTTCTTTTTATTATTTTTTAAATAACCAGTTCTCCCAAAAGCTTCCTCTCAAAAAAAAAAAAAAAAAAAAAGTTCTCCCAAAAGCTAGCTCCCTTTGAACCTTCCAAGGAAAAGCAAATGTCTTTGGTTTTTTTTTTTTTTTTTTTCCTAAGTTTCCTGTATGAATAACAATCCTAATGTAATTTTGTTTGATAAATACATATCTCTTGCAAGCATATGAACACTTTAAATTGCAAGCATAGCACTAGAGCTACTATTAGAATTGCCTAAAACAATACAATGCAGATATCGAGCAATAACATTTAGTCCATTTCAAGTTCTTGGGCCATCAAAATACAGGGTCCACACCACGTTGCATAGAAATCAAACAATATTCATTAAACGTCAAGCTCAAGTTTCTCCCTTAACCAGCTCCTGAACACTCTGATCTGACAATTTCTTCTGCTCACCCAATACTTTTTTTTTTTTTTGTTTTTTGGAGTAAACAATAGTAATACTTATTAGAATACACACGAAAATAGTAATATTAGTGTTTTAAACCGGGTTTATAATACATTACATAACTAGAGTACAACTACAAAAGGGCCTAACCTTTTGCTCACCTAATACAACAAACATATTCTATGAGATTTGTTAAGAGTAAATTCTCATCTATATATCTATATATACTATAAAACTGAAAACGTTTGATTATTTGTTGACTTTCTAATATTTCACCACATAAGCTTTAACAAATCATTTTTTTAGTTTTTATTTATATAATTTTTAAACTAATTACTACAGGACTCTATGGAAAACCCTAAAACCCTCACAATTTTACAAGATTTTGTCTCTGGAAACCCTAAAACCCCACACGCAGAACCAAACTGTTATAGAGTCTCTCTCAAAATCTTCAACACGTCCACTTTCAGCATCCTTGAATTTAAACCCAGCAACAAGCACCACATTGAAAGAGAGCATGAATGTGAGAAATAAGGGGAAGCGATCACAACGGGTTGACATTGCTTGAAATTATATTATGTTGGATTTCAAGCGGAGTATTATCAAAGTTAATATAGAGGAGGCCACCGACTTTCAAATTGCTTCAATAATTGCTTCCTACAGCTTCCACCATTGGTCTTCTTTGTCTCTAAAAACTCTAAACACCCCCCCCCCCCCAACGCAAGTAACTTTTCTCGACCTCTGTCTAATCCAATTAGAGCAAAAATTAGGTCACCTTGATTTCACTTTTTAATTCAGTGCTTGGCTTTTTCTTTTTCTTTTTTTTTTTCTTTTTTGAAGCTTTGATTTGTTTGTCTCTCTCTCTCTGCCAATCACACCTCTAAAAAAAAATTCTTTATTATTTTGGTGTGGACTTAATTAACGAGACTCTATGTTTCATGCACTAAAATTGGTGGACAAAATACCTGATTGTTTTAATCCTATTTTGGAAATTGTACCATGTCCATTTTTGTAGGTCTCATTAGCTTGAATTCAAGTTTGACTCACATTACTAATCAATTATAGAATACATAACAAAGCATGCTCAATGTCTAACAACCACACACAACAGTACATGCTCCATGTCTTACAGATAATCAATATGTAAACAACTAAACCGTAAACCCAACTATGTTACCTGTCATATTAGGTGAAAGCTATGTTATTCTGTGGAGATTAAGTTCTTGGTCTCAGGTTCTTAAAAGCTTTCTTTGAATTGTCTATATAAAATGTTTTTTATTTCGCTCTGTCTTTCTCTTTTTGGTGAAAATTTCTTATTAATCCAGTCATTTAATTTAGCTCTATATACAAAAATCTACTATAGTCATTTAGCCTCTGTTATAGGCAATCAAAAGGAATAATCTTTGTGCCTTTGTGGTTGTTACTATCCACTAATAGGGTTCATCATTCCAAATTTTAAGTTGGGTTATTTTAAGGTATTTTTTTTGGATATTATAGAAGAGATTGTCTATTTGTTAAATAATTAGAAAATATTCATTGCAAAGCAGAATTTGTTAAATGGGTATAGAATATGATGTGTTTGATTTTTTTATTTATTTATTTATTTTTGTTTTTATTTATTCAAATTGGGAATCTATGAGTTATGGGTCATGAATTATGGATTTTAACAAATTTCTCAAATCAAATGATAGTGTGGGATTAAGGGGTTTGTGGTTTTATCAACAAGTATTGCAATAGGTTACTATAGTAGACACTCATTAAACAATAAATTTAGGGGTATAAAACTTTTTTAATGTGTTAAATTCTTAATTTGTAGATTTTATTTGATCAAGATTCAAGAGCTGCACTTATCAATTTAAACAAAATTTAATTAAAAAAGATCAAGAGCTCTATATTGGGGAACATATTCAATTTCAAGTGCATTAAAAAATTATGTTAGTTTGTAATCAATTATATTTTTTTTTTATGTTCCATAGCATTTTTATAATCAATATAGGAGGTAAATTGTAAATTACACCCCTAAAGTATGGGGGTGATTAGATTTTACACCATAAAGTTTAAGAATTTAGATTTTACCCCTTAAAGTTTGAAGGTGTTTGGATTTTACACCCTAATGTTTCAGAATTTAGATTTTACCCCCTATATTTTAGGGGTGTTTGGATTTCACTTCTTTAAGTTTTGAGGTGTTTGGATTTTAAACCTTAAAGTTTCAGAATTTGGAGGTGTAAAATCTCAACCATCCCAAACTTTAGTAAAATCCAAATTCTGAAACGTCATGGTGTAAAATCCAAACACTCCAAACTTAAGGGGGTAAAATCCAAATTCTAAAAGTTTAAAGTGTAAAATCCAAATACCCCCAAACTTTAGGGGTGTAATTTGCAATTTACCCTAATAACAATAACTATTTAAGACATTTTTTTTCTTCATTTCATAACATATAATTGTTTAATATATGTTTTAGCTATATAGTGTTATTTATAAATTCAATATCTGCATTTGTAGTAAAATAAACCAAGATTAAATCATATATATCATACTCAATAAATTTCCCGTGCGTCGCACAGGTTAAATACTAGTTAACCTGAACAATGATACACTGATGCAGTAGCTTATGTACAACATAAAAGCTAGCTAACTAACTTCACAACTATAACTACCTTCTAACAAACAGAAAGACTATAACTAATCACACACGTGCACAGCACATGCTTATTACTAGACTAATCTACATACAGTCTAACTAACACTATTAACAACTACAACACTACATGTCGTTTAGCCTGGTCTTTCTTCATTTTCTATGTCTTTGCTCACTTCTGATTCTGATCTGGCTTCTTTATCCTTCAGCCTTGATCTGTGATTTATACTCCCCTTCAAGATGGACATCAAGAGAATGAATATTAATGAAAATGCCTATCTTGACAAGTAGAGCTGAAAACTGAATTTGGATGCATAGAGAACATTGAAATTAAAATATGGAAAAAGATTAAAATTTTCAAACCCAATTTTGCTTCCAGAAGAATCTAAACCATATACTCGTATAACATTCACTAAACTGAAAACTCTGCTCCCTATATTTCCAAATAGCAAACAAACTGAAACATGGTGGTTCTTTTTAATCTACTAATTCTCCCAAAGGGTAGCTCCCATTGAACCTTCAAAGAAAAAGCTAATGTCTTTGGTTTTTTTTTTTTTTTTTTTCCTAAGTTTCCTGTATGAATAGCAATCCTAATGTAATTTTTTTAATGGAAAAATCTCTTTCATTACTTTTTTTTTTCTTGGAATCTCTTTCATTACTACTGATAATAATCGTAGAGTAATGTCCACGTATTTGTTTGCTTCATGCTACTGTCACCAATCCATCTACCTTGTAAATTTGTAACTGTTAGAATTATATGGTTATAATGGTAAATTTATTATCTCCTAACAATTTAAACTTTTGGAAAAATCGATAATTTAACTGTAATGCTCTAGCGGTGGAGAACCAACCTTCATCTCCACGATGCTTATCGTTATGGTTGGACCAAATGCACCATATTATAATGACAAGTATCTCTAGGGCTAAGAAGCATGGACACACATACACAGTCCGATGCATTACAATAAGTATCTCTAATTAATATAAATTTTTAGGTATATTTATATATTTGAGGTTTATTGTATTTGTTTGCTTCATGCTACTATCACCAATCCATCTACCTTGTAAATTTGTAACTGTTAGAATTATATGGTTATAATGATAAATTTATTATCTCCTAACAATTTAAACTTTTGGAAAAATAGATAATTTAACTGTAATGCTCTAGTGGTGGAGAACCAACCTTCATCTCCACGATGCTTATCGTTATGGTTGGACCAAATGCACCATATTATAATGACAAGTATCTCTAGGGCTAAGAAGCATGGACACACATACACAGTCCGATGCATTACAATAAGTATCTCTAATTAATATAAATTTTTAGGTATATTTATATATTTGATGTTTATTGTATTTTTTATAAATGGGTAATAATCCTCAAAATCTTTAAAAACAAATCTAAAATTAATTTTTTAAAATAATGAAATGTGGTGCATGATGACCTTACAAGGGCAAGTTTGGTATGTTGTAATAGATCATATAATGGAATGGTAAATGGTTATTCATGTAGAATAGCTATTTGGTTGCATCTTCATTACATGGAATGATTATTCCATAGTAATAGCTTAAAGATAATCATTATAAAAATGCAACTATTTGGCCACTAATGCTACGATTGTATAGTGATATTAATTAAAAAAAGGGGAAATTACAGTAAATCCACCTGTGATTTGGCCCATTTTCACTTTGCCTACCCGTGGTTCAAAACTTAACATTTTGCCCACCTAAGGTTACTTCTGTTAGGACTCTGTTGCCCACCTCTACCTTTGCCGTTGGAAAAACATATTTTTAGGAAAAAACAAACATAACAAGAATCAAAAAGTTAGGGTTTGTATAAAAAAAAAAGTAAACCCAATAAACCCAGTACTTCTTCCATAGTAGAACTGAACTACTTAATCCCACGATTCAACAACCAAAATCTCCACCAAAACCTCAAAACTATTATCCAAACCTCCAAACTCAAACCCTTTATCATTGATTTCTTCTGTGATGTTGCTTTTGAAGTGGCCACAAACCTTGACATCCCCACTTACTATTTCTTCACCAACAGCGCAAGTTTCCTAGTTTCATTACTATACTGCCCCACTTTGTATAAGAAAATGGATAAAAGCTTAAAAGATCCTGTAAACATGTTTGACTTGCTTGAAACAAAAGTTAGGGTTTATATCCAATCAAACCCAATAAACCTAGTTCCAACTTCAACTTCAAACCCAGTAAACCCGGTTCCAACCCACCCCTAATTCCAACTTCAAACCCACCTTGAATCCCAACCACAATAGCAAAACACTTGAATCATGCAATCCAAAACATCAAGTATCTAACTCACTCATAACCCATAAACCCAATCAACAACGTATTAGTGGTGGATCTGCTTCGCTCTCTCTCTAGAATTTGGAGAGAATCTTATCAGTCCCTCTCTCGATTGACATAATTTTTTGATGGCCTTTCGCCGTGGTGGCAGGTCCTCCTTAACTCCACCATTGAAGAGAGAGAGAGCACAGAGAGATGAGAGAGAGATTGTTGTAGAAGAACAAGTGAGAGGAAAGAGAGAGGGAGAGTAGGAAAATATAATATTTATGGTTGTTGACTTAGGTTTGATTTTTCTAAGTGTATGTTCTTCATGTTTGTGAATTTTGAGAGACCAATACCATATTTTAATCTTGTTTTTCTTTTCTTTTGTTTTTTTTTTTTTTTTTTTTTTCTTGTTTTGAGAGAAAAGAGACATAAAATGGGAGTAAAAAGACTTATTTACCCCTATTTTTTGATAGAGGTGGATAACAGAGACTAAAAGGAAGTAACCTCAGGTGGGAAAAGTGTTAAGTTTTAAACTACAAGTAGGCAAAGTGAAAATGGGCTAAACTATAAGTGGGTTTATTGTAATTTCCCTTTAAAAAAAATTATAATGAAACTATTAAGCTATTAAAATATTAAAGGAAAAAATGCAAGTTACACCCTTTAGGTTGTTCAATTTTGATTTTAGTCCTCTAATTTTCACTTTGGTCATTTTATTCCTCTAAGTTTTGTGAGAGACCATGCCTCTAGCCCAACTTTCAAATTTAAATAAACAAATAAAATTAAAAAAAAAGGTTTGGCATAACCCACTTGAATGGGTGTAGTCATGTTATCGCTTCTCGAGAAAAAGTGAAGGTTCTACTGATGTTATCATCCCCCCTAATTAGTTCAAGATTTTTAGAATGGAATTACCACTTATTTAATTAGAAGAATAAGAAAACCAAATTGAAAAGTACATCTCTTTGTTGATGAATTGAAATTGTACGTGTAATACCCAGAAATTTTGAGGTCTAGCAATTCTTATCTTATAAATATGTATTTTATTTTGAGAATTATGTGAAGGGATCAAATTTTTATCAGCTTTTGAGATTGAGGTGAAAATTCTATTATCTAAAGAAATAAGTTAAGAGAGGGATATTTTGGTAATTGGAACTAGATCAAACCCAAATCACTTTCAACCTTAATAGCCGTAACTCCTTTCCTTTTAGTTTTGACGTTACTTTGAGATCTCTCTCTTTCCTCTGTTCACTATTTCACCCTTGGGCTGTTCGCACCATTTTTCTTCCACCTACTATCTCGCTATTTAGCTAAAACCTCTTATCACTTTCTGCTCTAACTATTTGATCCATCTAAATCTGCTAGAATTGAGAAAGGTCCTCTTGGTTTGCCCAAGTCCAGGTAATCACCCAAGCATTTTTCCATTCTAAGGCTTTCTTAACTAATACAGTACACAACAAATTTATTTATGCGTTTGAGGGGATAAATTTGGACTGTAACATTTAATTTTTATGGGGTTTGATATATTGTGTTCTTTTTGGATCAATTTTTTGGATTGGGAATCCTACAGATTCAAGCATGTATTGGGTTGGGGATGGTTTAAGTGAATTTCTTGATAATAGAAGAGCTTAGGCTAAATAAATAAAAATTACTACAATGAAGGAAGGAGGGTCTGGACTAGTTGGACTCTAGGATGCTTAGTGAAATCAGTTACTCTATTGAATATATTTTGAGTATTTCTTGAATTGAGGTTTCTAGAGAGGAGTAAATTAAGTTTAGGTAAATATGCTTAAATTGGATTAAGTGGCTTTGTTTAAGTCTATGAATTAATTTGTGTATTGGATTGTAATAGGTTGAACTCCTAATTTTGGTGTCCTTTTGGTATGGCTTTTGGAAGTAACATTTCTCCTAATTGTTTTTATTTTGCTTATTCAACTGTATTTTAGCTACTGAATATTGTTTTACAATTTTATTTCAATTGTTTTAGCTACATTGATTTAAAGTAAAGAATAGCGAATCATCAAAAATATATTTGATTACTATATATATGATTTTATATATGTATATTTTGAATGAGATATATATTTATTTAAACTATGATCTTGGACAATCTAACTATGTTTTAATCTCTGATACCTAACCAATGGAGGTTATTCATTGATACCAAAACTAGTTTCATCTGGGGCATCACTAGTCTATCATGTTTCTAGACCCAGCTAATAAGGGATATACATTACCACTAAGCTAATTTAATCTAAATCTGATGCCCACTCATGAGGATATAGTGCGATCATAGTCATAAAAGATTGTGAAGAATATGAATTTGTTTGAGTATTGAATTATTTTAAGTCTATGAAACTTCTTGTATTTATTTTGAAATCCATAGTATGTTATAACTTTTGATAAATGTGAAATATTTGATCTTATGTAAAATGTATTATTTTGTCAATCTATATGCTTGTTTCATCTAGTTAGGATTTAGTTAATTATTGAGTTGTAAACTCACCCCCCGCCCCCCTTCTTTTTTCCCTCCAGTTTCAGATTATGAAAAATAGCAAGTTTTGGGGCTTTTTCTAAGGGTGTACGCATGAAAAAAAAATTAGGAATTTTTGGAATAAGATGATTTTGTAATAACTAGTATATCTTTTGTTTAATGGTCATGAGATTTGGATTGTTGTTTCTATTGATACTTTGGAGATCTTTCAAAATTACATTATTGCAATAGGATAATTCTTAATCATAATTATTCAATGGGAAAGGGGATGTTTTGTAAAATCATCAATCAACAGAGAATTAATGTCATCCATAACCACTTGAAGAGGACACTGTAAAGCATGATCAATCTTAGTAGGTTAATTTAGAAGAAGAAAATAATGGCTGATGATAGTAATCTACAAGTAATGAAGAAATATTATCATCTCTAGTACACATCTCATCCCTTTGATTCCTAAGGTCACTTATTTGATTTCTATGAAATCTTTGGGAAGCTCTACTATGGAAATATCTAGTATTTTTATCCCCAGACTTTATTCATTGTGATTGAGACCATTAGTGTCACATTTTTTCTTCTTGAATAAACAAACCATTAATCTCTTTCTTCAGTTGGAGTACTTTATCAAATTTGCCTCCTCCACGGGCCTCTTCTTATGATCATTTCAAAAATAAAAAAATAAAAATTTCTTCTCAATGGGGGAGGGGGATTTGATCATTGTAAGAGGCTCTAGATGAGTAACTCTTGATATTTATCATTTACTATTAAAATGCACCACCATTCAACTTTTATTTTAGAGTATTCTCATGTTTGTTTTTTGTTTGCTTTTATGTGAAAAGATACAAATAATATCAGGCTGGCCCGATGCGTTAAATATTGGATAAGGATCATGTCTGCAATGTGCTATTCAATCTATTCTCTTTTTTACGTGAAAATATACAAATCATACCTGGGTGGCCTGCCTGATGTCAAATATTTGATAAAGGTCTAGGTTTTTTTTTTTTTTTTTTTTTTTGGGAAGAATTGCCAGGTCTGTTGGAATTCTATAAAAAAAATAAATAATAAATTTTAAAAAAAAAAAAAAAGCGAAAATATAAATTTTTTAACTGTGATACTATTTTCGAGTTAAAAAGTAATGGATATGTTAAGTCATAAAAAGAAAAATAAATCAAAACCAATAGAGATTGTGTCAAAGATGCACCCATTTTTAGCATTAATTACAAATTATCCCTGAAATTGGTATTAGTAAACATAGTAAATCTTTTGCCAAGCTGTTTGTGGAAAAAATGGATACGCCACACCCCAAGACCCAAGTATAAACATATAACCCGCCAATAGCTTTTACTATAATATCACAACGTAGAAAAAATTGTAAGAGTAAAAGTTGACCCAAAAAAAAAACAAAAAAAGATGAGCTTAACTTGGTTCAACAGGAAGTCATGGCTCTTGTGCTTTGTTTTTTATATAAGCATGGTGGTTCTGATCAATGGCATAGCAGCTAGAAATATCAATGAAGATGGTGGCTATGTTCCTGTTCCGGCTAACCACTACAATCGTGGATGCAACAAGATCAATTATTGTCGCGGTGGCTAATGTCTTTCGTTTTTTTTTTCCCCCCTATATGAATAACAATCCTAATGTAATTTTGTTTGATAAATATATATCTCTTGCAAGCATGTGAACACTTTAAATTGCAAGCATAGCATTAGAGCTACTATTAGAATTGCCTAAAACAATATAATGCGGATATCGAGCAATAACATTTGGTCCATTTCAAGTTCTTGGGCCATCAAAATACAGGGTCCACACCACGTTGCATAGAAATCAAACAATATTCATTAAACGTCAAGCTCAATTTTCTCCCTTAACCAGCTCCTGAACACTCTGATCTGACAACTATAACAACCTTCTAACAAACAGAGAGACTATAACTAATCACACACGTGCACAGCACATGCTTATTACTAGACTAATCTACATACAGTTTAACTAAAACTATTAACAACTACAACACTACATGTCGTGTAGCCTGGTCTTTCTTCATTTTCTATATCTTTGCTCACTTCTGATTCTGATCTAGCTTCTTTATCCTTCAGCCTTGATCTGTGATACTCCCCCTCAAGATGAAAATCATGAGAATGAATATTGAAAATGTCCATCTTGACAAGTAGAGCTGAAAACTGAATTTGGATGCATAGAGAACATTGACATTAAAATATGAAAAAAGATTAAAAATTTCAAACCCAATTTTGCTTCCAAAAGAATCTAAACCGTATACTCATATAACGTTCAGGAAACTAAAAACTCTGCTCCCTATATTTCCAACTAGCAAACAAACTGAAACATGGTGGTTCTTTTTATAAGCATGGTGGTTCTTTTTAATCTACTGATTCTCCCAAAGGTTAGCCCCCATTGAACCTTCCAAGAAAAAGCTAATGTTTTTTTTTTTTTTTTTTTGGGTGCTCCTATAAGTTTCCTGTATGAATATTAATAGCAATCCTAATCTAATTTTGTTTAATGGAAAAATATCTTTCATTACTTTTTTTTTTCTTGGAACCTCTTTCATTACTACTGATAATAATCGTAAAGTAATGTCCATGTATTTGTTTGCTTCATGCTATGATAATCACCAATCCATCTACCTTGTAAATGTAATCATTAGAATTATATGGTTAAAATTATTAAATTTATCATCTCCTAATAGTTTAAACTTTTAGGAGAATCGATAATTTAACTGTAATGCTCAAGCGGTGAGGAACGAACCTTCATCTCCACGATGCTTATTGTTAAGGTTGGACCAAATGCACCATGTTATAATGACAAGTACCTCTAGGGCTAAGAAGCATGGATACACATACACAGTATGATGCATTACGACAAGTATCTCTAATTAATATTTATATATTTTATGTTTATTGTATTTTTTTATAAATGAGTAATAATCCTCAAAATCTTTAAAAACAAATCTAAAATTAATTTAAAAACAAAAAATAAATGAAATGTAGTGCATGATGACCTTATAAGGGCAAGTTTGGTATGTTGTAATAGAATGGCTATTCATGTAGAATAGCTACTTGGTTGCACCTTCATTATACGGAATGATTATTCCATAGTAATAGCTTAAAGATAATCATTATAAAAATGCAACTATTTGGCCACTAATGCTACAATTATATAGTAATAGTAATTAAAAAATTATAATGAAACTATTGAGCTATTAAAATATTAAGGGCAAAAATGCAAATTGCACCCTTTAGGTTGGTCAACTGTCATTTTAGTCCTTTAATTTTTACTTTGGTCATTTTAATCCAGTAAGTTTGGTGAATGATTGTGCCCTCAGTCCAACTTTCAAATTTTTTTTTTTTTTTTTTTAAATTAAGTTTGGCATAACCCCGCGAATGGGTGTAGTCGTGTTATTTCTTCTAGAGAAAAATTGAAGGTTCTACTAATGTCATCATTCCCCCTAGCTAGGTCAAGATTTTTAGAATGGAATCACCACTTATTTAATTAGAAGAATAAGAAAACCAAATTGAAAAGTACATCTCTTTGTTGATGAATTGAAATTGTATGTGTAATACCCAGAAATTTTAAGGTCTAGCAATTCTTATCTCATAAATATGTATTTTGTTTTGAGAATTATGCGGAGGGATCAAATTTTTATCAGCTTTTGAAATTGAGGAGAAAATTCTATTATCTAAAGAAATAAGTTAAGAGAGGGGTATTTTTGGTAATTGGAACTAGATCAAACCCAAATCACTTTCGACCTTAATAGTTGTAACTCCTTCCCCTTCTTTTAGTTTTGACGTTACTTTGAGATCTCCCTCTCTCCTCCATTCACTAGTTCACCCTTGGGCTGTTGCACCATTTTTTCTTCCACCAGCTATCTCACTGTTTAGCTGACACTTCTGATCACTTTCTGCTCTAACTATTTGATCCATCTAAATCTGCTAGAATTGAGAAAGGTTGCATCTATAGTCTTGGTTTGCCCAAGTCTAGGTAATCACCCAAGCCTTTTTTCATTCCAAGGCTTTCTTAACTAATTCAGTACACCAAATTTATTTATGAGTTTGAGGGGATAAATTTGGAGTGTAAAATGTTAATTTTTATGGGGTTTGATGTATTGTGTTCTTTTTGGATCAATTTGTTGGATTGGGAATCCTACAGATTCAAGCACGTATTAGGTTGGGGATGGTTTAAGTGAATTTCTTGATAATAGAAGAGCTTAGGCTAAATGGATAAAAATTACTACAGTGAAGGAATGAGGGTCTGAACTAGTTGGACTCTAGGTTGCTTAGTGAAATCAGTTACTCTATTGAATATATTTTGAGTATTCCTTGAATTGAGGTTTCTAGAGAGGAGTAAATTAAGTTTAGGTAAATATGCTTAAATTGGATTAAGTGGCTTTGTTTAAGTCTATGAATTAATTTGTGTATTGGATTGTAATAGGTTGAACTCCTAATTTTGGTGTCCTTTTGGTATGGCTTTTGGAAGTAAGTAACATTTCTCTTAATTGGTTTTATTTCACTTATTCTACTATATTTTAGCTACTGAATATTGTTTTACAATTGTTACAATTTTATTTCAACTGTTTTAGCTACATTGATTTAAGTAAAGAATAGCTACATTGATTTAAGTAAAGAATAGCGCGCAAATCATCATAAATATATTTGATTACTATATATATGATTTTATATATGTATTTTGAATGAGATATACATTTATTTGAACTATAATGGTGGACAATCAAGCTATGTTTTGATCTGGCACCTAACCAATGGAGGTTATTTATTGGTACCAAAACTAGTTTCATTTGGGGTATCACGAGTCTATAGTGTTTCTAGACCCAGCTAATGGGGATATACATTAGCACTGAGCTAAATTCATCTGAATCTAATGCCCAGTCACAAGAATATAGCGCGACCATAGTCATAAAAGATTGTTAAGAATATGAATTTGTTTAAGTATTGAATTATTTTAAATCTATGAAACTTCTTGTATTTATTTTGAAATCCATAGTATGTTATAACTTTTGATATATGTGAAATATTTGATCTTATGTAAAATGTATTATTTTGTCAATCTATATGCTTGTTTTAGCTAGTTAGGATTTAGTTAATTATTGAGTTGTCAACTCACACCCACCCCTGCTCCCCTTTTTTTCCCTCTAGTTTCAGATTATAAAGAATAGCAAGTTTTGGGGCTTTTTCTGAGGGTGTACGCATGAAAACAGATTAGGAATTTTTGGAATAATATGATTTTGTAATAACTAGTATATCTTTTGTTTAATGGTCATGAGATTTGGATTGTTGTTTCTAGTGATACTTTGGAGATCTTTTGACAATTACATTATTAAGGATATCTTTGGATTTATTGATGAAATTTTCTTTAAGGATAATTTTTAGATTGCTAAGAAGGCTTTGCACACTTGTAAGGTGAAAACTTTATAAGCATGCGGCCGTTATCACGTGCCTATCTTTATGGTCGGGTTCTGGGCATGACAATACGTCTTTGTGAAGTAACTAAATATAACATGTCTTTGGTCCTAAATAGAATATAAGACAAAAGTACATTATGTTGAATCTGATAGGATACTATGCTTTAGCGTTATATTTTACTTACAAATACTATATAACATTGTATTGTACTTGGTGTATCAATTGTATCTGATTATGCTGAGTTGGCAGGTTCAATTAGTTAGTTGGTTTAGTATTAAGTTCGGAATATGGCATAAAATGCCACATTGTATTGAGGCAATTAGAAATCAAATTATTCTTCTCTCTCTCTCTCTCTCTCTCTCTCTCTCTCTCTCTCTCTCTCTCTCTCTCTCTCTGTGTGTGTGTGGAGGTCTAGGTCCCTTTGAAGTGGCCTACAATTCTTTCCACCATTTCCATTAGATGCTTATCAAAATCTTATTTACATTCTATAAAAATAAACTTATATGGAAAGGAATTGATCAAGAACATTTTATTTAAGTTCGGAGGTTAGATTACAGGATTGAGAATGTGTTAGACACCTAACTTGCCTGGTGAAACCTGTTTTCTAGACTTTGGTGGCCAATGATCATATCACATCATTTAAACAATTATAGCATCCAAGAACAAGTGAATGAAGAGTGTGATAATCATTGCTAAACATGATGAAACCCTATTCTAGGCATGCAAAGATAGATCAAAATAATTGAATTTGAAAACATGGTGAATTTGTGTGTGATTTGATTAACCCAACTCTAGAGCAAGTGAACATGTTATTTAAATTGAAAACCTCTTATCATGCAAAAATTAAGAACAACCTAGATCTAACATGCTAGCAATCAAGAATATGTGAAGAACTAGAAATAAAAGCATGATTGAATCTAAATAAACTATGGCATAATTAAAAGAAAGATTTAGAAAGTTTACATGTATGCACCAGCATTCTTGAGCACTCCAAGCAAGAAAGCTTCTCTGGAGCGAGATTCGTGAATATGAAGTTAGTAGCCTGAGACAAAGAGGTCCAAACTATCCCTTCTAGTGAATTAAGACCAGGAGGTCCAAGACACCAAAGGTACTTTCCTACCACTAACTCTAGAAATAAGTACAAGGTTCTCTAGAGGGGGGCTCATGAATACTAGGAAGTTGGTAGCTTAAGACTAGGAAATCTAAATTGTCCCTTTTAGGGAATTGAGACTAGGAGGCCTAATATACCAAATGCATCTTCCTATTACTAACTCTAGAGAGGAGGGACAGGGACCTCCAGAAAGGGACTTGTGAATACTAGGAAGTTGGTAGCTTGAGACCAAGAGATCCAAACTATCACTTCTAGAGAATTGAGACCAGGAGGTCCAAGATACCAGTTGCATCTTCCTACTATTATCGAGAGAGAGAGAAATCTCAGTTTACTAGAAAGATCTAAGATTTTAGGGTGCTATGATATGATACTAGAGGGGGATATTTATACTAGATGTTGTGGAAGTTTATAATGAGAGCTTTTCCATGTGAGATTATGAAAATTCTGACTTTGGTGCATTAATTGAGAGTTTGGAGGGCTGGGGAGCAAGCAAAAGAGTTGAAAGTTCAGTTCTTCACATAACTTCCCTACAACCAGCAAGGTCAACCTCAAAAAATCATATCTCACTCGTATCTTAATGAAACAAATCCATTCTTGTGCTTTAATTGAAACTCTGGATGTCTAGTTTTCAAAAACATTGACCTCACCCAAAAATTCAAAATGGCCTGAGAGATATTCACGAAATAGTAAGCAAAATACATTTTTTTTGGAGAAGAATTTCAACCCAATTATTGTTAATAGCTCTCAATTTAACTCTCTTTTACCATAAATAAGCCCCATTAACTTTCTTCCTGAATGCATTGTTTTGCTATCTTATAGACAATCTTCACTTTGCTGACTGTGTTTTTGTTTCATATCCAAGTGAGAAACCTCCAATAGACGTGGGGGGATTATATGTACCACTTCGGACTCAAAGTTTCTATTAAAAAAAATGCCTCAAATGGTAGGAAGAGTGCGCAACATGTCCCTTTGCCAAGATTGAGTTTCCATGTTAGTTAGGGTTGTGACCTCTAGTTCTTCACCAATATCAATCCTCGTTATGATCGTGCTTGAGTTAAATTGGGCGAGTTAAGGTCATTATGGGTTGGAAAAATTCCAATCCACCACCAACCAAACTCTACAACTATCGAGTCGATTGAAAATCCAGTATTTCACTCGATGAGTTGTGCAGCTTGGCAAGTTTATCCAAAAATAGTAGTATTTTTTTTTTTTTTTGGTAGGGATTGATTGGGTGTGGACAAGTAATATATGTAATTATATGCGGGCATGTCAATCATCGGCAAGTTAGTAAAATCTCAACCTACAAGTCAAATTGACTTTCTAATTTGATGATCGAAATCACCCAACCCGCATCTTGCATATAATAACTTGCATGGGATGGCGCATGTGGAAGAGTTGGGTGAGAGAGCTGAGGTGGGTTTACACGGCCCTAATCCTCGTAGAGATCACCATGTATGTCATTAGGGTGGAAAGCCAGTAGTCTTCCTATTGTTCCCTAACCGCTATCTTAGCCTATTTTCCATACTATCGTTGCCTCCATGATGACTTGCCAAGTATATGATGGGTTATTTCTAATCCTGGGCATTTTTCAAAAAATAAAATCTTATGAATAACAACCTTAATTGGCAAATAGGCTAGAAACAACGTTAAGAGGTTATAGCTGCTGCAATGTCAAGAATTAAACCCATAGAAGCTACAAAAGGATCTAATTGAAGGTGACTATCTTAGTTTTGAATCTCTAGCAAGAATCTGATCCACATTGTAGGATAATTGTAGATGCAACTGATGAATGTTGTTGTTGTTGTTGTTTTTTTTTTTTTTTTTTTTTTTTTTATCCGATATAGAATTTTACTCTATCCTAATCTAAATGTATTTGCATGAATTTTTCTCCTAGAAACTTGAATCTTAACCCTTACCTCTCTCTCCCTCACTCTACAAGAACTTATATTTATAAGGCAACCATCACACAAATGTTGGTTACTAGCAAAATAAATTTTTATTTTTTTATGAAGCATTATGTCTATAATACTTTCACAACAAGTATATTTTTAGTTAAGTATAACTATATAGCTAAATTTTAAGATGAGAACCTAAGGAACAACACTTAAATACTGTACCTTAGTTTTGTCCTTAAGTTATTATTCATTCAATTTTTTTTTTTTTTTTTTTGAGAAACTCATTCAATTTTGAACTCACTACTAAAAATGCTTTTTTACACATTAAGAACAGCCAGTAATAACATAACACTTAAAATTTGTTGTGAAAATATTAAAACGTAACATTTTTTTTCATTGCCCTAGATTTATGTAATAGCTATTGTGAAGTAAGTGTGGAACTGGATTTCTCTTTTGCATATCATTATTCCTGTTTTGTTGGGTTGCTTGGTCAATGAAAAAAAAGAGAGAACCCATTAACAAAAGGACTGTGTCAGTGATATGCATGTGTAATTTTATAGTGATAGAGGGAGGGGCCAAGGGAATCCTTTGAGAAAAGGTCATGGAAAGCTACAAGAAAAGTGCAGCAACGTAAGCAACAAGTTCCTTTTGGCAAATTAAATACTTATCCTCAGAGTTCCAGGACCTGAGAAAGTCTTTAGTAATCCTCAAAAAGTTATAACTAAAAACAAACAATGAGAAATATAAAAATAGGAACCGAACAATACTATAGTCGTTAATAGTTGGCAAAGAAAAATATAGCCGTTGGAAGCTTGTCTGTATTAAATGAAGTACTCTTACAATAAAAGTTGAGCCAATGAGCCAATGACTAATGAATAATAATAATATTTGAATAGCATCAAAATCTAGTGGGTGATTTGGGGTCCCATTTTAATCCTAGAGGGATCGATGTACCTTATGACTAAGGTGATTTTTTTGTCTTCTAAATTCTAAAATGTAATCGGAAAATGGAGATCAGATAAAGATAAATAATAAATAAAAGGGGAGCCCAAATCACTCTGATAAGAGTGAATAATATAGCGACTTATTTGAGGTTTTCATAGGAGGTCTATGGGGGCCAAGTTATATCTTCTTCAAAGTGTAACACTTGGAAACTTGCAGGATCCATAACCTGAAATAACCAAAGAAACCCATTAGAATTTTTTTTTTCTTTTTTTCAAATAAAAGAAATGAAATATTTTGTTTTATAAAAGAGGCATGTGCTTGTTTACAGCAGGTAAGCAGAAATTGAGTGCAAATGTGGTATTAGTTAAAGAAAAAGTTCATGTAATATATACTGTGTATTTACTTTTATTAAGAATTAAATCAGTACTACCAACTACAGTTATTCTTTTGTTTCTCAAAAAAATAAAAGAACCTACAGTTATTCTTCTAATTTGCTAATTTTTCAATGGTAGAAAACTTAGGAATAGTATTTATTTTTTTGATGATTTTTTTTTTTTTTTTTTTTTTTTTTTTGATGAACTTAGGAATAGTATTTAAGGTAATAAAAACATGATTGCATTGATCAATCATCAATGTAGTAAAAAGAACATTATCTTTTTTAAGAATCATTAAATTTAATCTACAATTCATTGGTTAGTGTAATCAAATGTTTAAAATCAACTAAGAAATCTAAAGGTATAATAATACATCACCCAAATCTCCCATAATCACCTAAGGTAAATATTCTTTTGCATCTGGGCAGCAGGAATCGTTATCATTTAACTCCTAGCATTTGACTACATACAGTTTGTATTTCCGTGTATGGACATAGGTTGTTTAATTCAGATTTAGGGTAAACCAATAGTATAATTCTTAATTATAATTATTCAATAGGGGTGGAGTGTAACCCCTCGAGTGTGCTACAGATTCTATCAATGTGCGCTACAGATTCCATGTAAACCAATAGGATAATTCTTAATCCTAATTATTCAATGGGAAAGGGGATGTGGGTTTTGCTCGAGAGGCACGGCACATTGTAAAGGATGTCATTATCGCTTGAATCCATTCAACCATTACATGAATAATTTAGAATTGTACCTCATAATTTTCATATAAATAAATAGGTAAAAATCCAAAACTGACCCTCTAACTTTCAGCATTTTTCATTTCAATTCTCTAAGTTTCAGTTTTGTCATTTCAGTCTTCTAAATTTCAATTGTTGTCAATTCGGTATTCTGTTAACAATCTGTTAACTTTCAGCCGTTTTGGCTCTTTTTTTCTTTTTCTTTTTTTTTTTCGTAATTAAAAAAAATAAATAAAAAACAAAACAAAACAAAGTTGACTGATATGAATCTTGAAACTTTACAGACTATGTTTGTTAGGCCTTATCTGGCCCCAAAGGCACGCAAGAGGTGTAACACCGATTACAACTTCTTCAATGTTGGCCTCATGAAGCTACCCTTCGATTTTCCTGGTACGGCATTTCGAAACGCGAGGACAGAGCAAAGAGAACATGAAGAAAGGAAAAGAACCCACATGCTTGATCGATTTCTAGATGCAAGAGACTGTGAAGGAGTTAACAGCTTTATCCGAATCCGGCGAAACCACGGCACTGTCGCCGCCAAACACTAGCGACGTCGAAATCGGAAGCTACCTCTTCGACTTTCTCTTCGCTGCTCAAGACGCTTCCACTTCATCGCTCCTCTAGGCCGTGACTCTCCTCGACTCGCATTCGGAGTTTTGGCAAAAGTGCGCGAAGAAGTCGAGTTGATATGGCTGCTGGAGTCCGATTCTTTGATAACCGGCGACCAGATAGCGCAAATGAAGTACACGCACGCGGTGGTGCTTGAGATTCTGAGGTACAGAGCTCCGGCGCCTTTGGTCCCACACATCGCGGCGAAGGATTTTCCATTGAACGAGTCGTACACGATTCCTAAGGGGACCATTGTTTTAACAAACACAGTCTGTGAAGTTTTTTTTTTTTTTTTTTAAATAACAGTTTTTTAATTTCTTTTAATTACAAAAAAAAAAAAAAAAAAAAAAAAAAAAAAAAAAACCAAAACGGTGTCGTTTTGCTCATTTAATGAAGACACTTAACAGATGGTTAACAAAATACCGAATTGACAATAATTGAAAGTTAGAGGATTGAAATGACAAAACTGAAAGTTAGAGGACTGAAATGAAAAATGTTGAAAGTTAAAGAGTCGGTTTTGAATTTTTGCCAAATAAATAATAATGACAAAAATTATTTCAGTATTTATTTCACTTACAAATCATTTGACAATTGGTTTAAACTGAACTCTGACGGCTCTTCCATGGGAAATCTAGGCAGAGCAGGCGGAGGAGGACTTATCCGAGACTCGAAGGGAGAATGGGTGAGTGGTTATGCTAGAGCAATCGGGTATACCACCAGTGTGGTGGCGGAGTTATGGGCTCTTTGTGATGGGATTAATCTATGCATTGATTTAAACTTGGAGAATGTTATAATTGAACTTGATGCTAAGCTTGTGGTGGATTTGCTTATGAAAGATGAGAGGAGTTCAAATGGTAATGAAATTATTATTGCTGACTGCAAGGAAGGTTTGAAGAGAATTTCGCGAGTTAGAATTCAGCACTGCTTCAGGGAAGCTAATAAATGTGCCGACACGCTTGCTAGAAGAGGTGTTGTTAGTCCAAATGATTTTGTTGTTTTTCAATTCCCTCCAGCTGATGTGGCTTTGTTGGCTAGTCTTGATGCGGCTAGAATATTGTATGAGCGTTTCTGCTCTAGTGTATCTGTTGGTTAGTTTTGTTTAATGTTTAATGCCTAATTACCCAAAAAAAAAAAAAAACAAAAAAACAAAAGGATCTAATTGAAGGCGACTATCTTAGTTGTATTGAATCCCTTGCAAAAATCTGATTCACATTGTAAGATAATTGTAGATGCAACTGACGAATGTTGTTTTTTTTTTTTTTTTTTTTATTAAAAATATAATTCTACTCTAATCTAATCTAAAAGTGTATTTGTGTGAATTTTTCTCCTGGAAACTTAAATCCTAACCCTTACCTCTCCCCCTCATTCTACAAGAACTTATATTTATGGGGCAACTATCATGCAAATGTTGGTTACTAGCAAAAGAAAAAAAAAATTATGAAGCACTACATCTATAATACTTTCACAACAAATTCTAGATTTAGGTATTATTCCTTAGATTTTCCCTCTTAAAATTCAGTTATGTGACTTTTTCCTCTTGGGATGCAAGTATATTTTTAGTTAAATACAACCACGTGACTGAATCTTAAGAGGAGAATATAAGAAACAACACCTAAACATTGTACCTAAATATTGCCTTAAGTTATTATTCGTTCAATTTTGAACTCACTACTAAAAAAAATACTTTTTTACACATTAATAACATCTAGTAACAGCATGCCACTTAAAATTTGTTACGAAAATATTATAAACATAACTTCTTTTTTTCATCGACCTAGATTTTTGTAATAGGGTTTTTTTTTTTTTTTTTTTTTTTTTTGGTAATAGCTATTGTGAAGTAGAGTGTGGAACTGGATTTCTCTTTTGCATATCAATATTCCTGTTTTGTTGGGTTGCTTTTTTTTTCTTCTTTTTTTTGTAAAAGAAGTCTGGTCATTCATTCAAACTGAAATTAAAATACAACGCGGTATAAAAGAAACGGTGAAAACAATAGGACTTTTAGATGCCACCAAGATGGATTAGGTGTTGAACCATTGGGTTGCTTGGCAAATGAAAAAAAGAGAGAACCCATTAACAAAAGGACTGTGTTAGTGACTCAGTGATATGCATCAGTAATTTTATGGGGCCAAGGGAATCCTTTCAGAAAAGGTCATGGAAAGCTACAAGAAAAGTGCAGCAACGTAACCAACAAGTTCCTTTTGCCAAATTAAATACTTATCCTCGAAACTTTCAAAAAAAAAAAATACTTATCCTCGAAGTTCGAGGACCTGAGAAAGTCTTTAGTAATCCTCAAAAAGTTATGACTAAAAACAAACAATGAGAAATATAAAAAAGAACCGAACAATAGCCGTTAATAGTTGGCAAAAAAAAATTATAGCCGTTGGAAGCTTGTCTGTATTAAATGAAGTCCTCTCCTCTTACAATAAAAGTTGAGGCAATGACCAATGGATAATAGTAATAATATTTGAATAGCATCAAAATCTAGTGGGTGATTTGGGGTCCCATTTTAATCCTAGAGGGAACGATGTACCTTATGACTAAGGTGATTTTTTTGTCTTCTAAATTCTAAAATGTAATCGGAAAATGGAGATTAGATGAAGATAAATAATAAATAAAAGGGGAGCCCAAATCACTCTGATAAGAGTGAATATAGCAACTTATTTGAGGTTTTCATAGGAAGAGACATGGGGGCCAAGTTACATCTTCTTCAAAGTGTAACACTTGGAAACTTGCAGGATCCATAACCTGAAATAACCAAAGAAACCCATTAGAATTTTTTTTTTTCTTTTTTTTCAAATAAAAGAAATGAAATATTTTGTTTTATAAAAGATGCATGTGCTTGTTTAGAGCAAGTAAGAATTAAATCAGTACTACCAACAGCAGTTATTCTTTTGTTTCTCAAAAAAAAAAAAAAAAAAAAACGTACAGTTATTCTTTTAATTTGCTAATTTTTCAATGGTAGAAAACTTAGGAATAGTATTGAAGGTAGTAAAAACATGATTGCATTGATCAATCATCAATGTAGTAAAAAGAACATTATCTTTTTTAAGAATCATTAAATTCGATCATGTAATTCATTGGTTAGTGTAATCAAATGTTTAAAATCAACTAAGAAATATAAAAGTATAAAATACATCACCCAAATCTCCCATAATCAACTAAGGTAAATATTCTTTTGCATCTGGACAGCATGAATCGTTATCATTTAACTCCTAGCATTTGACTACATACAGTTTGTATTTCCGTGTATGGACATAGGTTGTTTAATTCAGATTTAGGGTAAACCAATAGTATAATTCTTAATTATAATTATTCAATAGGGGAGGAGTGTAACCCCTTGAGTGTGACAATAAGGTTGTACAATTCTATCAATGTGCGCTATATTTCCGTGTATGGACATAGGTTGTTTAATTCAGATTTAGGGTAAACCAATAGTATAATTCTTAATTATAATTATTCAATAGGGGAGGAGTGTAACCCCTTGAGTGTGACAATAAGGTTGTACAATTCTATCAATGTGCACTACACATTCTGGGTAAAACAATAGGATAATTCTTAATCATAAATATTCAATGGGAAAGGGGATGTGGGTTTTGATCAAGAGGCACGGCACGTTGTAAAAGATGTCATTATCACTTGAATCCGTTCACCCATTACATGAATAATTTAGAATTGTACCTCATAATTTTCATATAAATAAATAATAATGACAAAAATTATTTTAGCATTTATTTCACTTACTAATTATATGACAATGACATGACAATTTGATACAGTTATAACAAAAAAATTATAAAAATAAATTATGGTACTAGATTTTCTCGTTTCTAAGTATGTTGTGACTTTTTCAATCCTTATATATCTCCACTTTTTAATCAATAAGGAGGAAGGATTTGCTGCAAACATGTTTGTAATCTATTATTGTAATTAAATTAAATAAATAAAATAAAATCCCATCATAACAATGACATAAGCTAAGTGAGAATTTTATCTAGAATTATACAGCAAATATAAGATGATGTGAGAGTTTATAATTGGTGTACTTACTTGGATCCTTGATAGTTTGCGTAGCAAGCCCGTTAAAGTAACAGGTCCCACCAACTTTCTTAAACTGTGCCCAATAAGAACTGAACGCGTAGCTCGCGTGCCAAATAGGTGAATCGGGTTTATAACACTTACCCCCGGGTTGAACCGGGTCACAAGTTTTATTCCCCTGTGAACACGCGTACGATAACGCCTCACCAACTTCGCTGCTATTGGCTCCTTTCGCCACCACACACCATATCTTCCCTTTATACTTCTCATCATTGGTTGGCTTCGGCAACGGCTTTTTGTACTCCCACACCTGAGTCTCCCCCGAAAGATCAATCTCGTAAATTTTTGACCCGTTCGGGTATAATAACCCGAAATGCCGCTCCGTACCCGGACCTGGCTTTTGGTTCTCGTTATACAGAGAGAAGATGAAAGATGGGAGGACTTTTCCGGGTCGGGCTGGAGTACCCGATTCGGATGTGAGCTTTTTAACTATGTTTCTGTTGTAAGTGGCAGCATTGTAAATGTTGCAACCAATCTGATCGAAGTCACCACCGTTGGGCCAACCCGTTTCAGCTATCCAGACCCGAATTCCCGGGTACCCGAGTCTCTTCATAGCGAAAATTACAGCATCCACCATCTGGTCAAATAGATTCGTGTACACCAAACCCGAACCCGGGTCCGTGTAAGTGAAATCCTTGGACTCAAACAAAGCGTAGTCTAGCTTAATATTGGTAGGATCCGAAGACCAAGGAAAATACGGGTACGCATCGAGGAAGAAAAACGATCTGGTTTTGTTCAAGAATTGCAACATGGGTTTTATGACCCGACCCGAAATGTCGGCCCGGAAAGTCCCGTTCGAAGGTGGATACGACGATTCTAGGACATCCATGGCACACGAAGTTCCAACTTTGACCTTGTGAATGCCATGGGCTTTTAGGGAAGATTTAATTTTGCGCATTGCAGGGACGAGGTTGTACCAGGTTTTGTTGTCGGTGGAGCTGATGATTTCGTTGCCTACGAGGAGGTATCGGATCTTGGTGTGCGGGTAAAAGGGCTGGACATTGGATCGGACCCAGAGATCGGACAACGTTTGGTTGGAGGAGATGTTGGAGATGAGTTCGTTGGGTAACATGATTGAGACTTTAATGTTTGTGTGTTTGAGGGAGTTAAGGATTTTTGGGTTTGTGTCGTAGATTTTCACAAGCTTGGCTTTGAGAGATTTGATAAGCTCCACCGACTTCGATGGTGATGGTAGATTGTCTCCCAATTGGCCATAGTTAATTCCTACCTTGCTCGTGAACTTGGCACCTGTAAACAAAAAGGGTTAGGCTTATTTTACGATTAAGATTTTTATTTTCTGGATCTCAGAATTTGATTCAAATAGAGGGTTATTGTAATATACACAAATAAATAAATAAAATTGAGAGAAAAATGGACTTACTTGAAGTGGATATGAGGAAGGAGAGAATGAGGAGAGGAAGAAAAACAAGATGACCCATTTTCTTCAATGCTATCATGGTTCTTGGGCTTAGCTTCACAGTACTTTGTTTGGTGAAAGTATTAAAGGGTATGAAGCAGAAAGAGAGACAAGAGCAACGAGAGTGGATTGAAAGGTGTTTATGGAGAAGATGGGGAAAATTGTTATGGTGCACTGACCAATGCGTCAAAGAGGTAATTAGGGGTTTAGGGACTTTAGGGGGAATATGACTTTACCTTTGGGCTTTGGGAAAAGAAAAAGAAAAGAGGAGAAAAGAAGAAATGTTTAGAGTATAATGCGCAGAGAGCATTGAAGCGATATGTGTTGTTGGTTGCGAAGGAAAAGTTAACGAGGAGAAAGGTCATGGTGGGTCCATTGGTTATAAAAACATGTAAATTAGGATTGGGTTGGTTTCGAGGAAGGAGCGAAAAGGGGATTGGTGGTGCCAGAAAGTGCATGTAGCCGTTGGACTAGTGGACCTCTCGGTCATTGTCCCTTGCATAAAAGAATAGAGGGCCACAGACAGGAGTCGGCAAAAACTAGTGAAAGAGAAAGTCATAAAATGACTCCGAATTGGCTAAAAATGAGCTGTAAAATTTACTATTTATATCATCTAATAAAAAAATGTCATATTAGTAATTTACTTAAAATTTAATATATTCTACTGTATCTAATAATATCTTAATAAATTCTCAATTTAGTTAAATTTATATATGAGTATTAAAATTGATTGGATGTAGTTGTGCTTATTCTTAAATATGTAATAAGACAACGAGGTATCTAAGAAATTGGAGGACTAAAACATATTTACACTACAACCTTACAAAATTTAATCTCAAACTAAATTAGGCAAATTGGATGCATTTTGGGTTGGGTCATAAATGAATTGGGTACACAATTATCTATTTACCCATTTATTACTTGTTTAAATAAATATTCAATACTCATTTCCCACCCAATTCATTTAATCTCCAACTCACCCATTTAACCCATTATTTAGTTTGTGAGTTCCAGTTAGTTCAACTGGTAAAGTCTCTGATAATTGCAGAAGAGATCTGGAGTTCAATCACAGCCTACACCAAAAACTAATTAGTGTCTTGATTTAATGATAAAGAGTTATCATCAGGAGCGAACGCCATAAGTTGAAACTCTCTCCAAAAAAAAAAAAAAAAAAAACCCATTATTTAGTTTATATATACATACTTACAAATACCAAAAACTTATAATATTACCAAAATACATTCACTCAAAAACAAATTTACCAAAATGCCCACCATATTGATCAAAGACAAAATTAAAATTAGACTCAAAGAACTAACCAAAGGATAGAAAAGATTTTTTTTTTTTTAATCTGAAAAAAAAAATTCTCTTATTCATGTGTTTGGTTGAAAATTTGTAACTCAAATCTAATAAAAGGATTGAAAAGGAAATTAGAAAAAAAAAATCCCAAAAAAATTCTCCTATCCCAATGTTTGGATGCCAAGAAAAATTCATAAATCAAATCTAGTTAATCAACCGAGAGAGAGGGAGAAATTTTGCTAGATTTCTCAACCAAGAAAATATTGTTTGCTTTGTAAATTTCTGAGTAACAAACATAATTTTCTAAATTTTCTCAGCAACCAAACAAAAAATCTAGCCTCAACAAATGAACTTCTCTAATTCTCTCAATTTTGATTTTGCACTCAAGCTTCACTGAATTTTAGCTTGTCGATGCGATTCAATCTTAAAGGATAAGTTGTGGTTTTGAATCCTTTAACTGATGGTTTCACAATGAATCCCTTGAGTGCGACGACGGGGAAGGACTCTGGTGGCTTAATTGTCAACTGTGGTCTACAACTCCATCACCTTGGCCACGCTCTAAGCTCGAGAAGAAGATCTCAATGATCTTAGAGCACAACATAGACACTTAGTCAAAGAGAGAGAGGGTTAGAGAAACTAGACAATCTTAGGATGTGCTTGATGGCTGGTAAAGTGAGAAGAAATCTAAAGAAAATCAATAAGAAATTGTCTAGTTAGGGTTTAGATTTGCTCTTTGGAGAGGGAGGAGGTATCTCGCGGCTGTGTTTAGGAGCAAGGGTTAGAAACTTAGAATTTCTTTTCTTTCTTATCAATGTTAAAGGTTGAAAATAAAAATAAATGAACAAAGATGGGTTTACCCATTGGTTACCTAGTGGCTTTAACCATTTAGAACCATTTAATTAGGTTTGTCGGACCATGAGCTATGTCATTCCACCTCAAAGTCAATTAGTGATGAAAAAGACACTCAAATCTTTTATGGCATTCGACATCATACAACGCGGGTATGTTTTTAAAGTGGTTGTAGGGAGTCAAATTGTGGTCCCCCCAACAATCCCTCCCTCACAATGACACTCCCATGACTCGAACCGATGACCTTGGCTTTGATACCATTTGTCGAACCATGAACTATGCCATTCCACGTCAAAACCAATTGGTGATGAGGAAAACACACTTAAATCGTTTATGGCATTCGACATCACACCACACGGGCCTGTTTTTAGAGTGGTTATAAGGAGTCAAATTGTGGTCCCCCTAACAAGGTTACCCAATGGGTCTTTACCCATTTAACCCAAATGTTTAACTAGGTTGAGTTAAGACTTACCCAAATTAAAATGGGTAATTGGTGGGTTAATGGGTTTGGGTAAAAATTGCCACCCCTGGCAATGACCAAGGTGTTGTAGGATGTATGTTTTTCTTTAGTGGAAAAGTTAACTAGAGAGAAATTCTACATATTTTTTTCTATATTTTTTTATTAGATGTGAATTTTAAAATTTTAATTGTTGGATTACATTTTTTTATTATATTCTTTATGTTTGGAAAATTTTAAGAAAATAAAAAATTAATAACTATGTCATCAATTACATATTTAAATTTTAAGTTTTTGTGATAAAAAAATTATGCATAAAAATAAGTTTATTGATCCAATAGTAACTAACACCTCATTTGAACGAAATTTAACATGCATGTTAATAACATAAAAATAAAAATAAAAAATTGCAATTTAAATCTTCCCTTTATACTAGCCTCATCACATGTGAAATATTGGTGGCTAGTTTAAGGTAGCTAGTTTTCTTTTAAATTAAAGTTCATTTTTTGTCCTTAAAATTTGGGTTTGTTATCATTCTAACCATTTGTGTTTCAAAATTTTCATTTTAGCTCCTTGTATTTGATTTTGTTTCATACTCATCTTGCTATCTTATTTTATTAATAATCTGATGTTAAGTATCTTTTATGTTTAATCATTTTATAAAATAGTAGTTCTAAAATGTCTTTGAATGTTCATTTTAGCTCCTTATATTTGATTCCATTTCATGTTAGCCTTGTTATCCATTTTAATTAGTAATCTGATATTAATAATAAGTGTTTTTCATGTTCAACCATTTCATAAAATACTAACTCTGAATGTTGTTGAATGTAGATATTTAATTGTTTTAGGAAAGAGACATTATAAATGGTCAAATTACTAATGAAAAAAAATAGTATGATCAATATGAAAACATAATAAAACATAAAGTGCCTATAAGTCATCTCATGATTGAGTGCATTTGAATGAAATGAAAGTTGACTGGCATGCTTTTCTTGCTAACAAAGTTGGTTGGGTTCAAGGGGTTTATAATACCAAGAGAAAAAGAAAATAGTTGAATAGCTTTATGTTTTATATTATATGGCATGAATAAGAATCTGAAAGTAAAATTTGTTAGTTTTAGTGTTTTACACATGTATTATGGTTCTTTACAAGCTGCCCCAATTAAAATTGTACGGGTAAATATGCTTTCCATTTCCATTTCCATATATTCCTCATAAAAAAAAAAATTTAAAAATGTGCTTTCCATTTACTTTTCAATTTCAATCGATACTTTTTCTTTTTTTTCTCTCTCTTTAAAAAAAAATATAAAAAGTAGTACAAGTGTACAACCACGTTCTATTTTCCTGGTACAGCAAGCTTTTTCAATGATCAAACTTTCCTAAATGTAAAGAAGAAAACATATATGAATGGTGAATACTTCATCAAGAAGTATAAGAAGACCATAGAATTCTTGCATAAATATCATTTTACTCACAAAACCTATAACAAGTGATAAACCGCCAACAAGCACCATAAGGAGTCTATTAATTAAGCTATAATAATTTGGAAAACATTGCCACTTATAATGAAATTAGCCTAAAAGCTGATACAATTTTGGTTTGCTAAGGATAGCGGAGTGCGTGATGTCGTGTTGGAAGGAGATTCACTGGTAGTTTACAATGCACTCAGTAATAATTCCTCACCCCCATCCTCTATTGCTACGGCAGTCCAGGGCATACAAGACATCTGTGGGGACTTTAGGAGTGTTGGCTTTCCACATGTTAGAAGACAGGGCAATGTTCCAGCCTATTTACTAGCAAAGCATGCGTCTAGCATCAATGATTATATGGTTTGGATTGAAAAGGACCCTTGCTGTATTATGCAAGCTCTTATCCATGATGTAACCTCCTTTTCTCGTATGCAATAAAATTATTTCTACCTTTCCCATCAAAAAAAAAAAAAAAAAATTTGGTTTGAAACATAAAATTCATTCCTATTATTTTAGTTATAACTAGACTACACACTAATAATACATTTCATATTGTCAAACACAGCCAAAATGGGCAAATGCCCTTTTCGTGCAATGCCCATTTTCCTAAACTAATTAGGAAAATACCTCTCTTTTATAACTCGATTTTCTAAAAATCGAGTTAAAAAAAAAAAAAATTTGGAGCTCTATAGTGGCGTTTTAAGGAACCTATAGTGACGTTTTAAGAACCTATAGTGGCATTTTGAAACTCAAGCTCCAGGAACTCGAGTTATAGGCAATTTTTTTTTTTTCACCTATAACTCGAGTTCATGGAGCTCGAGTTACAAAACGCCACTATAGGTTTTTAAAATGTCACTATAGGCTCCTTAAAAACGCCACTATAGGGATTAACTCGATTTTGAGAAAATCGAGTTTTAAAATAGAGGTATTTCCCTAATTAGAAGACAGGGCAATGTTCCAGCCTATTTACTAGCAAAGCATGCGTCTAGCATCAATGATTATATGGTTTGGATTGAAAAGGACCCTTGCTGTATTATGCAAGCTCTTATCCATGATGTAACCTCCTTTTCTCGTATGCAATAAAATTATTTCTACCTTTCCCATCAAAAAAAAAAAAAATTTGGTTTGAAACATAAAATTCATTCCTATTATTTTAGTTATAACTAGACTACACACTAATAATACATTTCATATTGTCAAACACAGCCAAAATGGGCAAATGCCCTTTTCGTGCAATGCCCATTTTCCTAAACTAATTAGGGAAATACCTCTCTTTTGTAACTTGATTTTCTAAAAATCGAGTTAAAAAAAAAAAAAAAATTTTGGAGCTCTATAGTGGCGTTTTAAGGAGCCTATAGTGACGTTTTAAGAACCTATAGTGGCATTTTGAAACTCAAGCTCCAGAAACTCGAGTTATAGGCAATTTTTTTTTTCACCTATAACTCGAGTTCATGGAGCTCGAGTTACAAAACGCCACTATAGGTTCTTAAAATGTCACTATAGGCTCCTTAAAAACGCCACTATAGGGATTAACTCGATTTTGAGAAAATCGAGTTTTAAAATAGAGGCATTTCCCTAATTAGTTTGAGAAATGAGGCAAAATACTAGATTGTTTACGTGAAAAAGGCATTTGCCCATTTTGGCCTGTCAAACATAGTCTATATGATCGCAATTCGCAATAGCATTTCAAATAGTAAGAACAATGTCCACCGCTTGCATTGCTTGGCACAATTTTTGGTGCATACACCTGACCATGTAACACTTGATTTACAACATATTTTGCAAACTTCTTTATATGGCTTACAATTTTGGAACATCCAAGGGGCATGTCCTAATAAGTACGAAGAATTGAAAAGCATACCAATAGACATAACAATCTTATTAAAAAAAAATGTGGGGAAATCAATGATAATTATTTAACTTGGGTTTGACCGTAATAGCTTTCTACCCGCCGGTGAATCAATAATAAAAAGGTAAGAATAGGGAATGATAAAGAAAATGGCAAACAAAAAAATAAGGAAACTGTGAGTCTTATACATGTTTTCCCTCGCTTGCACCAAATAGGCAAATACAAATGAGAGCAAGGTCTAGATAAAGTATAATTCTAAGAACTCTTTTAAGACCAAGGTCTATAGGCAATTAATTGTTTGGCTATTGCAAGATGCTAAGAACACTTTAAACTTTGGATGTATTAGATGTTTATTGGATTTGAGTCTAAGAAATTGTTGGAATATTTTCCTTTCGTTATCTCTTGTTGACTTCTATTCTATCACCTGATGTAGTCACCTATTTGGATACACAGGAAATTCCACCCTCTGAGCGAAATATGACCAAATGGAGAAATTGTTATTTGACATGAATAAAATTTTCGATATTTGACCTACAGTAAAATTCCATATTATAATGGGTTATCATGGGGTTTAAAGGAAAAAAAAAAGGTATTTTCTGGGGGGAAAATTAAGGTTTTTAATCAAATCAAATGAGGGCAATAATTTGCATTGGTTCAAAATTGTTTTAAAATAAGCATGAATGTATGTGATTAAGTTTGATTGATTTTAATTGGTCATAAAATTAAACTCTTAATTCTCAAATTTTATTATTATTTATAGATACAATGAAATTTCAATTTAGGGCATCAGCTTCATGATAAGTGTGAAGAGTGCCTTTTTCTTCAACACTATGGCCCAAGAATCCTGGGCCGAATGAAATGTTCTTGGTGGACTGGGCTCGATTCACCGCAGCTAAAGGGCTGTTTAAGAATCGATTGGTGCACAAAACAAACTTCCTACAATAAAAATAGCTAACAGAGAAAGCATATCCATATTGAACGACATTTTAACAGTAAAGGAATGCACAATAAGTAAAATATAACGTAAGAACAAGTTAGGGATCCTCTAATTAGTGAGGTGCATTTTATTAATTTCCCTTAGTTGTGATTACAGTGCTCACTAAGACGTGGTGCAAGGTTCAACTGAGTTCAAAAGTTACAGACTTTGATAGCTATTTAGGCTTCAAAGACTTGCAAAGTTTGAACTTGTTGAATCCGAGCATGTACTGTAGTGGCTGTCTCTGGGATACCTGGAACGGTTCCTCTGTTTTCTCTTACGTTTACAGAGTGTTTTCTACAATTTTATGAGACTACTGAAGGCAATTGTTAATGCCTCTAATTGTCAATGAATTCTCTATCTCTTCCTTCCAAATCCCCTTCCCTATAGCATGGACCCCTTCCTCCTTTTATAGCACAGCTTCGAGCTCCGGGGTACTAACGATTTCTCCTTTTTGCCCCTTAGAGTCCGTGTCATGCCAGGTTGCTTCAGGGTCATGTCGTTTCCCTTTTCTCATAGTTTCCTACTTTTTGTTGTGACAAGATAAAAGTCCCTCAGCTAGCTTTCCATTTCCAGATTTTTCCGTTGGCTGACCTGAGGCCTTTTGGCTTTTTCTTCTCAGCGCTCCAGCTTTCCCAGTTGTACTTTTCCTTGTCTCTTTCTCCAAATGGTTGGAACCAAGCTCCTGCGTTTTGCTTTGTACTTCTACTGCGTGTCTGGGGCATAAGGTCCGCGTGCTTTTTGTTTCTTTTCTCTCTTTAAATCTACTTCAATTTCTCTTCGCGCATCCAGGGATCCCCTGCCTCTGGGGGGCTTCTGGGATCCCGACCCAGTTCTTCTTTCTGGGCTTTCTTTGGTTCGCTGATTTTGTCTTTTTCTTGGGCTTTTTTTTGTAGATCTCTGGATCAGATCCTCTGGGCTTCTTCCCCTTTCTTTCTTTCTTTTCTTTATTGTGAAAGCTCAGCCTTTCTATTACTCATTTATTTTTGTGTGAAATGGGCCCAATGTTTTTTTACTTTCTTTGGGCCTATTTATGGCCTTTTAATTTTGAACCTCAACATTAAGCCCCCTGAGCTCATGGGTTGCCTGCAGCCCATGCGTGAGTTTTCTGCAGGATTTTTCTCTTGTTTTGATTTTTCTACAGGGATCCCGATCTTCAAACTTCTTCGGTATCTTGGCTCTTTTGTTTTTTCTCCTTTTGTAACTCCTCCTTTTTTTTCGTGGGACGTGGCAGTTGAGTTGAAATAACACTCTCACCACCTACTTTTACGTTCCCCATAATACTCATTAATAACTGTTGATAACTTCTCCCCTTTCAAATTTAATTCCTGGCAACTGGCGCGTCTTTCCACATATTGTCTTCTGTTCCTATTTCTTCATTTTCTCATTACCCTTTTTCCTTGTTTGCCTGAATCTTCTGTTCCCAGCCTTTTTCTTTTCTTTCGCTCAGTCTCGCCGCTACCCTCTTTCTTCTTTCCAGATACCCATTGCTTCAATGGCTTCTTCTTCTTCTTCTCGAAAAAGAAAGGAGCGTACTCCTAGTCCTTTTGAAGGTGAGGACTCCTCTAGTTCTGTACAAGATGAGTCTATCGTTGGGCGCCCTGCTTTTCCTTTGCGAGACCCCTGGTATACTCCTAGCTTATTCTTTCCAGGGGTGTCCCATGGCGAGACCCCTCCATCCCCTCACGCCTAGGTATTCTCTGGTCAGGCGGGTTTTGCTGGTTCTGCACAAGCTCCAGACCCTAGGGAGATTTTTGATCTCCAAATCAGACAAGGACTTCTGGAAGCGGTCCCCATCTTCTTCGATTTTGTTGCTAGAAAGATCCAAGGCTAGCCCATTTGGGTGGATAAAGAACTTTCTGACGCGGAGTTTGTGGGCTGCTTGGAGCGTGCCGGTATCCTGAAGGCAGTGGCTATTTCCAGGAATCTTGAGGGTTTCAGAGATGCCAAAGGCCTCAAGCACTTGGTGCGCCGTTGGTGTCCTGCTTTGCACACTTTCTCCTTTTCTGTTGGTGAACTGACTGTTACCTTGGAGGATGTGGTCAACAATTTTCTTCTTCTGGTGCTTGGGGATGAAAACCCCTTTGATATTAAGCTTTCTGATGAGGATCTCGAAGTGGAAGAAAAGTTATTTGCTCATTTTGGTGGACGTACTGCTTCTTCTGGTGGGAAACCGGCCAGGATGGGTAGGTGGGTCATGACTCTTTCGCGCGAGAAGGATAAGGTAGTCAGGCGTGCCGGGTTCCTTACATTCTGGCTTAGCAAGTTCCTGTTCAGTGAGTTCCCTGGATATGGAATCAAGTCCACTCTTTTTCCCTTGGCAATTAAGTTGGCTCAGGGCGCTCAGTATCCTCTGGCCCCCATGTTTTTGGGCCATGTCTATTCTCAATTGGATCAGCTTCATGGAGATGAAACTGAAGGTGATTCTTGTTATGTCATTACTTCTTCGCTTCATTGCGCTATTCTCCAGGTATTTATGTGGGATCGTTCTTCAGTTACTTTAGCAAAATGTAGGAATTTAAAGTTTGTGAAAGATAAGTTTCAGGGATCCCCTGATGTGGTAAAAGGGCTTTGTGGCAGCTCAACTGACAGCCACCCTATTATTTTCGGCTGGCTGAGTTTGAAAGGTGGGAATCTTAACTTGGTTGAGTTATTTGATCAAGTAGGCCATCTGCATTGGCGCTCCCCCCGAGAGTTTCGCCCTGGTTTTGTTTGCGATTCTCTCCTTTTCTGACTTCTACAGGGAATACTTTTGATTTACGCCGCGGTGATGAAGGTAGCTTAGTCTACTTGGCTTGTATTAGCCCATCCTGGCTTCCTGTGCTTTCCTCAACTGGCCCGCAGTACACTCATTACTCGACGCATCGAGTACTTCGGCAATTCGGCTTCGATCAGGATATTCCCCCAGTTTTTAATGACGTAGTTCCCTCTCTTCCTTCCTTGGATCCCTTTATGAGACTTCAGGCCTTTTCTTATTGGTCACGACGGAGTCCTCAGTTTGTAGTGCCCAACTCTTAGAGAGGAGTTTTTGCCTCCAGTGGTTATGCTGGTTATTGGAGGAGGGTTCAGAAGTCCTTTGCTGATTATGCTAGTTCTAACACAATTGGGAGAGTTCCCAACCCTGGCATTTCTTCTACCCCAACATCCAACAAGCGTTTGTCCCTGCCTACTGCTGGTGTTGTTTTTACTGCTGTGAGAAGTAAAACTGGTTTTGCAGAATGGCATGCTTCCAGGGAAGGTTGGGTAACTTATGCACAGGATTTCCCGGAGAACTGGTTGGAGTGTGACCTTGTTGTTGGTGCTTCTGCTGGTGTACCGATTAAGAAAGGGGCAGTAGAGGTTATAAGTGCTAGTACTCCCGTTGGCATGAGTAAAGAAAAGACAATTAAGCAGAAAAAGTTGAAGGAGGCCGCGGCTGAAGAGAGTGCAGAGGACGTTGGTCCTAAGACAAAGAAGAAGAAGACTAGGAAATCCCAAAAACAATAGATACTTGCTGAGGAGAAGGAAGCTGAGCAACCTTTGGCTATAAGGGGCCGGGTGAAGACTA
This sequence comes from Quercus ilex subsp. ballota, assembly GCA_032727855.1. Taxonomy (NCBI): domain Eukaryota; kingdom Viridiplantae; phylum Streptophyta; class Magnoliopsida; order Fagales; family Fagaceae; genus Quercus; species Quercus ilex. The sequence goes on along the minus strand of CM064916.1, from coordinate 52,743,271 downwards.
AGGTAGAGTCTTCTTTTCCCCAGGCTCCTGTGAGTCCTGCGGTTCATGGTTCCTCAGGACCCTCTAGACGTACCCGTAGTAAACAACAGAGACCTGGAGACCCTGTTGAGAGAGAAAGAAGGGCAAGGCCTCTTTCTTCCTTTGCTCTTTTAGGTTGCAGTTTCATTGTTTTCCTTCCTTTTCTTCTTTTTTTGAACTAATGAATGATTGTTCTTTCTGCAGTCCAAGCGTAAGCTAGATCCCAGGAAAGGTAGAAGCCAATCTTCTGGCGAAGATGTGGTATGGTTTTCTTTATCTGTGTCTTCTGTTGCTTGCTCTTATTTATTTCTCGAGGTTTATATATCTGTGTTGTCCTGTGGTTCATGTCTTCCTTCTTTTGTTCCTCCTCCTTTTCCTTCTTTAGGTGGAGGTTTCTCCCCCCGTGGTTGGCGGGACTTTGGAGGAAGAGGTGGCTACAGCTGCAGCTCAGAGCATGGAAGAGAAAGCTCCCAGTGGTGACATAGCTGGGGAGACTGGGCAACCAATGCAGGATGTCCAGGCTGCCTAAGATCATGAGGCTCCCAAGCTCCCCACCTCCCCAAGTCCTCAATTTGAAGAGACTCCTAGTCCTGCTAAGACTGTGCTACCTCAGACTGGGTTAAGTACGAGGGCTTTGGGAGGCGTATCATCATCCGGGCAAACAGGTGAGCCTTTCTTTCTTTTAAAAGCATTTTAATTTTATTTCTTTTGCACCCTCCTTTTTTTCTTTCTTCCTTTGTTCTGAGTTCTTTCTTTCTTTCTCCCCCCCCTTTTCCCCCTTTTTTTTTCAGGCCAAGCCACTGCGAGATCTGCCTCTGGTGCTGCCTCTTCTTTGGAATCGGAGGATTTTAAAGGTGGGTGTTGATTGTCCTTACTTTATTCCCTTTCTTTTTCTTCCCTTCTCTTGTGTTCTTCGTTATGGTGAAACCCCATGTACCCTTGCCTTCTTTCAGCCATTTTGCTGAGGCTTCCTCACCTTTTCTTTAACTTGCCATGTACTCTTTCTCAGAGTCCTCCAAGAAGTCAGAGGAGCAAGAGGAAGAAACTCCGCCCCAGGAAGCCGAAACTAGTTTCTTCTTTACCTTCTTTTGCTCTTTGTCTTTTTTTTTTTTTAAAGAAAGAAGCTAAGTCTGCCTCCCCCTTTCTTTTTTGCAGGAGTTGATACTGGTGTTAAGAGCCCTGAACTTGTGATTCCTGAGGAGGGTGTAGGATCTGCTCAGGTTGCTGGCTCTCATTCTACTCAAAGGGTTGAAAGTTCCTCTAGGACTTCAGGTGGTAACGCAACCATAGGGGAGGCTCCAGGGATGGTTGTTTCAGATCCTGCCTCAAGGCTCTCTACCTTTCTGGCTCACTTTGATCGTCTGGAGTTCAACAACCTCCCTGCCAGTCACTTCTGCCACTTCGGGTCTTCCTATGGCAGCTTCTTGCGGTTCTCTGTGCCTGTGGAAGGTCTGCCTCTGCTAGAAGGGTTGTTTAAACGTCACGGGGATTTCACCATTGGTTTCAAAGGAGGAGTATTCTTGGGTAATATTTTGATGGAGCTGCTGTGTGCTGTGCTGATCTCCTTGAGGGATTCTTCACTAGATTCTTTATCTGAGGAAAAAATCTTGGAATGGAGGGGAGTTGTTTAGGATCTCCTGGAAGCCAAATTCAACCTGTCATTTTTGCTGGAGTATCTGCGATCTTTGGCCCAAGTGCTGTTCCAGAAGCAAGCTTCTAAGAACATTGATGCTAAGATTGCTGTTGCTGAGGAAGCTTTAGCCCATGCTCACAAGACCTTACAAGACTTGAAGATTAAAAGGCAGAGGGTTTTATCTTCCTCGGCTGTCCTTGCTTTCTCCTCGGATGGTTCTTTGTTGGCTGGCCTTCTTTCTTAGTCTTCCCCTCCTTTTTTTAGTTGGTTTGGATATGTATAAACAATTTGGGGTTGTATAAATTTTTCTATTTCTTCGTTTGAACATTGCTTCTGGCTCTTTTTTTTTTTTTAGATCTGCACTTGTGCTTTGAGACTGCTTCCATGTACTTGTGCTTCAGGATGGTTTCTAAATATTGCTTCCAATCTCTTTTAATGGCATGTGGATCTTCTTTTCTTATTTTATTTTTTTTTTTACTAAGTCCTGGTCTGTGATTCCCACAAGTTTTGTTGCAGGTTCCAGCTAGGTACCCACTCTTTTTCTTCTTGATTGCGCAAGTACTGAGTTGGGTACATTGGGCAATATATATATATATATGTTTTCTTCAGCTCATGAACTTGACAGATTTTTCTTTTATCAAGTACTGGGCTAGGTATCCTCGGTATATGCCTGAGGTCCTAGACCATGTATTTGAAACTTTAGCTGCTTTGCAGCTATCTGTGGGGTGATCCTTGGGTTATGCATCAAAAGATTTCCCCAGGTATCCTCCCTTTTCTTCTTGGTTGCGCAAGTACTGAACTGGGTACATTGGGCAATGTATTTTATTTGTCCCAGCTCATGAATCTTGACGAGTTTCTTTATTATTATTTTTTTTTTTTAAATACTGAGCTAGGTATCTTCAGTATATGCCTAAGATCCTAGACCATGTATTTAAACTTAACTGTTTTGTAGTTATCTGCGGGGTAATCCTGGGATATGCGAGAAGATTTCCTCAAGTATCCTCCCCTGATTCGTCTGTGTTAGGACTTTGTGATACTTAGGATTTAATAACTGAGAAAAAGAAGAAATTTCATTGATTTTAAAAAAAACATAAATTTCATTCAAGGAACACAGCAAATCCAACAAAGATAGTAAGGATCATAGAATGTCCTTCTACCACGAGTCTGTGAACAAAATTACTTAAACAATAAATACATAAAAGGAAAGAAACACTTAGCAGGTTGGAGAGCTTGGCAAAAGGATTCCAGTGTACTGAGACCCCTCCCTTCTCATGCGTAGTATTGTTTCAGCCACTTCCCATTTATGGGCTCTGTCAGGATTGTCCCATCTTCCTTTGTAAGGTAGTAGTACCCACTATCATGGGCCTCTCTGATGATGTAGGGTCCTTTCCACTTTAGGGCGAATTTGGAGGGTCCCGGTAGGTTTCTTCTCACATGCTCTGCTGTCCTTAGTACCAACTGCCCTTTGGTGAAAGTCCTCGGGCATACTGCTTGTGCGTATGCTCTTGTCATTCTTTGCTGGTAGCTCTGGCTTCTTCTCTTGGCCAACTCTCTTTCTTCCTCTATCCCTTCCAGGTCTGCTAATCTCCTTTCATTGTTTGTGTCCTTTGTGTCCTCTGACTTTCTTCAAGTACTACTCTTGGTGTGGGAACAATTAACTCCACTGGGCCGATGGCTTCTGTCCCATAGACCAGAGAGAATGGTGAGAATCCCGTGGCTGTTTTCACAGAGCTCCTGCATGCCCAGAGTACATCTGCTAGGTGGTCACTCCATTTTTCTCCATACTCTTGCTTCATTTTTTTAAGGATTTTCAATATCACCCTATTAGTGGCCTCTGCCTGGCCGTTTCCTTGTGGGTAGTACGGTGTAGACCTTCCATGTTTGATGTAGTCGGCCTCAGTTAACCCTTTTATGTCTTTATTTATGAATGGGGTTCCATTGTCACTGATCAACCTCCTGGGGATCCCAAACCTTGTAATGATATGGCCTCGAATGAAGTTTGCTACAGCTGCTCCAGTGGCCTTTTTCAAGGGGATGGCCTCTACCCATTTTGTAAAATACTCAGTGGCTGCCAAGATCCATATGTACCCACTGGATGGAGGATTTATAGGCCCTATGAGATCAAGCCCCCAAGTGTGGAAGGGCCATGGGGTCGTCATATCCTGTAATGTATTTGGGTGAGTATGGATTGCATCTCCGAGGACTTGACATGCGTGGCAAGTCTTGACTATCTCCTCGGAGTCCCTTTTCATTGTTGGCCAGTAGTACCCCAACAGTAGTAACTGTTTGTAGAGTCTCCTTTTTCCTGGGTGGCTCCCACAATTACCAGAATGGACTTCCCTGACTACTTCCCTGGCTTCCCTTGGTATCAGGCATCTTAGGGGATCCTCGTTGTATCCCCTTTTGAATAGGATCCCGTTTTGCAAGAAATATCTAACTGCGAGCTTCTTGAGCTGGTGTGCCAGTGCCCTGTCAGTTGGTAGGATCCCTTGAGCCAGGTATTCCATGAAGGAAGTCCTCCAATCTTCTGTAACAAATACAGCGTAGTTTTCTTCCTTGTCCACCAAGGATTGGCATTCTTGACATTTCTCCTGTATAGTTGCTGCCTCTTTGTTCATATTTGGCCAGTAGTATCCCATGCGCTGCATCCTCCTATATAGACTGATCTTTTCTGAGGTCCCGCAGACTTGGGTATGTAGCTCTTCCAACCTTAGCTTCCCCTCTTTTTCATTGATACACCTGGATAGGATCCCTCCGAGCAGTCTCCTGTATAGTTCTCCTTCTATTAGAGCATAGTCCCTCAGCTTCTTGACACTTCCTCCAGATCCTGTTTCTTTCATTTTTTCTTTCACTTCACTCCTCCAGTCCCATTGCTTGGACTCTCCCAGGGATATCTTCTGGAGGATTTTTAAGATGGAATGCTCCTGTCTTCCTATTCTGACCAGGGTGTCTTTTCCCTTGAATGGTGCTTGGGATCCTAGGGTGGCAAGCGCATCTGCAAACCTGTTTTCACTTCTCTGTGTGTATTCTATACTGAAGGTCAGGAATTCCTGCTCCAGCCTCTGCACCCAAGTCCTGTAGGCTGCCAAACTTTGTTCCCTCAATGCAAAGTCACCTTTCACCTGGGAGACTACGAGATTGGAATCTCCCAGTACTCTCATGTGTTTCACCCCAATACTGAGTGCTATGGTTAACCCGGTCAAGTACGCCTCATACTCAGCTGCATTATTGGAGCAGGGGAAACCAAGCTTGAAAGATAGAGGTATGGTGTCCCCATTTTCGCAGCTTAGTACAACTCCCACCCCATTTGAGGTTGTTGTAGCTGACCCGTCGAACCTCATTGTCCATTTCTTTCCTGGAGTTTCTGCTACTGCTACCGCTACCTTGCCTGGGATTTCTTCACTTAGTAAACTCTCCTCCTTCCCTGGGAATTATGCCAGTAGGTCAGCTATAGCTTGACTTTTGACAGCCTTGGGGGTCCTGAGACCTATGTCATATTGAGAAAGCAAGACTAGCCACTGTGCTATTCTTCCTGTTATGAGGGGTTGATGCAGGAGTGCCTTTTCTAACAGGAAGAATAGCACATAAAGGCACTAGGCAAGCCTTTTTCTATCTTGGGGTACCTGGTCTTGGCATCCTTGAGTGTCCTGCTTACATAGTAAATAGGTTGTTCATTTCCCTCATCATCTTCTTGCGCCAGTAGGGCTCCTATTGCTTGGGTATTTGATGCTAAGTACAATAACAGAGGTCGCCCACGTACTGGTGCCTGGAGAGTGGGCAGACGATTCATAATCTGTTGGACCCTTTGGAAGGCTTCTTGTTGTTCTGCTCCCCAGATGAACTCGATTCCTTTCTTTAATAGCTTGGACAAACCTGTTGTGGCCGAAGCCAGCCCTGGCACAAATCTCCTGATGTAGGATACTCTTCCTAGGAAGCTTTTGAGCTCCCTCACTGTTGTTGGTCTTTTCATGGTAGCAATGGCTGCAGCTTTGGCTGGATCCACGCTTATGCCTCTGTGATGTACCAGGAACCCGAGGAACTTTCCTACAGATACTCCAAAGGCACACTTCATGGGGTTCATGCGTAGCTTGTATTCTCTGCATCTTTTGAAAACTTGTTCAAGTACCTGAAGGTGTCCTGTCCTAGTTTTTGACTTGACCACAATATCATCCACATAATCTTCCATTTCTTTATGCATCATGTCATGGAAGATGGCTGTCATGGTTCGCTGGTATGTGGCTCCTACATTCTTAAGGCCAAAGGGCATCACAGTGTAATAGAAATTTCTGATTGGTGTCTTGAATGCTGTCTTTTCAGCGTCCTTGGCAGCCATACGAATCTGGTTGTACCCACTATACCCATCCATGAATGAGAACATAGAACTTCCCGCAGCTGAGTCCACTAGGAGGTCGATATTAGGCAGAGGGAACTCATCTTTAGGACATGCTTTATTCAGGTTGCGGAAGTCTACACAGCAACGGATCTGGCCGTTCTTTTTCTTCACAGGTACCATGTTAGAAAGCCATCTGGGGTGCTGAATGGGCTTGATAAAACCAGCTGCTAGCAGCTTCTTGATCTCCTGAGCTATCTGGGCTTCTACATCAGTGTGAAAGACCCTGGCTGGTTGGATTACTAGTTTGACTCCTGGGTCTACATTGAGGGCATGGACCACTAACCCGGGATCCAGACCGGGCATTTCATCATAGGTCCAGGCAAACACATCCGTGTATTCTTTGAGCAAAGCCACTAGTGGCCCCCTTTCTTGTGTTGCCAACTGACTGCTGATGAAAACAGGCTTCTGGGATTCTAGCTCAGCCCCCAAGTTTACTTCCTGTAATTCTTCCTCAGGCTAGATTTGTACCTCTTTGACTGGTTCCTTTGGGACTTCCTCCTGGGCTATCATACATTCTGGTGGTCCGGGACCTTCCTGCACGATGCACTCAGGTCCCGCGCACTTTCACAAGCGATATATTAACCTTCCCCCGGGTTCCCGTACTACTACGCATTCCCGGGATCCTGAGGTGCTGAGCTCCTTCTTTTGCTTTTTTCTCTTCAGGAGGTCTCTTAAGTCATGGGCACCTCCTCCTTCTTCTTTTTCCAAGACAGGTGTTCTTGGGGTCCCTGGCATGGGACTCTCATCATCAGGTTCTAACTCATCATAGAACATTGTTTCTATAAAGTTTACTTCCCCTTGGCTGAAAGGGTTATAGTTGGCAGGGATCCTTACAGGCCTCCCATTTAATCTCCCCTTAACACACTGATGGTAGGTGGATGGTATAAGGCGGTGCTTATGGAGCCATGGCCGTCCCAGCAGTACATGGTAGGACACTTCCGATTTGATTACATGAAATCTGGTCAAGACTACTATTGGCCCCACTCTTAAGGCCAGCTGTATATATCCTTCGGTTGACTCTGCTAATCCTCCAAACCTGGTTATCTTCATGGGAGCCACCAAGATCCTCCTCCCAGCTAGGCCCACGGCTTCCAAGGTACTCAGGGTTATGAGGTTGAGTGACGCCCCTGTGTCCACCAGTGCTCTTCTGATTTGGACACCGTTTATGGTGGCCATTAGATAAAGAGGTCTACGGTAGTCTGGATGCTCGACCTCCATGTCTTCATCAGTGAAGGTTATGGCATTGGTTGTCTCCAAGAAAGCTCGACTGGCATGTGATTCTGCTGTGAAACATTCCATTCCTGAATCTGCTACTATAATCATGAGAGATTCTGTGGCCACCCTCCTTGCTTCTGGTCCAAATCCTAGCTGATTGAATAGTGACCTGAACTTGGGATTCTTCTGGAGGGTTCTGACTGTATTTGGGTGAAAGGATCCTTCTGGCTCTTCTGCTTCTGCCGAGTTCCCGTGGATTACTACAGCCACCACCCCCTTTCCTTTGTGGTTGGGCAGGGGGTTTCTTTGTACTTCTGGCTCCTTCTGGGTGAGCTCCAGGGTTCCTTCTCTTAGCTTCCTGTGAAAGAGCCTGCGGAGGGTCCAGCAATCCTTGGTGGAATGCTTAACATAATTATGAATCCTGCAAAACAAATGATTTTTCCTTTCCTCCTCGGTTGGTGGCCTGGATACAGTGAATGGCCTAACCACTCCATCCCCAATCCATTTGTCCAGGATATGGTTTAACTCTTCTATAGTGCATGGGATCTCCGGTGGTTCCTCGAACATTTTTTCATCAGGCCTCTTCCTTTTTTCTCCCACTGATGCCGTCATGGCTTGGGACACTGGCGTCCTCTTCGCCCTCATAGTTTGTGCTGTTCTTCTAGTCCTCTGTAATAAGTCAGCGAACTGTGTGATACATAAATTTTCGAGGTTGAGTCTGTAATCGAAAAGCATGTTAGAGATGCAAGTCTCTACGAGTTCTTTTTCTTCATGGTCCCCATAGCAGTCTAGGGACACATCTTCAAATCTTTTGATGAACTGGACGGGGTCCTCTCCAGGCCTCTGCCTTACCATTTGAAGGCTTTGGAAAGTGGCATTGTCCTCACCAGGGTAATACTTTGCACAAAATCTCTCCATCATTTCGTCCCAGGTCTTAATGGACCCAGGTCTCAGTGTGGTGTACCAAGTGTATGCCCTGTCCACTAAGGACTTAGCAAACTCTCTTAGGCACAGCTCTCGGTTTCCTACGTAGGGGCCTATAGTGTGGACAAACCTACTCACGTGCTCTACTGCACTTCCATTCCTTCCATTAAAAGGATGGAACTTTGGTGGCTCATATCCTTTAGGGTTTGGCTTGCCAAGGAGTTCTGGTGGGAATGGGGGATCCTGAGAAAATTGCTTGGGGATCCCGGAAAGTTTTTCCCTTTCTTGGTCCAAGAGGGCGCTGACATCTGCCAGTGTTAGGTATTGGGGGTTAGTTCCTCCTCCCACTGCTGACCCTCCCTCTAGCTGGGTTCTATCTTGGTTGCCCACATGGGGGGCATTGTCTCTGTCTTCCTGCGTCTTGCCTTCTTTGAGAAGGCGAACTTCTTGTTGCAAGTCTTTCAGCATTGCAGTCATCTGAGCCATAGGGTCTAGCTCCTGCCTTGTGTTTCTTTGTTCTGACACGACCTCCCGTTCTGTTAGGGGCACCTCGCCTCTTTGCCTGGAGGCCACTTCGTTTTCTCCCACGGGCTCAGAGGCCGCGGGTGGCGCATTAGCACCTTTACTGTTCCTTTGTCTTGGAGGCATGTTCTGCGAAGGGATTGTTTGTTCCCTTTTCTTTACCCAGTCCCCAGTGGAGTCGCCAAAATGTGAAGAGTGCCTTTTTCTTCAGCACTATGGCCCAAGGATCCTGGGCCGAATAAAAATGTTCTTGGTGGACTGGGCTCGATTCACTGCAGCTAAAGGGCTGTTTAAGAATCGATTGGTGCACAAAACAAACTTCCTACAATAAAAATAGCTAACAGAGAAAGCATATCTATATTGAACGACATTTTAACAGTAAAGGATTACACAATAAGTAAAATATAACGTAAGAACAAGTTAGAGATCCTCTAATTAGTGAGGTGCATTTTATTAATTTCTCTTAGTTATGATTACAGTGCTCACTAAGACGTGGTGCAAGGTTCAACTGAGTTCAAAAGTTACAGACTTTGATAGCTATTTAGGCTTCAAAGACTTGTAAAGTTTGAACTTGTTGAATCCGAGCATGTACTGTAGTGGCTATCTCTAGGATACCTGGAACGGTTCCTCTGTTTTCTCTTACGTTTATAGAGTGTTTTCTACAATTTTATGAGACTACTGAAGGCAATTGTTAATGCCTCTAATTGTCAATGAATTCTCTATCTCTTCCTTCCAAATCCCCTTCCCTGTAGCATGGACCCCTTCCTCCTTTTATAGCACAGCTTCGGGCTCCGGGGTACTAACGATTTCTCCTTTTTGCCCCTTAGAGTCCGTGCCGTGCCAGGTTGCTTCAGGGTCATGTCGTTTCCCTTTTCCCATAGTTTCCTGCTTTTTGTTGCAACAAGATGAAAGTCTCTCAGCTAGCTTTCCATTTCCAGATTTTTCCGTTGGCTGACCTGAGGCCTTTTGGCTTTTTCTTCTCAGCGCTCCAGCTTTTCCAGTTGTACTCTTCCTTGTCTCTTTCTCCAAATGGTTGGAACCAAGCTCCTGCGTTTTGCTTTGTACTTCTACTGCGTGTCTGGGGCATAAGGTCCGCGTACTTTTTGTCTCTTTTCTCTCTTTAAATCTGCTTCAATTTCTCTTTGTGCATCCAGGGATCCCCTGCCTCTGGGGGGCTTCTGGGATCCCGACCCAGTTCTTCTTTCTGGGCTTTCTTTGGTTCGCTAATTCTGTCTTTTTCTTGGGCTTTTTTTCGTGGATCTCTAAATCAGATCCTTTGGACTTCTCCCCCTTTCTTTCTTTCTTTTCTTTATTGTGAGAGCTCAGCCTTTCTATTACTGATTTATTTTTGTGTGAAATGGGCCCAATGTTTTTTTACTTTCTTTGGGCCTATTTGTGGCCTTTTAATTTTGAACCTCAACAATAAGTACTCTTTATTATTAGACCAAAACACTAATTTATTTTTTGTGTATGTAGTGTAAGGAAGAGAACAATGGTGCTGGCCAAGGACATTTTTTAAATAATTATTTTTTATTATTATTTTAAGTGTTTGTTTACTGTGCATTGCATATTATTATTGTGGAACAGTGTGTCTGACGAATAGTATACCTACCAGGCTACCAAATTGACCCTATGAACTCATTTTTGTTAGCTCTTATGGAAGAAAATCACATTATTGGTTTGGATGGAGAGACTTAAGGTTGGTTTGGTTTCAAAAAATTGTGTATCTACTTTTGATTTTATGTATTCCATATTCAATTCCTAAATTTGAATAAATAAATATATAAAAAAAAACTCATTTCCCCATTTAGTAATGTTTAGTAAGTTATTTTGAACACATAATTAAGTATAGAATACATCATATCCGGGTTTGATTATTGTTTTCTATTTTTTTTTAAATAACTTTTCTCACTTAAACACAATCACATCACTCAAAAAAAGTAAATTTGTGCTTTCATAATATTTGCGAATATGCCACTGTATTCATATTCATAGAAAACAAAACTGTTGAAAAGTTGTTTTCATTTTTTGTATTCAAATCCAACTTTTAGGATACTGAAAAATAAAAACTGAGTACAAATGCTAAAACCAAACCAGTTTTTCAATGGTGAGTCTCACAAAAAATTAAAAATAAATACAAAATATTATTGTTTATTCGGCTTACCAACCAGCCTCTTATTTTCATTGATTAAAAAAGTTATATAAATTATAATTGATGAGGAGACCCTTAACCACCACATTTTTATTATATGCTTTTTACGTTACAAAGAATCCTAATAGTGTATATAGAGGAACTATATGAGCTAAGTTCTTATAACTTACAATATAATTAAACCTCTTGGACAGTTATTCTTGGGCTCTTATGTACATTGATACATAATAAACCTAATATCTTTACAATAATGGTATCAATTATCTAGAAATGTACAATTTTAAAAAAAAAAAATTGTACATACACTGACATTAATTAAAACTAGCATTTTAAACAAAAACAAACAAATTAACACTTTTTTTTTTTTTTTTTGAGAAAGAACAAATTAACACTTAATGACATTTTGGGAGTCACCTTCATGAATGAAGAATGATGCTCTCTACTTGGTAGCCTAGTTAGATTTCTAGAAAACCAACTTTGACTTCGTTGATTGTGGGATGATAAAAATTTAATTTTGTAGTAGCAGTCAAAGGAAAATCATCCTGGATCTCACTCTATTATACTAGCAGAATTAGTTATAGAACAACAGCACCTAGATCATGGGGTTGGTTTACTCTAGATGTCACCAAGTTGATACTTGATCCTATTTGGACCACGGTGGGACCCTCCATATCTAGGCCCTCAAGTATTGGTTCGTTTGTGGACATATCTAGGAACTATTAATACAATCATGCCGAACAGCCGAAGGGAGGTTTTCACAAACAACCCTTTTTAGATTTTAGGTTAAAATGTAAAATTGACTATCTAACTTTCACCTTTTATCATTTCAGCTTTCTAAATTTTAATTTTGTCATTTTAATTCTTTAAGTTTCAAATTTTGTCAATTCAATCTTCCGTTAGGACTTTGTTAACTATTGTCGTCTACTTACCAAAACACACCGTTTTGGGCTCTATTTTTTTTAATTCTTAATTAAAAAACTGAAAACATTAATTAAAAACAATAATAAAAAAAACCCCACCCCCACCCACCGATACGATACCTAGCCTCAAATCATGAAACTGATTTCTTTGAGAAAAAAATTAAAGGACTAAGGGAGAAACCGAGAAAGAAAGAGGGAGAAAGAGAAAGAGTGAGAGTGAGAGATAGGGAGAGGAAGCAGATGTTAGAAGACATGGAAGGACTAGTGTGATGTGATTGAAGAAGGACTTCTTGAAGATGAAGAGCGGGTAAAGGGTCTTCTTCATCGTTGCTTGTTCTTGCTTTTGTGCTTGGCCTTTAGGACATTTTATGGACTAAAACTTCTCTCCTTTTCCAAATATCATTCGGTTGAAAAAAAAAAAATCTTACTTGTGGGTGAATTAGAAAAATTAATGCAACCTCTAATAAGCTTTATGATATAAAGTTTCATACAGATAACTATACAAATTAAACTACAAGTTTAAAATAATTTGTTGATACATAAATCCACGCAAAGCCGAAAATTTCATAAACAAATAACATGTTCTTTGACCCTGAAGTATGCGTATCAGCAACCTTAGAAAGCCAAAGGCACTACCCAGCCAAGCCACCACCTCCTCAATTACAACCGCCACCACCACCGCCACCACTACAACCACCTCCACCGGCATCACTGACAGACATGATTTCAGCCGCAGTACTCACAAAAGCTATTACGTATGGCGTATGCCATCTTTTAGACCTCCATTGGGTTTACCAAATCTACCGGGATCATTAGCATCAAGGCCACTAGGATAAGCATCGACAATAGTTGCATAATTAGGTGGAACAAGAGGAGGAGCTATATGATACATCTTTCGCTTCCTCTGACGCCGTCATCGAATTAAAATTCACAATTATGTCGTTATTAAATAAAACGGTAAATTGCAAATTACACTCTTAAAATTTGGGATGATTAGATTTTACACCCTGAAATTTTAAAATTTGAATTTTACCTCCTGAAGTTTGAGTTGTTTGAATTTTACACCCTAACCTTTCAAATTTTGGATTTTATCCTCTAAAGTTTAGGGTTGTTTGGATTTTATACCTCTAAATTTTGAAACTTGAGGATATAAAATCCAAACACCTCAAAACTTTAGAGAGTAAAATCCAAACACTTCTAAAATATAAGAGATAAAATCCAAATTCTGAAACGTCATGGTGTAAAATCCAAACATCACCAGACTTTAGGGGGTAAAATCTAAATTCTAAAATTTCAGTATGTAAAATCCAATTACGCCCAAACTTTAGAGGTGTAATTTGTAATTTACCCTAAATAAAACAAAAGATAACACAATTTTTTATACACTTATTTATTTAGAAAATTATATATGGACAGAGAACTTTTTTTTAAGTTATTATTTTAAAAGGTAGAAGCCGAATCCAAAACTGGTGAAAAAAACAAACAAAAAAAAAAAAAAACACAAAAGAACGATAAGTTAACTATAAAAGAAATTGATAAAAACAAAAGATAGAAGAAGACAAAAAGTGAGACGAGGACCAAAAAAAAAAAAAAAAAGTGAACGAATAGTGACTAAAAGAAACAGAAAAATAAAAAGATGAAAAAGACAAAAGGTGGGGCGAAAACAAGAAGGAAAAAAAAAAAGAAAAAGAACATGAAAAAAAAAGGTGATGAACAACGTGACGCAAAAAACAAGAAAATATTATTAAGTTGTTGAAGCATAGTCAAATGCCAATGGTTACCTAAGATTTCCATGTTCAATGTTACAAAAAGAGGGGCAAAAATGTAATTGAGTGGTTGAAATAAAGTTCCCTAAGTTTTCTCTCCAAATTGGAGAGATAGGATTTTGATGGGTCAGAAAAGAAAACACCTAAACCTCACCAAAATTTCCTTTCACACTCCCTTCCAACCAAAAACCTCTCTCACGTATTTTCTCTCCTATTTTTTCTCATTTTTTTTTTCCATCCTCTCTATTTCACGTACAACCAAATGAAGCCTAAATGTTGTTACATGAGGTTCATGTGAGTTTCAGTCAATAATAGCTCATGAAAAGTAGTCTTAGGGATCATCCTCAATGAGCTATAAGGAAGAATAAGCCCTTCTCCTTAACAACCAACCACTAGACTGCTACATAGTTTGTTGCCTAGAACTAGAAACTAAAACAATTTATTCTAAAATGAGAAGATATTTCAAGTTTTCAACCAAAAAAAAACACAAGCATACTTTGTTGTTTTATATATATAAAAAATCAATAGTTTTGATACTTTTTAGGGATCTTGATATAATTTATTCTAATAATTTCTTTGTATAATAGCAAATGCCGTATATCGTCAGTGTTTTGATGAAGCAACATATGTTGGCTTGCAATGACCTCCCACGCTTTTAAGTTCTTTGTCCAGCACATTAATCTTAGTTTTATAAGATTAATAGTTTTGCATTTAATTTTATCACTATTTATTTAATAACCTTTGCTAAAGTTATTTGTGTTCAAGAATTATTCTTTTACAATATTACATGTGAATATGAAATTTGTAAATTTATGTCAAAAATAATTTTATTTTTAATTAAAAGGATTTTTTTTTGAAATATTACCACACACAATTTTTTAATGCTTGTTTATATTTTATTCTTTTCTATTCACTTAATAAAAATATGGAAAATTCATTTTTAAAGTTGTTTAAATTGCTTTATATTTTTTGGGGGTAAATTTCCATTTTTTTTTTTATACATTTAATATCTTTATTTGTATTTTAATTAATATTAAATTAATTTTGATGTCATTACAGTTCGACCTTAAAAACCACATCTCCTTTTCTCGGTTTTTTAAATGGTCTGAGTCTGAAAACCATGTTTGGTATATAACTTCACCTCAAAAAAAAGAAAAAACATCGTATGTAACTTCTTCTAAATAAATAATAATAATAAAACTTGGTATGTAACATTCTAAAAAAAAAAAAAAATCTCGGTATAGAAACTACCTTCTCAAAAAATAAAAAGATTCTTTTTTTTTTTTGAGAAATCTCAAAAAATAAAAAGCTTAGATTTATAAACTTTAGGGCTTTCCTGTTTTACTAATAAACCATAAGACAACTTTATGTACTTTTTTTATGGCAATGCCACGTGCTATTATTTTGTCATCTCACACCATGTTTGCCTCATCGACAATAATCCAGGGCCGGCTAAAGGTATTGTAGGCCCTAAGTCGACAACTTTAAGTGAGGTCTATTCTTATACTTTGAATATTAATAGAATATTTATTTAACTTTTGTTTTTTTTTTTTTCATTTAAAATCTATTTTTTTATTAAAAAAAATTACAAATTAAAACGAATCCATCGCATTACTCAATGACCAACTAAAATAAACACTATTTATCAAATGAAGTAACCAAATACTAAAAAATTATGATTGAAAATTTTAATAAAACTATATATTTGATATTTCTAAATAGAATTTGAGTATAAATTTATTTACTAGTGTAAGATTAATGAGTTATTTTAACATTTATGTGTGAGAGATTAAATGATTGACCTATCCAATGAAAATATTTTTCTTTGATTGGTTTTTCTTTGATAAAAAAATAACTACTTTTTATTTATTGGTGAATATTTAGGGCTTAATTAATACTTCTATTGGTACTTAATATCTTTATTGGTAAAAATTTAGGGGCTTTTTTTCATTAGGGGCCTTGGGCGGTTGCCTATTTGGCTCATCCATTGAGTCGGCACTGCAATAATCTTTAAAATTATGGACAAAAAGATTAAATTAATTTTATTTAAATTTCCTTTAAAGTCTATATTGGAACTTTAACTAAATTTTTTGGATGAAAATTTGAGTCTATATATTACACGAAGCAAGTTTAAGTTCAAAAATTAGCTTTTAAAAAAAATATAAAATTTTGTAACAAACTTCGTTATAGCCAAGGACTACAATTCACACTATAAAAATTAACATGCTTATATATTTTAAAAATCTAATTATTGAATTGCATGTTCTTAATGTTCTTAACACACACGCCAATTATGTGCCAATTGAAAACAATTTACTATTTGATTTATAAATTTATTTCTTATGCATAATTTTAAATTACAAAAATTTGAGATTTTAATATTATGCATAAGAAATAAAATTTTCAAACACAGAGGATATAAGATGGAAATGTAATCTAATGATGAATTTTTCAAAATTTACATTTAATAAAATGTTTTGAGTAGAGTTGTAACTATTGGTTACAACCAAGTTTGTAACTAAACTTTAAAAAAAATATTAATAGATAATAATAATAAATAAATCACTCCAAACCCCAAGCTTTAGTATTTGATTATGCATATTTGAGCATTAACATCAGGGGTTTAAAACCTCCAAATTGCTATTTTGGAACCCACCACATACACCAAAAACCATCTTTACCTAGATGTTACTGTACCAAATTTTAGTGAATTTTTTATTCCATTAATTCTTTAAGTTGAAGTGAGAGAAAAGAGACAGATGTGTTAGTTTTATATCATTTTATTAGATAATTTATATTATTGTAATATGTTAATAAAAGATAAGATGTTGGGTAGATGGTAAATAAAATGTTAAAATAGATAAGTAGTTTTTTAGAGGATAAAATGAGTATATTTTTAGATAAGTGGATGTTAAAAGCCTCTAAAAACCACTCCATAGTCCAAACTCCAAAATCCAAACCCCAAACTCTAGTCATCAATTTTGCATAAGCCCATTTGGTAAGAGAATTTAGATATTGAAAAAATGAAGTGAAAATTATGGTTTAAAAGATGTTATGAAAACACTTTTCTTTTTTGGTTGAGAATATTATGAAAATACTTTAAAGTAGCAATTATGTAAAAACGTGTTTGATACCATATTCCTAACAACATATTTTTAAATGTAAAAAACACTATTAAATGTTTGGTATGAGTATGAATACTTGTTTTTAAGAAAAAAAATGTGTAACGTGTTTTATGTATTGTAAACATCATTTGGATTCCACAATTTTAAAAATAATTAAAGTAATGTCACTTACTCAAATATGAAATATGATACTTACTGCTAAAACCCTGAAAGCTACCAGGAATGAATTTTCAAAATACAAATATTAAAAGAGATTAAATTTTATGAAGACATGATGTAAAACTCATGTTTTACTTCTCTAATCTCAATATGTCACATCATCTTATCATGTATTTAAGAATAAATATAATCGCACTCAATCAATTCTAATACTCATATATAAATTCAACCAAATTGAAAATTTATTGAGATGTTATCAGGGGAAATATGATGTATTGAATTTTAAGTAAAATACTGATTTGATAATAAATTTTTTATCATAAGCAAACACTTATTAAATTATGTAAAACATAAATTTTACGCATCATCCTTATAAAATTTAATCCCATATTAAAAATAAATAAATAAAGTTTTGAAAGTTGGAACACCCTTAAATTTGAGAACAAGAAGCCTAAAACCTCTTAAATTCACTCCAAAGTCCGAACCCCAAATTGTTTTGTAGTCATAGATTCTGCACAATCCTCTGTCTGTGATTTGATTTATGCTCTTTACTTTTGTGTGACAATGCCTCCATCCTTCATCCACCGCCTACTCATCTCCACTTCCACTCTCCGCAACACCACCCTCCTCTCCTCTCTCCACCTCAACCTCACCCTCCTCTCACTCCACCACCACCACCACCACCACCACCGCTCTCTCTCCTCCACTCCCACTCCACCACCGCCACCACCACCACCACCACCCTTCCACCCCAGAAGCAAAACCCAACTCGAAACCCAGTTCGAAACATGGGTCCAAAACCTCAAACCCGGGTTCACTCCGTCCGATGTCGAGCACACCCTTTGGTCCCAATCCGACCCAGACCTCGCTCTCGACCTCTTCCGCTGGACTGCCTTACAACGTGGCTACACTCACACCCACGTCACCTACTTCACCATCATCAAAATCCTCGTCTCCAACAAGCGCTACGGCCTCGCCGAGACCCTCATCGAAGAGGTACTCTCTGGTGCTTGCGACATCAACATTCCTCTTTATAACTACATTATCAAGTTTTGTTGTGATAAAAGATCGCTCTTTAATCGAGCCTTTGATGTTTATAAGAAAATGTATAATTCCGAGAATTGTAAACCCAATTTACAGACTTATTCCATGTTGTTTAACCTGTTGCTTAGAAGGTTCAATAAGTTGAATGTTTGTTACATGTATTTGCAATCGGCTAAGTCGTTGTCGAAGCAAATGAAGGCTGCGGGTGTGATTCCGGATACTTATGTGTTGAATATGATTATAAAGGCGTACTCGAAATGTCTTGAGGTTGATGAGGCCATTCGGGTTTTTCGTGAGATGGGGTTGTATGGATGTGAGCCAAATGCGTATACTTACGGGTATATAGTGAAGGGGTTGTGTGAGAAAGGGAGGGTTGGTCAGGGTTTTGGGTTTTATGAGGAAATGAAGGGGAAGGGTTTGGTTCCTAGTAGTAGTAGTTATATGATTTTGATTTGTAGTCTTGCGTTGGAACGAAGGTTTGAGGATGCGATTGGGGTTGTTTTCGATATGTTGGGGAATTTGATGGGTCCTGATTTGTTGACTTATAAAACGTTGTTGGAAGGTTTGTGTCGTGAAGGGAGGGGCAATGAGGCCTTTGAATTGCTTGATGAATTGAGGAAGAGGGATCGTTCGATGACTGAGAAGATGTACAAGGCTTTGTTAAATGAATTGCATTTTCTATGTCGTTAATTGACTCAATATTGCATTCTTCTGAGTTCAATTGAAGACGTCTATTAACTACCACTTCACGACAAGTAATAGTACTTATGTAATTCTGATTCACAGTCTTGTATTGGAATGGTGGTTTGAGGATCTGATTGAGGTTGTGTTTTATATGTTGGGGAATTTGATGGGTCCTTATTTTTTGACTTACAAAACCTTGTTGGAAGGTTTGTGTCGGGAAGGGAGGGGCAGTGAGACCTTTGAACTTCTTGATGAATTGAGGAAGAGGGACTGTTCAATGAGTGGGAAGATTACAAGACTTTGTTGATTGGATCGCATTTTCCAAGTTGAGAGTAGATTCAATATTTCAGTCTTCTAAGTCGTTTGAAGACCACAACTTCATGAGCAAATCAAGCATCTGGAAAGAAATATATAATTTAATTGCTGGCTGATTCGTTCTCAATTTATGAATTTCTGCATCTCAGATTCATATAGTGCTGTGATGGTATGAGAAGTTCCCTGAAGATCTATTTGCATTGTCTTCTGTATGTAGGGCAACATTGGAATCATCCAGAAAAAGCAGTCTTGTGCTGGCTGGTTTGAACAATATATTTTACGCTGTCCAATTTTGATATTGGTTGTTTCATGTAAAATTGTTTTATTTAAATGGACACTTTATAGTCATTATAGAATCAGGTTACTATTTCACGAAACACTCAAATCAGCAGTGAATGATCTTGGTGCTTATTTTGAAGAACAGAGAAAATAGTTTTATCTTGTTAGGGTAAATAGGTTGCCAAATATGATGTTCAGCGTTTGGAGGGTACAGGGTGAATAGAACTTCTAAACTTTGCTAAGAAAATTTTGCAATCTTCAGGCCCATATGGACAAGACATGCTTTATTACATTATTTTTGGTTGGGATTGGTAGTGGAAATAAAGATGATCTTATATGCTTATTGTTCTCTGGTTATTCCGTCTTGCCATACCTTCAGCATTGGAAACTTTGATGATACTCTTTTTGCCAGCACACGACTGTAAACTATCTTTGCTTATTTCCTTGCTTTGCAACCCAGATTAGATGTTGGGGACAAAACTTAATTGGTTAATTCAGTTTAGAAATCTTGATACCCAGATTGGATGTTGAGTGTAAGTCTTTAGTGGTGTTTTCCAATAAAGCATCATTTTCTAACCTATGCAGATAATTAAACTCAACCTATCTTCATTCATATCTTATCTGTGAAAGCTATCAAAAAAAATATCTGTGAAAGCTATATAAGTTACTTTCAAATGGGCACCAGTTAATGAACTCGTATTGAACCTAAGCATGAATAGTTTTAGGGTCAGATAAATAACATGGCTTCTAAAGGGTAATAACAGGCCATAATTGCACTGAGATTTTTGTTGTGGAGTTGATGCTATGCAGAATGCAAGATTGAAGATGTGTGAGGTATGCTGCTACCATTTTAAACCAATTTGAATGCATATTTTTCTCCTTGTTCTAGCTTGTAATGATTAACTATTTTATTCTTATATCGTACCTCCATTTGTATTTAGACTCAGTGCAGGCCGCAAGAAGGTGAAATGTGAACCACTACCTGAGGGTATTGTTTCCAAGACTTCTGACTTGGAAATGTGATCATTATGGGGCCCCGTGGATAAAAAAGTTTGTCAGTTTATTAGTAGTATGGCCTTGCAGGTTGCATTACTTTAGTTATTTTACTAAAGGGCCATGCAGTTTTTACTTTGTTTGTTCAGCCACTTTTTCTTTAAGGCAAATCTTAGGATGGAAAATCATCTTACTGGCAAATCTAGGTCAGAGTAGGAGGAATTGTTTTTGCTGCCTTGCTTGTTGACTGAGCACATGAACTGCAGGTGCAGAGATGATTTTTCCATCCTAAAGTTTGCTTGTAGAGGAAATTTTTGAAAAAATAAAGTTATTTTTTGGCATGTCTGGATTTCTGTAATTGTATAAGCTTCATGAAGAAATTTATTTCTGTTTTGAAAGAATGGGGTTATGATTGTGTTTTTTTATCACCTTTTGGAACCCATGGAAGAAGATTGGAGTTTGAATTGCAGTTTGCATTGTTTGATGGTTTTTTTTTTTTCTTTTTTTGATTGCATTAAACGGGGTATGTATCGGTTAAGGTTATGCCTTTGGTTGAGGTTCTTGTGATGGTGGCTGGGACACAACTACTGGCTTTGGTTCTTGCTCAGATACAGATGATGGGGAATGAGTAGAAGTGGGAGTAGGCTTAGAGGTTTCTTGAATTGTAGGTTGTGATAACTCATAAGTGTGATCTGTAGTGTTAAAAATTGACTGTTCGCTCTCTCTTTCCGCCTTTAATAAATACTAATGAAATAATGGGAATTGTGAAGTGCCCAACTGGGTACTCTTTAAATTGAGTTGAGTGGTCATTGACTAGTATAGTGTGTTTGTGTATATATATATATATATATACACATCTAGATATGCTGTCAATGTTGTTCAGGAACACAGATGGGCTGATTTAAGTCCACCTTTCCTTCTTCCTTTTTTACAGTCTGATGTAAACCAAGATTACTCTTATGTTAATAAAAAAATCTGATTTCCATTTATTAAAAAAAGGCTAGTATATTTAGGATAATCTTGGTAACAAATAGGGCTCCGTTAAAACTGGCTCTGTTACCTCTGTATAAACTTGGTTACAAATAGGGCTCCATTAACTTATAATGCTTCTTGAATTCAACTTTGAAACTATCATGATTTGGGTGGAAGGAAAAGCATGGAACACAGAAGAGAACTGTAATACTACAAATTCATTCCTTTTAGGTTTTTTGGCTTTTTAAATTTAAAATTGAATAAATAAACAATGGAATGAAAAATTTGAAAGAAGTCTCAAGGAAGACATAAGTAAGGTCTGGTAGATCTGTGGACAAAACCCCTATATCTTTTTTTCTAATAGTTCACAGATTCCATATTTATTTAGATGTGACTTAATAACATTTGCAAGATAGTTTACAAATCATGTAAGAAAAATAATATCCACTCTAATCAAATGTGGACATCTTCTATGTTTTCTTTATGGAAATCCAGAATTTATATGTCAAGAGCTATATAGTGTCTATCATTTGATTTTCATTTTCTGAGCTTTGGATAGGATTTGATATGGGTTTTGTAACTTTCTTTCTCTTAACCTCTTATAATTCTCAATTTATTATATGAGTTAGTATGGATGCTGATTTTGTGGATTTTGTGTATTTGATCTGAGAGTTTGATGGGGATTTTGAAAATTCTATTCTATGTTTATATTTAGCTAATTTGATAATTGAAATTTGGCACCTACATGCTTATGGTCAGAGCTAAAGATAATTCCAATACATGCCAGTTCTTGTTGGTTTAGGCAGTAGGGGAACTTTAATTGAGAAAGATAAAAAGTCTCTGGTTTTTCTTCTTGAATGAACACACTGATGACTTGAGAGACTTTCAAACAAAGACAAGTGAGTACTAAACAGTGATTTTTAACCGGTTTATTACTGGGACCCCCCTTTTGGGGGTGGTTAGGGTGATTGATCGAATGAAATTCTCATCCTCTAATGTTTAAAATAATCAATTCTTTAAATTAGTTAACTGGATTTGAGAGCTCTTTCAAAAGGGTCAACCTCAACAGAATAAAGTCTTAGTAACAACAACTATTTCCATGCAGGCTAACAATCTGTTTGTGCTAAACAGACTGACATGACCATGAATTATGTTGATGACTTTCATGTTGTACTCTAAGGCTATGCTCCATATCAGCAATTCCCATGTTTAAAGATTTCATAGAAATGTACAACATCCTATGAGAAAGATGTTTATGTGCTAAACAGTTCCAAGTAGTCCCTTAATGTATAAACAATATCATCTAAAATCCTTCTCAATTGTTGGCTATGTTACTAGATATAACATTTTGTAGTTTGTGTACCAATGGCTGCTCCTGCTTAGTTGGGTAGTTCTTCTTCTTCTTCGGTGCCATCTCTGCTGCCACCATGTCCAAGGTCACCAAAAGTGTATCCAGATTTGTATGACAAGCTCTGGGAAATGGCTAAGGTTCAAGTGCTTGAAAGAGAGATTGGCTTTCTTGAGGTCCGTTTGTTTCATTTTATTGTATAATTAATTGTGATTATTTAAAATCAGTAAATGGACTCCTTTTTTTTGTTAAATGCTTAACTAATGGATTCTAGGCTGTTTGTTAGAATTTTCATTGATCCTATATGGTTGTAAACTGGTGAGCTTGTGTTTTATGTAATTGTTTCTCTTTATCTAATGACTTCCAAGGTCATTAATTAGGTACTGGAAGTTGTCTCTTTTAGTGCACCCGGATAAATGCCCTCATCCTCTCCCCCACATGGCTACCCAGCATTTATTGTGGGCACTAGTGGAACTATTATATCCCTTTGGTTTGCCAAATGCAAGTCACATGGTAGCATGAATTCATCATCAACTTGTTTTGACATGAATGGTAGAATATCATATTTGACTTGTGTGTTAATGAATGATCATTCTTTTGGGTAAACACAGCAATCTCTCCCATTCTCTATAGTGCCTATGGCATCCTCATTTGATTGGACAGTTAACTTCCTTACCTTATTCCAGAAAAGGCATATTTTTCAACAGCTACTCCCTTGAAATTCGTCCATTCCAATTCCATAGAAAATGCGAGGCCAACCTTGTTTGCATGTGCATGTCTGAGATTAAAAATTAACACTGAAATAGTTTCTCTATACGTCTTCCAAAAGGCTCAGGGCATCCACCTTTCTGTCCTGGATGGCATATTTTAGTTCTTCTAGCTGGTCCATCATATACTGCAATGTAGTCAATTTTTTACATTTGCAACTTGTTTATCTGCCATTCATGGCTTGATTAACAAGTGAAATTACAGCAAAAAAGTGCCTGTCTCTAATATTTATATCTGTTAGTCATCCAAAAAGAATTATTATATACATTTTGCTGTAAACCTAACAATAAAATGAAAAATTGGGACTGAATTGTGTTTTAGTTTATCTCATGATGCCAATAAGTCTTTGAGTAGTTACAATGCCATAGAATTACTAAGAGAATTTACTGGCATCTTTTTACAGTCTTGCCTTATTCTAGATACTATTACAAACCATAATAATAAAAATCTCCTTCTGGCTCTTGCAGGTCGAGCCAATTTGGGTAGACAACAGTTCTTGCGGGTCTATGGGCAGGCCTAATTTAATTTCTCCAAGTACTTTTTAAGCCACTCTTTTAGTACAAATAGCCTTTTCATTCCACATCCTATTAACATCTTCATATACAATACCCAAGAAACATTAAATCATCTTGGAATGAGCAATTAATATATTTATTAAGGATTACTATCAAAGTGAAAAGTGGCTTGGGGTCTGACAACTGAAATCCAGGATTAATGTAATTCTGAAAATAAGAGTGAAAGTTGAGATTCTGGCACTGTTCTGATAATTTAGGATAATTTACTTCTTTTACATATGGTTTTGGAAAATCCTGAGTCTATATTTTATGCTGAAATTGTGGTAACATGTAACATGTGCAATCAGCCACTGCAAAATGAAAAAGAGGGTGTAGATTAACGAGACTATAGACTTGGCTAGTTCTCAAGTTGTGTACAGAGGAAATAGAATTCACTGGTGTAATATGTTTGCAGTTTGAGCCTTTGATGATATCTTGGGCATTTGTTCAATTATATATATATTTGGTCTATTAGTAACCTGTATATTATAAGAAATATAAGTAGGATGCAGCTTTGACATTAGCTTGGGTCTACCCTTAATCCAACTTAACTGTATGTTTGAATACGGGTTGATGGGGGGAGAGGAGGTGAGTGAAGAAAGAAGGGGTGGCCAAAATGCATTGTAATTAGTGTGTTGTGAGCATATATTTTTAATTTTTATTTTTTGTCTGCCAGTCTCTACTGCTGTACATTATTCCCCAAAGAGTACACTGACTTGGTGTTCAATTAGGTTACCTAAGTACGCAGATAAACTTTTATGTTAAAAGAGTGTTGTTATTGTTGTGCTTTTTTTTCTTTTTTTAAATAAAAGGATTTAAAAGGTCTAACACTAGAGACAACTAGGTGGAGATCATAGTACTCACACACTGTTCTCTTGTTAACAGCTTTAAGAGAACCATTTTGAGATAATTCCATAGAATGTATAATCATCAATTTTGTAATTTTGTATTACTTTACTAATCATGTACTTTTGCTACCACTATCAAGTTTTTTTAGTGCTTTCTACCCGTACTGTAGTTTACATAATTTAATTCAAAAAGTTATTTGATTGAGGCAAAAGCTGTTCATGAGCAGCTTTGTTCAATGGTGTAGAGGTAAACTTCAACCTGGGTTGAGCTGTGCTCCTCTTATCTTTAACTTTTCAATCAAATTAATTACTAAGTTCAAAATTGTGGCAGTATTTGCTGAGGTTAGTTTCTCCTATTTAAATGTTTGATATGTCCATGAAGTAACTGTGTTGCTGTGCGTTTTAGCAAAGTTATTATTTTCAAGGCTCAGTTTTTTTATTTATTTTATAATGAAATTCAAGAAAATTCTTTTTTGTATAACAAGAGTGCATTTTTGAAGAAGTTGAGCATTGAAGATATACTTTTGGTTCACTAAACTAGATGGAACTTTTGGGTATTTCGCACCAGAATATGCAGATATCTTCTTTAATTTTCTTTGACTTAAGATTAGAAGTATTATATTTTTTCTAAACTTTTCTATGCTCATAAAAATCTATAGTTGATTGTCCTTGAAATAACCAAGACTAACCAAGATTAGATTTTAAATGTAAGCATCAGACAAACATTGAACCTTCGGAAGAAATCACTAAGTGAAAAGTTGAGTGGGTACATAGGCTTACAGCATTTTACATGACTACAAAATAGCAGTCCCTTGTCTATTTCACCATTCACAATATAGAACCACTTTCTAAGAAGACAATTGATGTGGGGAAAATAATATGCAATGTGACTTGTGAAGACACCATCTTTGAACTCAAAATTGTATTCTATCTGGTTAGTTAGGACTTCATTGTGCCCCTCAAAACATGAGAGCTAAACTGATATTTCTGCAGAGCCTTCTGTACTGGTACTGCATTACTCTCATTCCTTGCTAGATGCATGGATTTCAGCTTATAAGTTTAGTGTTAGTTTCGTGTGAGGGCCATTAAATTCATTTTTAATACATTTTATTTGTACATGTGTATAATGTGCGTCCATTATGTCATTTGCAAGAATTTGGTTATTTTTTGTATGCTGCAGCTTTGAGATAGGAATTTGGGGGCTGGGGTTTTGACAGCAACTGTATGCTGCTGTTAATATTGTGGTGATGGTGGTGCTTGTGCGTGTAAATTCCATTGTTTTGTGTGTTCTGTTTATCTTGTTGCTGTCAAGGTTCCATGGTTAAAGGCATACAAACTTGTCTTCTCCAATATATTTTAGACAGTACTTGAGCATTTCTTTAATGAAATGCTATGGAAACAAAATAGAATGGCTTTTGTCCCTGCAAATTCATCTCATGGGATAAACAAATCCTAAAGTAGACATTTGTTATTCATATATCAAACCCATTTGTCGATATTGCCTTTTTTCTTTTTTGCTTTGCTCCTTTTTCTGCATACCTCACCATAGTCATGTATAAATTGTTGTTATCACTCTGGTTTTTGATCAATTATCAATCCTTGCGGTACTAACATTAAACTTTCATGGATGACTGAACAGTGACTGGACAGGTGACTACCAAGGTTGATTTGTATTGCTTTGGAGTGATTTTGATGTAGCTAATCACAGGTGGAAAGGCACTCAATGATTTTTGCGAATGCATGATATACTTCCATTAAGTCCTCTTGATTTCCAATTCTTTTGCTTGTAATTTTTAATTTTTTTATTCTGTGAAAGTAATATATCTAACTCTTTCCGTGTACAAAGTTTGGGATGAATCCAGTCTTTTCTTTGTTGTTGCTGATATTAGCAATTGTTCTGGAAAGCAAGTAGTTTTTTTACCATTTGTCTAGGAAGTTATGAAACATAGAGTTTTGTTGTCCCGTGTTTGTGGCAGGCTTTGAAAGAAGCGCTTGCACAAATTCGAGTTTGCTCTAGATTGGAAGGGCTGTTACTGAAAATGAAATTCCTAAAATAACCAAGGGTAAGCTTTTCTCTTGTTGTTGGGGCACTGCTTGGTTACTTTTTTAAAACAGGGCTTCTGGAAAGTATGTATACTGGGTTCTGAGACAGCTCTGATCCATGGCAGGTGAGGGACTGCGCATCAGCCTTACTGTGTTTTGCAAAGAAGAATAACATCCCCATTATTTTGGTCATTTGGTAGATATACGTTGTCCAAGTCTTAAAGGAAGCCAACATTTTTTTTGACATGTCTATCATCCATTTTTCAAGTTGGTAACTTTTGTTTGAGAGTGAACTCTTTGGGCTGGATTTGCAACTTAAAAAAGTGTTTAGCTGCACATATTGTGAAAAACATTTAGGAAAATATATTAGATGGTATTAATGCAATTGTGTTTATGCTTATATTTTGAATCGGGTTATTAAATTTTGATCAATGTGAAAGAGGGTATCCATTTTTTTTTTTTTTTTTTAGAAAATACATTTTTCAACGTTTACAAACTATTGAAATTTATCTTAAGATACCCTTTATCAACGGTTGAGTGCATGTGGTTAAAAGGAATGAGCATATTTTAATCTACATCTATGTATATATATTTTAACAGTTTTTAATAATACTTAAACATTCATCAACTGTTGATAAAGGTGTAATATTTTTTTCGACAGTTGCATAGGTTGTAAAAAAATGTTCCCAACATAGATTTCAGTGAGGGTTTTTGACAGTCGTTTCAACCGTTGAAAATGCATTTCTCGACAAATTCTAGCACTTTGAAATGGTTTCAATGTTGAAAATAGTCAAATTTCTTGTGGTGTGGGGACATTGATCAATTCAGTATAGGAATCTTGACACCTCCTATAGTTTATATCTTATTACCGGTTGAAGGTTGCAGATCGTATGATACGTCGGGGTTGAAGATTGTTGATTAGGTTCAAGTTTCTGTTGAATGAACAAGGTGCTTGTTAGTCATTCCCCATTTTCCTTTTTTGAATGGATATAAATTATTGGAAATATATCTTTGGATGTCAGCACTTGTAACTTTCTCATTGTAATTGATATTTTCATTGGATATTACTATTAGCAATAGGCTGTGCTCTTTTTCCGGTAGGTGACATGTTCATTGGAAGTTGTCATATTGTTCTTGTTATCATATGGCTAGTTAATTGAGTTCCAATATTCTTAGGATCATATTATTTCAAGGTATAATCAAATCTTCAGATTCAAAAAAAAAAAGAAAAAAAGAAAAAAGTCTTCATTAAAAGCCAAACATATATATTCTATATACATATGGAATGCAAAATCATAGACAAATGATGCCAGGGTTGAAATTCACTTTTGGTGTTTAATATTGATATAGATACTGATTTTCGTCAAAATTTTAGTAGAAGTTCCATTATCGTAAATTTTAGTAGAAGTTCCAATATCGTTTTTAAAGAAAGACAAAGTTTGAATACATACTTGATTATAGTCAATTACTATAATTCCACTCAATATCTTTTTATTGGATGTGAATTTTGACAAATCTATCATCGAATTATATTTTCTTCTCATATTCTTCATATTTACAAAATTTCCATAAGATTAAAGATCAATAGTTATATCATTAGTCAAATATTTAAATTTAAAATTTTTTAGTCCAAAATTATGCATGAAAATAAGTTTAAGGATCGATAGTAAATAAAATCTGACTCGCACAAAATTTGACATGCATGTTAAGAACATAAAGAATATGCAATTCACGTTAATAGCATAGCATTTGTGGCATTGTCATGCTAACAATTTTATTTTAAATCTTTTAAAGTACACACAACCCTGTTGTGGGTTATTAGTGAAATGCAAACCCTGTGTAATCTAATGCTTTAAGCCCTTGTGATATTGTTTTATATATAAATAACAGAGAGATTTGTGTTACACTAAAATCTCAAGGGATTTGAGTGTTACATAATTAATAGTTTATACATTAAACAATATCACATGAAGGTTAAGTGTTGCACTCAAAATCTCAAGGAAGTTTTGTGTTTTGTTAGGAGAAAACACAGGGAGTTATGTGTATTTTTTTTTTCATTAAAAATTGAATGAAAAAATGATAACTGAAGTAGTAGTGCTCGTTGAGATCATTTCATTGTCAAGCTTTTATTTTAAGGATTGAACAGTGTACAATTCATAAAATACTGAATTCATCTTTAATTTTTTAAATATTTAATCTAAACCTTGACATAAGTCCATTTCAAATAGATAGAATTCTTTTCCGTTTGTTGGTGGCCTTGACTTTCTTTAGCATCTTGTCAATAGCCTCTTGCAGTTGAGTGTCCCATGCTCCCAAATGTATTAAAAATGACAAAATGAAAGGGATTAGATACAAAATATTTCTTGAGAAACAAACAAAACAAATTAAGTGTATACTATGGTTCTACTTTGGAGTGAAACTTATGCAGTTTATGAAGGGTGTTGGAATAGATCTAGCTACACCATCTGTTTCTGATATCATTGTAGTTAATAATTTAATCTTGTTTTTCTTTTACCATACATTAAATAGTTAAGTTTGGAAAGTTTTTGCCTTGTACACATGCATGCTGGACATGTTTGCACCATCTCAAGAACAATACCAAGATTTTCCAGTTCTATTTCCCATTTTTTTTATTTTGTATTATTGTGGTTTTTTTAGGTTTGTAATGAGAGGCACTTTTCATCCTGAAATTAGTTACCATTTTGTCATAGAAGTTTGGCATCATGGTATAAAATGGAGTGTCTACAAATTCAAATCTTCTTAGTTATTATGTTTAAAAATTTTAGGTCAATGACACAAATATGTACGAGCAGTTACAAATCATTGCTATAGCATCATTTCACTACTAATTTTACTGCGTCTTCAAGGAACATAATTCTTTGACATAAAAATATTTAGATATAGCAAAAAGGTTGGGACCTGTATAATATTTTGGAGGTGAGAAAAATAGTACACATCTTTTTTTTTTTTTAATTAAAATTAAACCGCTTTAAAATATTGAAAGTCTTAAAAATAGGGCGTGGCTTCTATCTAATGTCCTGTGACACTGGACCCGTTGCAATCATAACACATATCTGAAAATGAACACATGTCATGATCGTAGCGGGTCTAGTGCACTGAAGGCACTGGACAAAAGCTGTGCCCTTAAAAATACTATAAATTTTACTATATAAAGTATACAAATTGATATAGTAATGAATGCAATTGGTGTGCTAAAACCAACTAATATATAAATGTTTTTTTTTTTTTTGGTGAATGGTACGCAAAAAATTGTAATATTCCTAACATTACTTTACAAATTTGGGCTTTTTTATATGAGATGAGGCTTTTTTATATAAATGTTGAAATCATTAAAAAAAAAAAAATTTGGGGCCTTAAACCCAGACCTAGAGCCACTACTGAAAAGTGATATTGTGAAAAAAAAAATGCTTACTATAGAACAAAATTGAACCGATTTGTATGAGAAATTATGAAGAATAAAATAAAGAAAATAAGGAAAAAAAAAAAAAAGGAAGAAAAATAGAGAGAACATAAGGTATTTATAGTAGAGAACATGGTTCAATCTTAGAGAACTACATCCACAACAAATAACCATTGATGACCAAATCTTTGCTATTATCCTCTATGTTTATAATGAACCACTTGGAAGGATCTTTATAGTTGGCTAAACTCATAAACTAAACACAACTCAAGATTATGATTATTTTACTTCCATTTCAAGTAAAATTAGATACAGTGAAAATGAATTTGAGTTATGCAACAAAAATTTTTAGATAATGAGATTTTGTATTGTTAAAAAAAAAAAAAAAAAAAAAAAAAAAAAAAAAAAAAAACCTATAAAAAAGTGGAAGACAATTAGATTTTTGCGATGAATTCTAGTTAGTTCAATTAATAGATTATTTTACTTCCATTTCTAGTAAAATTAGATACAGTGAAAATGGATTTGAGTTATGCAACAAAATTTTTTAGATAATGAAATTTTATATTGTTAAAAAAAAAAAAAAAAAAAAACCCCATAAAAAAGTGGAAGACAACTAGATTTTGGCAATGGGTTCCATTTTTTTTTTGGAGAAATTGCGATAAGTTCTAGTTAGTTCAATTAATAAAGTTTTTGATAGTTGAATAAGAGATTTGGGGTTCAATTCTCACTTATACCAAAAACCGATTGATGTCTTGGTTTGATGATAAAGATATAAATTAAAACTCTCTAAAATAAAACTAGGTTTTGCACATCTTGTAAAGCTACTATGCAGCTATTAAAGAGGTTGATTGTACTTAACATTTTAATTTATCTTATAAGTTAACAAAATCATCATTACAAGGATTCTTTAAATATATATATATATATATATATTTCCCGTTAGCTTATTCAAAAGCAGTCAAAGTAACGTAAACAAATGAAGGAAATGGAGGTTTAAGTAACCCCTATCTACTAGCTTAACTAAGAAGGGTGAGGGACAATTATCTCTTTTGAAGATTGAAGGGCAAATGTATGTTTCAAGAAATTAAAGCAAAGGGTAAAAGAAGAAAGTGCTAATGACATTTTTCGCATAAATCTTTGACTTATACACTTCTTGCTAAAAAACCTTTGACTTATACAAAAAAAAAAGGGCAAAAGAAGAAAGTGTTAATTTTGCATAAACCTTTGGCTTATACAAAAACTTGCTCAAAAAACCATACCGATTCCTATTAATTATCTTCTTCTTTTTTAAATGTAACTGCAAGAACTTTTTTCCTTTATTTATTAATTTCGTTTCTAAACGAAGTAGAAAACAATATGAGGTTTTTTTATTATTATTTATTTTTTTAATAATTTGAAAGTTGGGAAGAGAAATTTGAATCTTGGATTCTACTTTAGAAATACTAAGATGTGCCAACTAGTTGAGTTATAAGATTTTTGAGAAGATAACAAAGTTAAATCAAATGAAAATTAGGAGATTCATCGTCAATATGTCCTTCACTTGCGCATTTGCTATACATTCTTTACTTGTATTTAGAAATAGTTACTATTTATTAACTTTTTATTGGATTAATATTTTAAAATTTCTACTACTGGATCATAATCTCTCATTCTTCTTAACACACACACTAAATTTCATGTTAGTTTGATAGCTTATGCACTATTCGATCCTTAAACTCTTTTTTTTTTTTTCTGCATAATTTTAAAATACAAAATAACCTTGAAAATTTAAATATTTGGTAGATGAGAGATAATGATTAATCTCTAATTATCTTCAAATTTTGCAAGTATGGAAGGTATAAGAAAAAAAAAACATATTCCAACCATAGATGTTTCAAAATGCACATCCAAGTAAAAAAAACTATTAAGTGGTGTAACTTTCTTAAAAGTTATTGTTGGTGTAATTTCCACATACATATAGGGCTAGATCAAGTTACACCAAATATAAATTTAAATAATGTTACACCACCTAATAAGTTTTTATTAATTTAATACTTTGAAAATTATATCATTGGATATATGTTTGCAGCTTTTGTGTCAATAAGATGTTATTTTTTATTTGATCTATAAACTCATCTTTTATGCATAATTTTAAAATACAAAGACTTGTTACACATGTGAGAGAGAGAGAGAGAGAGAGAGAGAGAGAGAGTTGTAAAGAAATGTTACACCACTTATTTTTTTTTTTTTAATTGAATGTGAATTTTGACAAATTTACTATTGGATTAAATTTTTTATGCTTGCAAAATTTCAAGATAATTAAAAATTAATAATTATTTCATTGATCAGTTGTCCTTTTTTTTTTTGTAAGAAGTTGTATTTCCTTTAAATCTTGTAAACCATTGGAAAAAAAAAAGTTACTCACTTTCTCATAGATCAAAGTGCACATATCTTAAGCTATAAGTGCTTTCTAATTTTTTTTTGAAAAAAAGAAGAAGCTTTAAGTACCATATCCCATATCACTATTTATACTTAAGAAAAATATTATTCATTTTTCATATGAACATGTAATGTAAGTTCTAATTAACTTTGAATAAGAGAGTTTTTATTTTATTTTATTTAGAGAAACAAAAATACACACATAAGAGAAAGGAAAAATGGTTTTAACAAAAAAAAAAAAAAACCACAAAATCCTTTCAAAAGCTATGGTAAGTTTTAACTTTTAAGGGAGAGTAAGACAAGTTATACTACACACAAAACACTCTCTTAAGTAATATAAGAAAATGATAGAGTTTAGTTATAAAATTAGTTTTAATCTTAGGTTACAACTTTACTCAATAAAATAAACATTACCATATATTTTGAAAATCTAACCGTTGAATTGCATGTTCTTTATACTCTTAATACACATGTAAATTTTTTTGTCAATTAGATATTATTTACTATATGATTTATAAGATTATATTTTATGTATAATTTTAAATTACAAAACTTACAATTTAAACAATTTATTAATGACTTAGCTATTGATATTTAATTTTCTAGAAATTTTGCAAACATGGAAGATATAAGAAGAAGATGTAATCCAATGGTGGCTTTGTCAAAATTCATCTCCAATAAAAAGATATTTAGTAAGGTTGTAGCACAAAGTTATAATTAATTTTGCAGCTAAACTTTGTTTATAAAAAAAAAAAAAAAAGTCTATTCTTTTTATTAAAAATAACACATACACATGAAAAATAAAAAGTGTTTTGAACTGATTTTAAAAAACAATTATTATGAAGTGTACACTAAATATTCGTAACACCATTACACCAATTAAGGTTAGTCAAAAGTCATAAGAGCATTCTTATCAAGAATGCTAAATATTTTAGCATTTACTATTTAAAAATCCTACTTTATCAATTTTAACATACCACTTTACAATCCACCAAACATCAAAACTTCTATTATTTTACCACTTCATTTAAATATTCTTTTTTTATTCTTTCTTTAGGTTTTCTTTATTCTTTCTTTTTATGTTTTCAAATAACTACCATTAAATAATTTTTTTTTTTAGTATTTATAGCATTTTGTAGCTGGATTGCAAAATAAATAAGATTTGAGAGTATTGATGGAGTATGCTTTTTAGTATTTATAGCATTTTGTATGTTAAATTTTAGCATTTATAGCATTTGCCCTTCTTGATAAGAATGCTCTAAGCTGTAGTGTTTAATATTGGTCAACCTATATTCCAAAACCCAAAAGATCCCATTTATAAAAGTCTTGGTCCTCTGGGATACTAGCCTCCTAGGATAAATTTAAAAGTATATAGACTAAAATGAAATACTTAGAGCATCCACATCAGTGGATGGAAAATCTTGTATAATAGAAAAAATTACCATTTTTACACATTTTGTCTCAAAATTGCTCCACATCAGTGCTTCCAAAATCTTGTATAATCATGTATATTTATCCATGAGCTACATAGCTCATGTAGTTATTATTTTAATAATTTCAGTTCACACCAATTTTTCTCTCTCTTCTCCGTGCACAACGACTTCAGCTCCTCATCATCTTCTCCTCAGATGCACACAAACACAAACACACCCACACAAAAACACATCCACATAGACAAATCAATACACAAAACACACCCACACAAAAACAAACCCACACAGACAAACCCACGCTACAGTTGCTTGATTGGTGCTTGACCGAGAGGGAGTGGGTCTTGTTGGAGATCGGTGTTCAGAGATCGGTGCTTGCTAGAGATCTAATCGATCAGTGCTTGCTGGAGATCTGACTGGGTATAGAGTTGGGTTTTGTTTGGAGATTAGGTTTTTTTTGGAGATTGGGTCTTGTTTGAGAAGTGAAGCTGTCTATGGAGATCTGACCGGTATAGAGATGGAGATAAAGAGAGAGATGACCGATCGGTGCTTGCTGGAGATTTGACCGATCGGTGCTTGCTGGAGATCTGATCGGGTATAGAGATGAGTTTTGTTTGGAGATTGGGTCTTGTTTGAGGAGTAAAGCTGTGGAGATCTGACCGGTATAGAGATGGAGATAAAGAGAGAGATGAGTAGAGAGAGATAGCAACAAATCAGAAAAATGGGTAGAGAGAGTGAGAGAGAGGGAGAGAGCGTATGTAAATAGGTAGTTGAGAGAAATAATAAAAAAATTGAGAATAATGAATATTTTATTAAAAAATCTTGTAAAATAGATAAACTGATGTTGAGATTTTGTAAAAATGGAAGTGTAAAATAAAAAAAGTAGGTTTTTAGTGTAAAAATAGATGTGTAAAATGAATAGACTGATGTGGATGCTCTTGGAAGGCCAAATGACCATTTCTTTTTTCTTTTTCTTTTTTGGTTTTTTTGTTGTCAAAGAATGAGTAATTAAACCTTTTAATATATATCTTTATCTCAAAAAAAAAAAAACCCTTTTAATATATAAACCAACAGAACAGCAGAGAGAAAAACAAACACAAAGCAGCGTAGCGGAAGAGAAGAGTCAAGAGACAGAATGGCGAAGATGAGTTTGACCGCTCCAATGTTCCTCTTGTTGCTCCTTTCCACACTAGGTTAGTACATAGATGAAAAGAAACACAACATTTTTCAATGAATGATTACCTTCTTAATTCTTGTTATATGTAATTAGCTTTTGTTTTTAATATGTAAGTCTTATGGTATGGGATTAGATCTGAACATTCACGTTAAACATATGGGTTTTTGATCTAATATAGTTTTAAGAATGTCATTTCCAATAATGGGTTCATTTTTTTTTTCCTCTTTTCTTGTTCAGTTTCTGCGAAGAAAGGCGATGTCACTGAGTTGCAAATTGGGATCAAGGTAAATTTTCTCATTTCGTTTTTGCTTCTGTTTTTCTGTTTTTGTTTTGGGTTTTTTGAATCTGAATCTTTATGTGAATTGAGGTTGTAACTGGAAATGACCTATATCAGACTTGCTTGTATTGGAATGTTGGGTTAGTGGTGAATTTGAAAAATTAACAAAATGAAAATACATACGTGTGTTGTCTACTAAAGTTCCTCTGTGTTGATTTGTGATGGCATATGTGAAGGTATCTCATTTATCCGATATAGACATCCTCCCTCTTAGACTGTGTAAGTCCACACGCTATGAGAAGGAGGATACATAAAAGATAATTATTGAAATATGTGAGAGTGAAGAATTCGCTAGACAGTAAATTTTTGATGGATAATAGGGTTGAATAATTGAATTGGTAAGCTTTCTACACCGGGTATGACCTTTATTTTTTGTAAGTTACATACATA
The DNA here is from genome assembly GCA_032727855.1 of Quercus ilex subsp. ballota. Lineage (NCBI taxonomy): Eukaryota > Viridiplantae > Streptophyta > Magnoliopsida > Fagales > Fagaceae > Quercus > Quercus ilex. Next base: position 52,707,423 of record CM064916.1, on the reverse strand, counting down.
GCTGGTCAATCTTGAACCCATGATCCCACTCTCCATCCTATTGTTATGGAAGTAGGATGCGCTAGGATTTTGACGGTTTTGATCATTTGTTTGGAAATTAAGGAGAGGATAAGGACCCTTGTGAAAATTGGTTGATAACCATAGAACCTAGTAGTTTGTTGGAACTCTAATAGTTTGTTTGGTACTCCTTGTATACTTATATCGTAATATTCGCCTAAAGTTTCAATCTTCTTATATTTGTATTATTCCCATATGAATTGCCTGATATATGCCTAACTTTATTTTGCATCAAATCTAATATGGTCAGATGTCATCAATGAATTCTAGCTCAACTTGCACCTACTCTTCTTATAAGTTCTAGACGAAGCTTCAGGTCATGGGTTTCAGACTCATCTGGTGTCTATGTAACTTACCAATGATAAAAAAAAAAAGGTTGGACGTCATTCAAAAAGTGAAGATTCTCTGTTATGATCAATGCCATTCAAGATTCATAGACACCCGATGAGTCTTAAACCCATGACCTGAAGCTCCACCTAGAGCTTACCAATAATAAAAAGGTTGGATGTCATTTAAAAACTGAAGATTCTCTGTCATGATCAATGCCATTCAAGACTCATATAAGAATTCATTGCTTTAACCTGTCTAGCATGTAAGTTACATTTACCAGGACTTCTTGGACCTTCGTTCGTCTTTAGACTGAATGATTTGACGGTTAACTCAATTTTGACATACTTATAAAAAATAAAATAAAAAACTCAATTTTGACATGGATTTGGGAATGACCATTGATACACCAAAAACGTGGCAAATCTCAGGAAGTCTTTTGTGTTCAACTGCTAGACACACTCCTACACCTGACACTATAATTTATGTCTATGCACCAAGGTTTATATATGCATATTCCTAGTAAAATTTATTTATTCCTTTGGAATTTCTTAGAAAAGGATAGTTTCATACTTTCTCTATCATACTTTTTAAATATAATTATGAAAGAGAATTTGTGAGGCTTGAGCTTGACTTCTGCTGATCATGAATATCTTGTGAGTAGAATACATGGTTGGAACTGCTTTACCTATTTTGAATTTCATCTAGCACCATGCAATGGTACTGTCTACAGCACATTTATTTAAATATGTAGGAATGCCTGTGCAAAGTCCAAGAAACATCTGGTTAATAGTGGAAAAATTGTGGAAAATGAAACTAAAAGGTTTTGTGTGTCCCCTTATGAAGAACATGTACAACTTCTTTCTTTCTCCTCTTTAACAGAAAGGACTATAGGTTATTAATTAATTCATGCTAAGATGTTTATGGTTCTATTATATGAACTTGATACTTTTTTATTCCTCCATGCTACCAAAAGTGAAATTACTATCTTCTTCCAACTTCAACATCTGAACTAAGTTTGACATAACATTTAAAAAGTGAAAGTAGTGTATTGGATGAAACGAAAGGAAAACACTGTAGAAATTGATAGTAAGAAGAAATAGTGACCAGCTTAAACTTGAATTGGTTTTACCATTATAGAATTACATGTGTAAAAGTGGTGTAGGTATAGGAGTAATTGATAGTTGGTGACCATGGTAAACCAAACCCACTGGTACAATGGTTAAGTTGATGGTGTTTGGTGAGGGAGCCTGCCTGATCACGTGAATGGGAGGTTTGGCATTTGCAGGCTATATAGGGATAATTTGGAAAACATAATGAAAAAGGATATATAAAAACTAGAAATGCTTTTATATGTATGTGTGTGTATAACTGAACCATAAATTTTGGGACTAAGGCTTGGTTATTTTTATAAATATATCATTTGGATGTTCTGGATATGGATATGCAATTAGTTGCAATTAGATGACCACTTTGATATTATTCAGAATCACAGATTATTAATTACTATTTTCAATTTTAGCTCATGCATATGGGTAGGTGCTCATGCATGTATACATAAACAAAAGACATAAGTCCACTATATCTTTTACCAGTCTTCCTAATATGATTTTTTTCTGCTTACTAATTCTTAGCGTCATTTATTTTTGCAGTATAAGCCAGATTCTTGCGAATTTAAGTCTCACAAAGGCGATAGACTTAAAGTACACTATCGAGTAAGTTGCATTGCAGGTTTAGTTGCATGATTGATTATGTGATAATTGTTTCAATAGAAAATGATATTTTTTTGTTTATCAACATATCATTACATGAAAATCACAACATTTCATAACTTGGTCTATGTTATTTTTATCAAGGTTCAGAAATTCTAATTGCCACATTTGTTGAAAATGCTTCTGGTCTGGAAAACTTAATTATTATTAAGGAATTAGCAACTTGCTTGCTCACTGGACAGAAGTCATTTGATGAACTGATCTGGTTAAGAATTCACCTCAGTTATGTATTTAAAGAAGCATAAGCCTCTGTAACAGTTTGAATAAATGTAAAACCTCATCAAATTTTATAGCTGTTGTTATAAAGAAACAACTCTATTTCCTCATAGACAAGGAAATATTTCAGAACCAGGCAAGACAAGTGCATTAAGGGTGTGCACAATTCAGTTCGATTGGTGTTGAGAGGTACCTTTACATCAAACCATTTTTTTCAATTTGAAGAATTCTCAAACCGACACCAACTAGAACTGAGTTTCTCCTTTCTAAGTTTCTCTCCTTTCCCCCTCAATTTTCATGGCAAATAAATAAAGCAAAGATAACCTAAAATAAATAGAAATTTGAAGATTGAAAGACATATCTAAACACAAACAGCGGTAGGCGGTTGTCCAATGGGATGATCAAGTTGAGGAAGGGTTTGCATTTGGTTGGAGTGAGTGGAATGGAAGGGTAGTAAATCTCTGCCTGAATAGAGCCAAAAGTAGTGAGAGGCTTGGGTTGATGAGCATGACAGCCATTGCCACCAACTTCACCATGCCATCAAATGAATTGCTTATTTGCATTGACTATTATAGTAGTTTAGATTAAGTTTTTGAATAATCAATTTCATAATTGAATATCGTATTGGATAATTTTGGTCAATTGCTTATTAGTAAGTACAAAATTTATGTTAGATTGCCTCTTAATTAATTAATTAATTAATTAATTAATTTTTAAAAAATAGTATGAATTTATTTATTTATTTATATAGAAGTATTGGTGTTGATTAAATTATTATTCTTGAATTAATTATGTTTAAGTTTCTCAAGAGAAAACCAGGGTCAAAGCAAGTACCACTTAGAAAACAATATTAATAATGCACTTAAGCTTTTTGTATTATATTTAAAGTTTGCACTGCAAAATCCTAATTACTAGAGATGATTGATCTCTCATTTTTTGTTGACTTCCTGATTTTCTTTAGGTTTTCAGTAACATGGTCATAGTAATTCAGTACGAGTGATAATTTCTTCCCTTTCCTTGACATTGCTTGTATTGGAGGCCTAATTGCCTCATTTCTCATGTTGACTAAATTGTTCTTTTTTTTTTTTTTTTTTTTTTTTGATAAGTAATAAGTTTTATTGATATCAAAAATTGTTCCACACATACCCACACACACACACACACACACACACACACACATTTATATATATCCTTAATGTAATTTGGTACTGGTAGCAGTTAAATTTGTTCATGTCATTGATTGAAAATACAGGAAGGGTTGGATTTGTCCAGTGAATGAAAAGAACTATATTTCCTTGAATGTCACCAGAAATATTTATTTAAATACAACTTTTATGTATGTATAGATACATTCACATGTATACACACAAGATTAACTTTTTCTTGTTACAAGGTAAAATATTAGCTGAATTTATTTTAAATTGCTATATAGTTCAATTTTAAATTGCTATATGGTTCAGTTGTAACTTGTAACTCTATAAGTGCATTATAGTTTCTACTTTTATTTTGCAGGGAACACTTACAGATGGAACTGTTTTTGACTCTAGTTTTGAAAGGGACTCTCCAATTGAGTTTGAGGTTGGGACTGGTCAAGTTATAAAAGGTATGTGGTGCATTAACAACCACGTACTGTTTAAGTACTGATTCTCCTTCAGTCATTGCAATTACCTAGGTCTAGCATTTGAATTGCTCATGCATGCGTGTGCATGAATATGAGTGTGATGAATGAAACATCAATAAAAATGATCTAGAGTGCAAAAATGGGCAACAAAACAGGGATTTGAATCCATACCCTATTCAGAGGGGAGAGAGAGCTGTATCACAAGGGTTGGTGGTAATGCTCATTATCATGGAATCTAATATTTGTTAAATCTGTAAGTTACAATGAAGACAAATGATTTGCAAGCCCCTTGAAATCCGTTAAATGATATTTGATGCATTATAAAGACCTTAATATGAGAGAGAGAGAGAGAGAGAGAGAGAGAGAGAGAGTCCAAAGGTTTACATTTTGTAATAATTAGCTTTTGTGGCATGGCTCTTAGAGAGAGAGTCCAAAGGTTTACATTTTGTAATAATTAGCTTTTGTGGCAATTGCCAAGAGCCATGTAGCTCAATTGACGCCATAGAGTATTTCCAGCAAAGACATTTAGAGTTCAAATCCCCACACCCCTATCATAACTATTAATGAAAAAAAAAAAGCTTGGTGGCAATTGCTTTATATCTAAGTTCAGCAGACTTTGAGCTGTGTGCTACTTGGATCTTACTTAATGGAATTTCAATGTACACATGGCTCAGCTTAAGGTTCCTTTTCTTTTCAATTATAGTGGTTCAAAACTAGAAGCAGTCTTATGTTTATAATGAGGCCCATCTTTGTATCTACACTTGGCTCATCATGGTGAATGTTGGACTGCTGCTAGATATTTTGCATGGAGGTTTCTAATGGCTGAAAAACCTCTTCTTTCAGGGTGGGATCAAGGGTTGTTGGGAATGTGTGTAGGCGAAAAGAGGAAGTTGAAAATACCTTCAAAACTTGGTTATGGGGACCAGGGTTCTCCACCAACCATCCCAGGTAACATTTTCTCTCATTTCGTATTATAATCTAAACATATTGCTACTCAATATAATTAAAATTAATGTTTAACAGTGTCAAGATTGAGTGCTGATATAGTAGAGTTATCTTTCACACCGTCCCCATGAGGGTACCCTGGTTATGGGCTCATTGGCCTAGGATGGACATAAACTTGGACTTGGAGGTCCTAGGTTTAATCCACCGCACTATCATTCTATGACATTTCCGGGGTGTCTCATGGGAATAGCTAGGGTTGTCTATGATATATTTAAAAAATTACTAATAAATAAAATAAGATGGCATGGAATTTCAATTGAGCAACAATTATATATATGCATGGACACACATATATGAAATAATTTTTCTTTCTAATTTTCAAACTTGAGTTGACAAATTTCTGCCATGTATTTGACAGGCATTAAATTTTTATAACTAATTTTACCATTTTTTAAATGTAGGATCGTACTTCTAATTAAGAAAAATCCTAATGGTTAAACATTTAACGATAACTTCTCTGCTTATAGAAAGGCAATACAAGAAAGAAAACACTTTGCACATGATAATAAAAGTTATCATTATTATTTTTTTGTTTCATTAACGTGTGCATGTGGGAAGGTTTAATTCATGTTTACAAGAGAAAGAACATAAATTTAGTAGCTATCAAAAAGAAAAGTACTATCTTTTCTTGGAAAGACACTTGTAGAAAACTTTAGTTCTTTACTCTTTTCATCTACCTTTGATACTTCATAAGAATTTCTTGGAGAAAGACAAGGAATATGTTTCAGCAAAAGTTTGCTCTCCTTCCACAGCAGCTCTTTTCTCTCTTTACTTTCTTGTTTCCTCTAATTTTTTTTTCTTCTCAATTACGGCAGTACTTTTTCTTTAGGAAGCTAAGAGAGTTTTTGGATTTGACTTAGCCTCCAAAGCTCTACTCACGGTACATGTCAATATTAGCATAATTAAGTAAAAGACAATAAAAAGTTTTTGTATAGTTGCTTGTCGTGTTTGTCTCTTATGTGAAACTATTCGTGTTATACATCATTGTTCAATATGGGTTAATTTGTATTTGTTTGAAAATTACAGGTGGTGCAACACTGATATTTGAAACAGAGCTAGTTGCAGTGAATGGAAAACCGTCAAGCGATGAGAAAACAAATGATGATGAGCTGTAGGCGGAAGAATTGTTTATTAGCAGTTTCGGTGTCCCTGATATCTTAATTTTGTGCCACCAGATTGTCTTTTCCATCAGACTATGATTTTGAATGTTAAATGACTAGATGGTCTATTTATCTTGAAATGGAAGAATTTCTATGCAAGCCATTTTATTTTTCTTATTTCTTAGTTTGGATAACAAGTATTCATGCTTCAACTGTGATCAGTGTCTGCCTAAACTAGGCTCCATATATAAGAACATTTTGAGATTTATCTGGAAGCATAAGTCTCCTCACTATAGTGGGAGTTTTTGGTTATCAACATGGAGTGATTTAGAGATGAGTGTTAATGCCTAGTTGTCTACCATCGACTTCTATTGTAAAACTTAGGTATATTTCTTCAGTTGTTGAACCTTAGGTCATTCACTTATGGCTTGTTTGGAAGTTTAGAGAAGGAGGAGAGTAGAGGGAAGGGGAGTAGTGGGGAGGAGAGTAGAGGAGAATGATTCACCTCCACCTTATTTGGATGTTTTTAAAATTAGTAAGGGGGAAGGGAGAATTACTCCCTTCCCCTTGTGTAATTTTGTTAATATAATAAGGGTAAATTAGGTAATTTACTTGGTCAATAGTTTATGTACTCTACTCCCCTTCCAAATCTCTCCAATTTGGGGGAATTAAAATTGGGAGGCTAGAGGGAGTTCAAACCCCTCTAAACTCCTCCAAATCCCTCTCCCTCATTCTTTAAAAAACTTCCAAACAAGGTAATTGCATTATTCTCCTTCCCTCTACTTTACTCCCCCTCCTTTTTTAAACATCCAAACATGCCATTAAGTTCAATCATATGTGCTACATTGATCAATGTAACTACACGGTTGAATTTAACTTTCAAAGGCCAAGCCTGTATAGATGTTGAATGATGCCAACCAACTGACCTTGGTTAACAGGAGACTAGTTCTATCGACTTCTGTTTTGGGAATTAAGAGGCTAATTTGGAACTTCTCACTAAATTTAACATGGCATTTTGTAATTGGCTAAACGAATTTTTGCCTCCTACAATTGCACTTTCTCCTACTCAAAAATGATTTATAAATTTATAATATATATATATATATATATATAAAACTCAAGTAGTCGACTTAGGGTGAGGCCAAATGGAACATTTATATCCCAGGAGTTGCAGCTATTTAGCACAGACATTGTTTATCGAGTGTATGCTTCTAGTTCCAGAGGATTTACTAGAGGTATGGCAACCTTGTTTTAATGAGGTAAAAACTTGTAATTTCATGCTTTCTTTTTTAATATTGTTTCATATTTTTATTTTACTATAATACATCTAACAGTAACAGCTTTTCTTACGGACCTCTATCATATCAATTAACAAGTTGTTACTACTATAACGAATACCTACAAATGCAATTTTATATCTTTGAAAATTTTACACATGAAAATATTGTAATTTTTGTTTTTTTGGCAATGGTTAGAAATTAGGAGTGTACCAATTCATGTCTTATATATCTTGGATCTACTTTGGAATTTGAGGTTAGGATTTTATTCAAAGAAATTAAAATAATGGCATAATAACCTATTGTGTTATGGGTATGTATTTCCAATATCAAAGAGGTCCTTGGACGACTAGGCTCTTTAATCAATAACCAATTGGAAAGATAAAAAGCTTTCATTCAATAATGTACAACCCCATACTAACAAATAATATACATCCAAATATATCAAATTAGAATTGTCAAAAAATTTATAAGATTCATCCAAATAAATCCAAAAATTTAGAGGATGATAAGTCTGCTCCAGACATTTTGTTTATATTCATGAAACTTGAAATTGAAATTCCATTGAAAAATGTCCTTGTGATAAATTAATGTAGCTTTTTTAAATATGAAGAATTTTTTTTTTAATTCCAACTTGGTTACTTTATAAGAAAAAAATAAATAATATATAATAAGTTGTAATTAATGAAGTATAATATGAAACATTCAAAGTGAGATAGACTAACATGCTTAATATGCTATATATTAAGCGTTTCTATGTATTAAGAAGCGATTGGTTTATATGCATTTATGCATTATTTCTAAATTCTCATGCCACCTAACTAAAACCCCCCCACCTTTTTTTTTTTTTTTTTTTTTTCAGGCCAACCTTTTTTAAAATTATTTTAGTAGTAAGCTAGTTTTATGTAATTATTATGGAAGATCACTGGTAGCCTTTGTTGAGTTTTGCATGAGCTAGTTTTAGTTTTATTTAGTTTTGCTTTTCATTTTTAGTAGTTTTCCACTTAACTTTGTAGGTATGTCTACGAAGCAATAGTTGATGCCAAAAATTTTAGATCTAATCATGGATTTTAGTATGCCAGCTACTAGTATTTTCAAAATTGATGATTTGGACATGATTTGTTTATCTAGTTGCACAAAAAAAAAAAAAAAAAAAAAAAGGATTATAGGTTCAGCGAGCATTTGGATCATGTTCACGTTTGGATGTTTTGCGTTTCAGCCCTTTTTATTTTTTTGGACCAGCGCCCATGAACAGTGCACTAGTTTTTTAGTGTGAATAGTAATCAAAAATTATTTTTTATTATTTTCAGTTTTCAACAAAATAAGCGGTATTTAAACACACCCTTAATTTTACTTGTGTTAATATCAAGCTTAGTCTAAATATTATCACGTTGATCATGGTTATAAATCAGTAATACGAGTTTGAGTCATGTCATAGACCTCTTTATATAACAAGGAGATCTCCAACCTTCAATTCTAGGACTTTGGAATGGGTGCAAACATATATTTCACTTAGTCAATGTCATAAACTTGAACATTAATTTTTTTTTTTGGGAGATCATTATTACTTTAACGAATGGGTACTCTATGGCTGCTTTTTTGGAACCACTGCACCCTAAAAAAAAAAATTGCAGCAATCTTTAAAAATGCCATAACTGAGTAAAAATGCTTCATATAAAATTCTGGTCGAAAATTTTTTTATTATTCAAAGGAAGCTGTGTCCAATCTTTAGACCAAACTCTCTTTGTCCATGGATTTCTAGGCTGTATCATGGACGGAAGTGGTTACAATTTGCTCTTTATTGACTACAAATGCAAAATTCTTAAGTTCCTGCCGGGGGCCACAAGGGTGGATACAGTAGCAAAAATAAGTAGGATTAAGGCCACCTGTTTTCTGTAAGCACCGTCCAGTGCCATTATACTGTTGAAAGCACTGCTTTCCACAGTCGTTAAGGACACAACTATTGGGATTCAATATTGTGCCAGTGATACATGATGCATCAGCATCGGGCACCATAACTGCAACCACAAAAAATGATAACAAGATCAACAACTTTCACCCACAAAAACAAAAAATGTTACGTTCAAACTAATGAACCAAAAAAAAAAAAAAAAAAAAACCAAGGCCACTCACACAACATGTGTTTTGCATACGTGAGGAGGTTAGTATTAATATAGCATATATAAAATAAAATACAAGCCTTGGGCTATTTATTGACTTCTTATCATTTTATCACATATACTTTTAAAAGCCCATATTTTCATATTTTAATTAAATTAAGTTTCATATGCTCTAAATATATTTAATTAAATCGACTATATTATTTCATACGAAGTCATTAATTTACATCTGTATTCATATATATATATATATATTTATACACACTAGACTCTTCCACTTGTGTTGCACATGTTAACGATTTGTAAATATACAAAATAAATAAATATTTATAGAGCTTTTTCTTCCTTCATTTTGTTAGGCAAGGTAATGCAAGTACTCATATCTTAGCCCAAAGAACAAAGCTTTCTTATCTACTCTTAGTCTAAATAGAGTTTACTCCTCCAAACATAAATAATATTGTGACTTCTCATATACCAACATATTTATAAACTTCATGATGTTCTGTTTCTAAATAAAAAATAAAAAACCCTTACCAGTGAAAACAAGGAAAACAAATAGGAATAAATGGAAAAAGGAAAGCTTAGCCATCTGATGCAGTGTGGACTGTAGAAGCAAAATATGTCAATAACTACAACTGTTCCACAAAAAATAAATTCTACAAGAATTATAGACTAGTAGGCAAAAGAATATGACAAATCCTCTCAATAGAAACCAACTTGATAAAAACTTAATGATCATCATCTCCTCCTAAAGAGTATTTACAAAAGAGATTTTCACCTACTCCCTTCCGAAAAAGGTATTATTTGTAAAAATTCAATTCTATATAGTGGATTGATTTTTGCCTTTGGGATCTATAGGTTGTACCCTGATAAAATCCATAAGTGTATATGTACCGGAGTTTCTAATCTTAAGAAAGTCTTTATTGTAAGTGACTTCAACAAAAAAGTCCTAATTAGTAGTGAGCCAACTGGTCTCTCTCCTGCCAATAGAACCCAATGGTCCCAAAAATCCTTGTTTGAAATAAGTACAAAAAATGAGATCACATAACAGAGACTCTGATTTTTGGACTAACTGGACTTGTTGGTATGCAAGACAAAGATAAAATGGTGATCGTATTTGTAAGAAAACAAATTACTAAGCATGTAAAAGCTAGGCTATATGATATGAGGATATACCCTTGGGAATTAAAAGAAAGGACAAGTGACATACGGGCAACATATTTGAAATTGGAACAGTCAATAACATCATGAATTCATGATCAATATGAATATCATTGTGGTACATGAGTCATAGAAACATATCTGGCACTGTTTCAAAGTGGTATTCCTTGAATATCTTTCCCATTTATATATATAATTATTTGGATAGAAGAGAAAAATAGAAGATTTGGATAAAATGAACAAACAATATGAACTGTTATACTTAGAGCCGTGTCTTCTACTCTTTTTAGCTCAATCTTTTTCTTTTTCTTTTTCAGCCTTTTTCCCCAGTTTCCTTTCTTTTTCCTTGTTCTTTCTGTTAGGTGGTTTTTGCCTATATTGAGTTAGCGTGTTAAATCACGTGAAACAATGCATGGTCCAAATAAATCCCAACCTTCCACTACCAATAATATATTGAGATATATAATTATATGTATATACATAAAAGAAACGGTGACTTGGAGTCTTCATGAAAGTTAATCATAGAAAAAAAAAACCTTTTTCTAGAGGGTTAGGTCTAAAACCAGAACCCTCAAACCAAACTGGCATACATTAGTATCACTGTTATTGTACATTTTTATTTATTCTATTCTCAAACACAATTTCTAAAGTATGTAGTAAACAGTTAGTGATTAATGGGTCCTTAATTTCACATGGAAACACAGGTTGTCCAATGGTGGCAGTGGCAGCAATTTTTTTTCTTCTTGTTTACTAATAAATAGAAAAGAGAGGAAAAAGAAGGAAATTTTAGTTTCAGAAACTTTTCAGATTTTGATCACTAGAGACCAATATATAAGATCAGTATGTATTTAATATCAACAACAAAATCAAGTCTTGTACGACTATCCAACCGAGCTTTTCTTGTGTTCACTCCAAATACAAATCAAAATATTGCATGTTTCTTTTGCTTTTCCACATAGACAGAGGGAAAATAAGGAGTGTAAGAAGATTATGGAATAGGAAAATTATAGAAACTGGTAAATAACGCGGACTACTAAGAAAGTATAAAAGATAGTATGAACATAAGGAATGGAATACAGAGCAAGATACAATAAACCAAAAGATATTATTATATTTAACAACATTTTTACATCAAACATATGAAACTTAGAAGAACTCGGAAGGACTTATAATAAGTATGGGGTCTTTCCTCACTCTCTCTTGCCTTTCCAGGCTTACAAGGACTCTATTTAAAGAAATAAAAGAAAAGCAAAAGAAACATGCACTATTTTGATTTGTCAATTTGTGCTTCCACTGTAACATGAGCGATGGAATACTTGGAGTCTAAGGAAGATTCTCTTACGTGTCTCTTGGCATTTGGCAACCATACGTGGAGGCTAAGTGGACTTGAAGTGACGTGAGGGCATAGCATGCACCGCATGAATCAGGCCTCTCGGTCTCTATAACAGCTAAGCCTTAGATATCCAAATTGCTCTCTCTCTCTCTCTTAGAGTACTATACAATATATGCAAAAAATGGGGTACCTATGTAATGTAATACAAAGCTCGAAGCCAGGGATTTTAATGGTAGTAGTTCAGATTGTATATGCAGGGATGAATATACTATACAAACTTGTATCAGAAAATGGAGTGAATTTGAGGATCCTTATTGCCTACCTTATGTTTTTTGCCACTGCCTTCATGGTTCCTCTTGCTCTCATCTTTGAAAGGTGTTGTTTTTCAAATACATATATAAAAGCTATTTCTTTGGTGAAAAAATTCCATTAAATAAATATTGCATTCTACTTTGATTATATATCTACTTGTTAAAAATGTTTTTGGTATTTTAAGATATGCCTTCTAATGATTTTACATTTTGTTAATGTAATCTGTAATCTACGAAAATAAAACATAGGGAAGAGGGAAAATATAATGGAAGCTATATATATATATATATATGCTTATGCCGCTTCAGTTAATGATTGTTGTTTACAACTTTTGCAGGAAGACCAGACCAAAACTAACATGGGTAGTAATGTTCCAGGCTTTTATTTGTGGGTTACTTGGGTAAGTTTCAGACATTATACTCAACATTGTAACTGGCTGGAAGCCAAATTTTTGCGGAGCGATAACAAGTTAAAATGCAATAAATAAATTGTGACATTAATCCTATTTTATCTAAAAAAATCATGGTGGAGAACTAATTGAAATATCACATCTTCCTTCTCTCTAAAAAATGAAGGCAATATATGGGGGTAATTATCCTCATTTTTTATAAGAATTAGAAAAGCTTAATCTAACAACTATATCTTGAAAATGATTTCCAACACCCAAACATAAAAAAGGGTAACAGCTTAGTCCTTTCCAGTAAAACTTTAATCCAAATTTTAGACCATCTCACCTGGATTGGAAGTCAGTCACCTAACCTTTAGGGCACAACTATTTAGTTTTCAAAATCCCATGAAGCTTGTCCCTCAAAAAGTCCATTTAAACCCAAAATCGAAACTCTAGATTGAAAATCGAAACCCTAAACCTAAAATTGAAACCCTAAACCAAAAATGGGAACCCTAAAACACAAATCAAAACAAACAATTTAAAAAACTTACTGTTAGTCGGCCTTGCGAGAGTGTCTTGAGTGAGATTAAGAGTTTGAGAGAGAGAGGGAGAGACCCAAGGCTTTGTCGGCCCTAATTCTTCTCTATGGGCAAATGCCTGCAAACCCAACTCAAAATCAGTGAATCAAACCCACCCATCTTAACATTATTGCATATAGAGACAGTGCAAAGTGTTTGTGAGAGAGAGAGAGAGTGTATGTGTTACCGATCGATGAGAAGGGAATGGAGAGCAGGGAAGAGCGGAGGGAGGAAGGGGATTCGAAGAGGGTGGAAGTGAGGGAAGGAGTTTGAGAGTTGAGGGTTGGATCGAGAGGTAGCTTGAGAGATGAGAGTGGTCTGAGAGTTTTTTGAGATCAAGAGCTTAGGGTTTTTTTCAATTGTGTGGAGTATTCATGATTTTTTTTTTTTTTTATTATTTATACTAAATCTTTAAGCCGTGTTTAACCAAATGCAACTCCAGACATGTAGAAGCTGGGTTTAATTAAATGCAGCTCTGTGCATACCCGAAGTTGCGTTTATTAAACGCAGCTCCAGATATATTCGGAAAAAAAAAAAAAAAAAAAAAAAAAAAACACCCTGGCTGGGTTTGTACCTGCCTTTTTAAAAATGTGACTTCAGTCCTAAGGAGCTAAACATAACTCCAGCTTCGGAAAATGCGGCTTCAGAGCTGGTCTATAGCCACATTTAGTAAACACAGCTATAGACCAACTCTGAAGCTGCGTGACTCAAAAACACGGCTCGAAGATCTCACCTGTAGTCGCGGCTAAAAAGCGCGTTTTTTGTAGTGTATAACAAAGTCTTAGTTCTAGAAGAAATAGGAAAACCAAAAATCATAATTCATCTAGGATAAGGAAAAGAATATATTTTATCTATTTAATCTTATCTAATTTATTATATCTAATCTTTTTTTTTTAGAGAAATTTATTATATCTAATCTAATTAAATGTATTGCAATTGTTGAGTAGTGCTATGACATTCTTTTTATTGTATCCTTAGCATTACTCAAACCAATTTGAAAAAAAAAAAAAAAAAAAGAGCTCAAAATTCTTTTTTTTTTTAATAAATAAATTAAAAAAAAATTATCTGCATAATTTTAAAATTTTACATATATAGCAAGAAAATTATATGACATTGTCCTCATAGATTTTGAGTTGTTTATCAAAAAAATAACTTCCAATTTTTATTTTTTAAATTTGTTTCCCATAATTAAATGTAATACAATTCGGGAAGAAATCCAAAAGTACAATAATAAACACACCAAATTTCTTCACATAAGTGTCCAATTATATCTAATCTAATTAAATTATCACAATTTGGAAAAAAGTTCAAATGTTTTTTCTTTTTTAGTATTACTAGGGACATAACAAAAAACCACAATAATTTCATAACTTTCCTAAATTACATTGCCAACTCGTACAAGGTCCCAACACAATCTCCAATTTAAAATTTTAAAATGATGTGGCATGCTAATTTTGGAATGTTATGAAATTATTGTGGCTTTTTGTTTTGTCCATAGCATTTACTCTCATTTTCCCCTCTTTTTCATCACATCACATCACATCTAATTTAATTTATTTATTTATATTGTAAAACTTGGATTCTCACAATTAGATGATGTATGCAATGATTACACATGTCATTTTGTTAAAGTATTTACGCTTTTTTTGTCACACAAATGTGTGCTCTTGGGGGCCATTTCCCCCCTTGACTTTTCAAAAATCTCTCGTCCCTCTTATATATATATATATATATATATATAAGTAATGTTATAGACACAAACTATTTTATAATATTTTTACATATTGCTGATGTGGCTTTAACATTTTCCAAATAATTATTATAAGTAAAAATGTGATGTTAATGATGGGCCCATATTAGAACTAGTAAGAATTTGCCATATTAGCAATTTGTAAAAATGTTGTAAAATAGTTTGTGTCTGTAATATTACTCTATATATATTTTTGGTAAAGAAAATATATAAATTTAGTTATAAATTTAAATAATGGCTCCCTAGATTTTACTAAAAACATGTAACACATTTATTTAGATGATTAACACATCTAGGGTACATAGTATGTTCAAAACTACTATATTAATTTTTTTTTTCCCTTTAGCTTTGCTTGTTAAATTTAACCATTTCTTATTATTTCCGCTTTTTCTTAAGAGATGTTCAATTATCAATGTATCATCCTTTCCCTTGGAGCTATCTATTGTTTATCTCTGTTGTGCAGATAGCACCCCAGGACTCAAATCAATAACAGTAAATAAGCGGAAATTAAATAACAAGCACACACAAGAACACAAGAATTTACGTGGTTCGGCAAACTGCCTACCTCCACGGGGACGACGGAGAAATTTTACTATAAAAAATAGGGAGATACAATAGTGCACAAGAACACTCTCAAGAAACCCAAATCCCAATTACACCCTAGCACTCTCTCACAGAAACAATAAGAATAGAAGCTGGCTGCCTCTCTTTTCTCTATTTTTCTCTCATGCGGCTGCTGCTCACTAGGTTAATTGGAATTCTCTAATTCTCTCTTTCTATTGCCGTTTTAACACAAACCTAATATATATTTATATATGTATATATATAGGTCGGCTGAACTAGGAATTATATTCCTAGTTGAATTCGGTCATACTTGACCGACTTAGACAAACATGGGCTTGTGGCAATTCAAGCCACGCACGGTCCACATCAACAAATCTCCACCTTGGCTTGAATTGATCAAGCTACACGAGCAAACTCCTCCATCGCCTCCACCTTAGCCCTTAAGGGCTCACAAGCTGCAAACACCAATTAAGTCCAAGCAATGCTTGAACTTGTCTGTTGGAACTGGCTTTGTTAACATATCAGAGGCATTCTCACTAGTGAGAATATTTGACAAAGAAATATCACCAGACGAAACCCATTCTCTGATCTTGTGATACCGCACAGCAATATGCTTTGTTCTTGCACGATATACTTGATTCTTCGCCAAATGAATTGCACTCTGACTATCACAATGTAGCACCATGCTATCCTGCTTGAAACCAAGCTCATTAACCAGTCCACTAAGCCAAACGGCTTCTTTTCCTGCCTCTGTCATCGCCATATATTCTGCCTCTGTAGTGGATAAAGCAACTACATCTTGTAGTGTAGACTTCCAGCAAATTGGGCCACCAGCAAACCTAAACACATAACCTGTCGTGGACTTTCTAGAATCAAGGTCCCCTGCATAGTCGGAATCCACATAACCCACAGCTTCTGTACTAGCTTTCTGATCAAATAGGATACCGAAATCACGAGTGCCTGTAAGATATCTAAAGATCCACTTTACTGCATTCCAATGCTCTTTGCCTGGATCTGCCATATACCTACTGACCACACTGACTGCATGAGAAATATCAGGCCTAGTGCACACCATCAAATACATGAGACACCCAACTGCATTTGCATATGGCACTTTAGACATATACTCTGACTCCTCATCTGTACTTGGACACAACTCTGAGGACAATTTAAAATGGGCAGAAAGTGGTGTACTAACAGGTTTTGCATCAAGCATACTAAACCTCTCTAACACCTTCTTAAGATATCCCTTCTGAGATAACCATAATTTACCAGCCTCTCTATCTCGGTGAATTTCTATCCCAAGGATCTTCTTGGCAGCTCCAAGATCCTTCATGTCAAATTCACTACTCAACAAAGACTTCAACTTCACAATTTCTTGCTTACTCTTTGCAGCTACTAACATGTCATCAACATATAGAGCAAGAAATATATAGGAGCCATCAGCAAGTACTCTAAAATAAACACAACAGTCATACTCACAGCGCATGTACCCATGTGTGACCATGAATGAATCAAATCGTTTGTACCACTGCCTGGGAAACTGCTTCAAGCCATATAATGATCTCTTCAATAGACAAACATAATCTTCCTTGCCAGGTTCTTTGAAGCCTTCGGGTTGTTGCATGTAAATCTCTTCTTCTAAATCTCCATGGAGGAATGCGGTCTTCACATCTAGCTGCTCTAACTCCATGTCATGCATTGTCACAAATCCTAGGATTACTCGAATTGAGGTGTGCTTCACAACTGGTGAAAAAATCTCATTATAATCAATTCCTTCTCTCTGTGAGTAACCCTTAGCCACTAACCGTGCCTTGAATTTTTCACCTTCCTTTTCTGACAATGCTTCTTTCTTGCGGAATATCCACTTGCAACCAATAGCCTTCTTTCCCTTGGGCAATTTTACTAATTCCCAAGTCTTATTCTTCTGTAGTGACTCCATCTCTTCTGACATTGCTACAAGCCATTTATCATTGTCTTTCCTATTTGTAGCCTCTTTGAAAGTGAATGGATCCCCACTGCTGGTTACGAGAGCAAAGCTAACCATATCTTCAAAGCCATATCTCTGTGGTGCTTTGTGAACCCGCTTCTCTCTACCTTTAGCAATTGAATAAGGCTCTTCTTGTTGCTGCTGTGGATCAATCTCAACATCACCCTTATCACTGGATGAACTATTCTCGTCAAACTCCACCTCAACAGTTAATTTCTCCTGTGGACTATCATCACATGTCTCTGCTTCATTCTGTTTCAACATAAAGGCTTCATCAAATATGACATCTCTGCTGGTCACCGTTTTCTTTGAGATTGGATCCCAAAGCCTGTAGCCTTTAATACCTTTTTCAAAACCAAGAAATACGCATTTTCTTGACTTCGAATCCAGTTTAGAACGCTCTCCACTCTGCACATGCACATAAGCTGGACAACCAAAGATTTTTAGACTCGAATAATCAACTGGTCTACCTGACCAAACCTCTTCTGGAATCTTGAAATCTATGGCTGATGATGGAGATCTATTAATAATGAAGCTTGCTGTGTTAACTGTCTCTGCCCAGAACACCTTAGGCAACCCTGCATTTAATCTCATGCATCTGGCTCTTTCTGCTAAGGTTCTGTTCATTCTCTCTGCAACCCCATTCTGCTGTGGAGTTCCTTTAACTGTGAAGTGACGAGTAATGCCTTCTAATTCACAAAATCTTATGAATTCTTTATCTCTATACTCTAGTCCATTATCTGTTCTAAGGTATTTTATTTTCCTGCCAGTCTGATTCTCAACTTG
Source organism: Quercus ilex subsp. ballota (assembly GCA_032727855.1). NCBI lineage: Eukaryota > Viridiplantae > Streptophyta > Magnoliopsida > Fagales > Fagaceae > Quercus > Quercus ilex. Next base: position 52,689,066 of record CM064916.1, on the reverse strand, counting down.
TGCTTTCCACTTTTTAAATATGCCCAACACATCAGACTTATGCTTCATAAAATAAACCCATACCTTTCTAGAGTAGTCATCAATGAAACTGACAAAATACTGAGCACCGCTATGAGAAGAAACTGATACTAGACCCCAAACATCTGAATGAATGTAGTCAAGAACACCCTTACTTGTATGAGAGCCTGTCTTGAAATTGACTCTATGCTGCTTCCCATAAACACAATACTTGCAGAAGTCTAGCTTGCATGTCTTCACTCCTTTCAATAAATTTCTCTTGTGCAACTCTAACATACCACGTTCACCAATATGGCCAAGTCGCATATGCCATAATTTTGTGTCGTCAGTGCTGGACTCCACTGGAGTGGTGACTGCAACTCTTCCTACAACTATGTTCCCAATCAATCTATAAAGTGTGCTTACTTTCTGTCCCTTCATCACCATCAAAGCACCTTTGGTAATCTTCATGATTCCACCCTTTGATGAGTATGAATAGCCCAAATCATCCAATACTCCTAAAGAAATCAAATTCTTTCTAAGATCTGGAACATGTCTGACATTACTAAGAACTCTCACAACTCCATCAAACATCTTGATCTTCACGGTACCAATCCCAATAACCGGGCATGTAGCATCATTACCCATTTGGACCATACCACCGTTGTAAGGCTTATACGTGTCAAACCAATCTTTCTTTGGAGTCATATGATAAGAGCATGCTGAATCTAAAACCCAAGATTCCGATAGAACATTGTTACTTGACGAGACTGAAAGTAAATCTGCACCAACTTCACTGTCATCTGATGTTTCTTCAGCAACACTAGCTGATTCTAGGGGCTTCTTTCCATTCTTCTTCTCCTGTAAATGCTCTTTCAATTCTTTACACTGATTCTTGTAGTGCCCTTTCTTGTGACAATAAAAGCACTCTACATCTTTCTTTGCACGTGATTTAGACTGTGATCTGTTCCTGTTGGAGTTCCGTCCTCTTGACCTGCTCCTACCCCTATTACTTGACTCATACTTTACAATAAGTCCATCAGCCTGAGAACCATCACCATCTTGCTTCATCTTTATGTGTGACAAGAGAGCACTAGTCACCTCCTCGAGTACTATAGTCTCTTTCCCGTACATCAACGTAGTCACCAGATGATCAAAAGAAGTAGGAAGCGACGCTAACAAGAGTAATGCTTTATCTTCGTCCTCATAATTCACCCCAAAACTTGACAGTTGGGTGTTCAACATATTAAATGTGTTGAGATGCTCCAACAGATCAGAACCCTCCTTCATATGCAAACTATACAGTTGCTTCTTCACATACAACTTGTTCGTCAGATTCTTTCTCATATAAAGACCCTCTAGTTTTTCCCAAACCTCCTTTGCGGTCTTTGCTTCTAGGATGTTGTGAATGACCTCATCACCTAGGTTTAGACGAATAGCGCTAGCTGCTTTCTCATCCATCTCTACCCATTCTACATCCTTCATCGTTTCCGGTTTCTTCTCCTTCCCAAGCAAGGCCTTGTGAACTCCTTGTTGAATTAGGAGATCCTTCATCCGCCTTTGCCAAAGAGAAAAATTTCCCTTGCCACAAAACTTCTCTACATCATACTTTGTGCTTGACATCTTTACTGTGTTCAAAGGATTGAATCCTAACCTGGCTCTGATACCACTTGTTGTGCAGATAGCACCCCAGGACTCAAATCAATAACAGTAAATAAGCGGAAATTAAATAACAAGCACACACAAGAACACAAGAATTTACGTGGTTCGGCAAACTGCCTACCTCCACGGCGACGACGGAGAAATTTTACTATAAAAAATAGGGAGATACAATAGTGCACAAGAACACTCTCAAGAAACCCAAATCCCAATTACACCCTAGCACTCTCTCACAGAAACAATAAGAATAGAAGCTGGCTGCCTCTCTTTTCTCTATTTTTCTCTCATGCGGCTGCTGCTCACTAGGTTAATTGGAATTCTCTAATTCTCTCTTTCTATTGCCGTTTTAACACAAACCTAATATATATTTATATATGTATATATATAGGTCGGCTGAACTAGGAATTATATTCCTAGTTGAATTCGGTCATACTTGACCGACTTAGACAAACATGGGCTTGTGGCAATTCAAGCCACACACGGCCCACATCAACAATCTCATATTTAGTTATACAAAAATGCTTCAAAAAAGTACCTTAATCCAAGATCTTGAAGTATGATGGAAAACTTTTTGGGACAATTTTTTGAATAGCAAGCACATTCGCATGTACAATTAGTGGATAATATTTTTTGGACAACATATTTGACACAATTTTTTGCATAGGATATCTAACAATTTGGACAATTGATATATTTTGTAACAGCTCTTTTGGATACCTTTTTTAACTAATGAAGCAAAACAAAATTGTTACATTCTATATTTGCATTTTGATTTGCTTCTAGTCTAACACAAATTATATTTGAAAATGATGATTTTTTTTTAAAAATGTAATAGTAAAGTTCATTTATATAAACCATGAACTATGCAGTATTTAAGAACCAACAACTAAGTATCAAGCATCAAGAATCAAGAAAAAAAATAACCCCAATCACACTTACATCACCAATCTTCACTACTGATAGTTAAAAACACCTAAAAAAAAAAAAAAAAATTCTCTCCAGAAAGACCCACATATATCATTTCACTTAAAAATATGGACGGCAATCCTGCCTGACCCTGCTTTGCCCCATGCGGGTTTTCCCCACTCTGTAAAGGTAGTAGGCGGGAATGGGGTGAGATTTTAGCCCCATGCCATGAGGTGGGGCTAGGATGGGTTTAGACTTTTTAAAACCCACCCTGCCTTGCCCCACCTCTCATTGATAAAAGTTATAAATGTAAATTTTTCATACACTAAAACCCTACTATTTAAATAAATATATCAATATTAGCTTATTTTATTCTACCTAACGTGGCTCTTTGATTCTATTTTGTTATTTGTTATACTATGAGATTTTTGTTTTTGTTGTGATATTGTCTTGTTAAATGCTTGGATAATATTATTTAGTTTTTGCTAAAAATTAATTTGATTTGATGGATAAATTTAGTTGTAATATCAAGTATATTTTTATTAATGAAATAGGTTTTATTAAAAAAAATGTAAAGGTTGTGAGGAAAATTAACAAAAAGTAAAGTTTTACGGGATGAGATAGGACTTAATGGGGCCCCAAGGGGCAGGGATGAGGTAAGAAAATTTTTTCCTTCATGCGGGACAGGGCGGGAATAGGGCAAAACAAACTATGCAGGGCAAAGGTAAAGACCTCATCCTTCGACCCTGTCCTGTCTCATTGCCATCCCCACTTAAAACTCCCTCAAAACAAAGGAGAAAGCTTAACATTAAGGAGGCCTATATACACGCAAGGGAACTGTGATTTTTTATTATCCTAGATAACAAATCTAAAGGTAGAAATATGACCATAGGTCGGAGAAATGGAGAGATTGATAAGGAGGGTACAGTCACAGTCATATCTATTTACCACTCTGTTTTCTGAAAGTACTAACTGTGTGACCCGTGGGATATAATGGGCTCTTAGGCCAGGTGAATACAAGATTGAGCTATATGGGCATGTTAAGTATATGATCCCTAATTTTTGTGTTTCCTTCGGCAGTATAGTAATAAAGGTCCCTTATGATGATAGTACTCAAAATCAACTTTGTTTTGAGAAAACTCCTTAATCAAGCTGGGCTTCAACCTTGTCTAGACTGGACACGAGTGAAAAGAAAAATGGCTGGACTAAGGGCCTTGAAGTGAAATATATGCTAGCACCCATTCCATAGTCTGATTTTTTTTTTTTTTTTTTTAGAAGAAACTGAAATATCATTCAACTATAAGAAAACAAATACAAAGGCCACTGGGAAAAAACCACAAAACAACAAACACAATTACAAGGAACCAGCAATAGTTTAGACCAAAAACATAGCACCCTCAGATCTGGCTAACTCAGACAAAGAATTTGGAATCTCCATTCTCCACATGACAGATTCTTTGATTCTTCTAGCTTGCTGAGCTAGTTGATGGGCTATTTTGTTGCTAGTCCTATTAATGTGTCTAATTTTTGACTCCTAGAAACTGCATAAACTTTGCACAATGCCCTTCACAATGTGGCTAACAACTCCTCTAACATCATTAGATTCAACAACTTGGATAGTCAAGACAGAGTCACTCTCTATGATAACTCTCTCTAGGCCAAGCTTTTTTGCCAGCACACATCCCTGCTCCACTGCAGCTGCCTCAGTTTCCTCAACAAAATATCTTCCTTGGAGGGGCAAAGACATGGCTGCTACAAATCTATTGTCACTATCTCGAACTACAACTCCAATTCCTGAATGTCCATTGGCCAAAGGGATAGCACCATCCACATTAATGGTGTAAAAGCCCACAAGAGGAGGTTCCCAATGATCCTTCTTATACCTCATGTGTTTAATTTTCAGACCATTTGCTTCTTTGAAGTCTTTAATCATATGAATAGCAGCTCCCCAGATGTGAGCTTCTGAGGTTCCATTTGCCTCATAAAGCACCTGGTTTCTATTGTACCAAATCCTCCAAGCCATCCCGAAAAATTTCTCTAGGTCCCTTTGGGTTCCTTGGTGCAGGATCTCAATAGCCAAATCTGGAATATCCATGTTATTTCCCATTAGACTAATAGGATAATCATCCCACATCCTCCAAACGTTACTAGCTATGTTGCATCTTAAGATAGCATGATCAATAGATTTAACTCCATCATTACACAGCGAGCATATGGGATTTACATGGATTCCTTTTTATTTATATTTAGCATAGTGGGGATTGCATCCATACATAACCTCCACGCAAAAATCTTTACCTTTGCTGGAATATTTAGGTGTCATATCTTCTTCCACAGTGGAGCTTGAGTATCACTAGTAGATGATTCTCCTTTGTCACACCCTTCCAAAATTTTCCTAGCAACATAGTATGCACTTTTCACTGTGAAGACTCCACTTTTATTACCCACCCAAATTAATTGGTCCTCTTGTACATGGTAGCTGATAGGGATGTTTAAGATTGTCTCTACTTCAAAAGGCAGGAAGATTCTTTCTAATATATCTCTTCTCCATCTCTTCGTGTCTTGGTCAATCAAAACCGAGACCATTGGGAAGTCCCCAAAATCTTTCCGTGGGGAAATAACCTTGTAAGTGGTTGGGGTTGGTAACCATTTATCATCCCATATGTGGATTGTTTTCCCGCTTCCCGCTCTCCACCTGATGCCTTGCTTTAAAACTTCCAAGCTCTTATGGATGCCTTTCCATGCATAAGAAGGCTAGTTGCCTAGGCTGGCATTTAGAATATCATCATTTGGAAAGTATTTCACTTTGTACATGCGAGTTATTAGTGATGAGGGGTTGAATGACATTCGCCATCCTTGCTTTGCTAGCATGGCAAGGTTAAAAGCCTGAAGATCTTGGAAGCCCATCCTTCCTTCAATCTTAGATTTACACATTTTAGACCATCCTACCCATGCCATTTTCGACTCATTGTTTCGCTGCCCCCACCAGAAATTCCTCATCATCCCTTCAATTTCTTCACCGAGGCCCTTTGGAAGAAGAAAACACCCCATTGAGTAGGTCGGCACTAATTGAACCACAGCCTTTATCGAAATTTCTTTTCCTCCAATAGAGAGTAGCTTCTCTTTCCAACCTGACATTTTCTTTCCCACTCTCTCCTTTATCTTAGTGAATACTTGTTTCTTTGATCTTCCAATTAGAGAAGGGATGCCTAAATATTTCTTCGGTTGGGTATCTTGCATTGCCCCTAAAATCTCCTTGACTTCTTTCTTGGTGTCTTCATCAATGTTTTGGCTAAAGAAAATTGAGGACTTCTCTGCATTTATTCTCTGGCCCGCTGCCTCTTCACACTTTTGGAGGATGGTTTGGAGTTCTTTGCTTTCTTGCCCAGAAGCTTTACAATATATCACGTTATCATCTACAATGAGTAGATGGGTTATGGATGGGCTTCCTCTACATATAGATATCCCCGAGAGCCTTTTGTTTCTTGCTACCTCCACAATCAAGCTTGTGAGACCTTCTGTACAAAGAAGGAAGAGATATGGGGATAGAGGGTCACCTTGGTGTAAATCCCTAGTTGGGATTATACTGCCATAGATCACCTCATTGATTAGAACAAAGTAGGATACAAAAAATGCAATTCATCATTAAGTTGATCCATTTGTTATTGAATCCCATTTTTTCCATAATTTTTTCAAGAAAGACTCATTCCACTCAGTCTAAGCCTTACTCATGTCCAAATTTACAACTATAAACCCCTCATTTCCATTTCTTTTTTTCTTCAAGTAGTGCATATTTCAAAAGCAACAAGGACGTTATCAGTTATGAGTCTTCCGGGCACAAATGCACTTTGGTTTTCTGATATGATGGAATTAAGGATTGGCTTTAGTCTATTTGCTAATACCTTGTAAATAATTTTATATGACACATTACATAAGCTAATGGGTCGAGATTCATTCATCTTTGTTGGCCTGTTTGTTTTGGGGATAAGAACAATATTTGTTTTATTCAGATTAGTTAGAGATGCATTAGCATTGAGGGTATTCAAAATTATATTACTAACATCTTCTCCAATTATGTCCCAATATTTTTGGTAAAACATAGCGGACATACCATCAGGGCCTGGAGCTTTTGTCAGGTGCATTTGACTGATGGCTTGGATAATCTCTTCTTTTTGAAATTTTTTGGTCAGCTGCTCATTCATCTCTTTTGTAATGCATCTTCGAATAGTCTTTGCAACCTCCATTGCTTTTGTTAGAGAGGATGTCGTAAAAAATTCTGAAAAATAATCTATAGCAATATTTGCTATATCCCCCATGTTTTTGCACCATCTTCCTTCCTTGTCCCACAACCCTTTGATTTCATTTTTCCTTTTTCTTTGTGAAGCTCTGTGGTGAAAATATTGTGTATTTCTATCCTCCAATTTCAACCAATCGACTCTTGATCTTTGGTTCCATCTAATTTCCTCCTCATCTAGAAGTTCATTAATCTCTTTCCTCAAGGAGTCAATTTCATCCCCCTTACTTCCATCTCGGTATGCTTGAACAGCCTCTTGAAGTAGCTTTCTTTTTTCTTTAATCTTCTTTACATAGAACCCTAGGTCGTTTCGACTCCACTTTGTTAGTGTTTCAGCGTACTCCTTTAACCCACCAATTAAATAAGTTTATGAGTTGATACCCATTTGGTTTCTCCAGGTTTCTTGGACAATTTCTTGACATTTTTTACTTTTTGTTTTACTATTGAATGATATAATGTATTTGTAACAATGAAATTCTTCCCTCATATTGATGTAATGGTGTCTGAAAGTACAATAAATTCTCCTGACCAAGACACACAAGGACACTCAGAAGTGAACACTTTCCTAAATTTATTTAATAATTGATTGCTGAACTTTAAGTGTAATTTCACCATACTGCTGGAGAATTTATTTTTCTTGTATTATCAAAATAGGACCACTAACGTACTAATTAGCTATTGTGAAGTATTTTTATTGGGCTTTTGTTGCTATTTTGTCAAAGTGCAACCTTTATTTCTTGCTTGGATAGGCTTATAACCACATTGAAAGCCTTTGGGCACCATCTTGAGAGCCCATCGTTGAGTTTCAGCTTTATTTCCCAATATTTTACTCAGAGGCATCAATTTCCCCCCAACAAAGATCAAGACCAGAAAATGTCTTAATCAAGTAAAATTTGACTTGAGGATGTTTTGTGAAAATCTCTTTCTTTGATTCACTATTTTTTAGCAAATATTGTATGTTTTGCCTCCATTTTTGTCCTTTGAAAAAGTGCCTTTTATGGTTTGTTATAGTGGTAAAATAGGGATGTGGGGCGGCTCCTAGACGATGTTGGATTCGTTCTAAACCAGAGCTAAGTGCAAAAGGTTTTCCTTACATAGTTTCTAGAACCCTAGCTGTGTACGTATGCTTGTGCATACCTGCGCATGGATAAGCATGCGTACGCTTTCGCGTGTATGTGTGTGCACACTTAGGGTTTCTAGCAGCCTTTTTTTTCCAAAAATAGTTTTATTCCTTCTCAAAGTAAGTTGCATTTTCCATAAATATTTCCTTAAGTCAATTTTCACAAGATTGGGCTCTAAACCAGCCTTAGGCCTTAGAGTACTACCATTATTGGAGAACGGGGGCTCGTGTCGTAAGAGGTTCAAAACGAGGTGTCTACACCCGTGAAGAATTTCCTGACTCCCATACTATTATCACATCTCATCTAATCTATCTATTATATCGATTAATCTATTATATCTATCTATCTATTATATATATATATATATATATATATTATATAAAATTTGGATTCCCAAACTGGAGAATGCATAAAGTAATGACATGTGTCCCTTTCTCAAGGTATACAAGTAGGGCACATCATCTTTTTTATTGCTTTCAAGGTTCATTAATTACTTTTTCACATTAAAAAAAAATTGGCAAAATGAAAATTACACCCTCTTTGTTTGACCAAAATTTATTTTAATTCTCTGACTTTACTTTTGTTTAATTGAGTCCTTTAAGTTTCAAATTTCTTCAATTAAGAACTCTCATCCACTTCTATTAATTGATTGCCGCTAAGTGTCCAATTAATTTTTTTTCTTTAATTAATAAATCTAAATTATATTATGATAAGATATTTACAAAATTAAGAAGTTTTCACCAAAGATGTCCTCATAAGATGTTATAAAGTGCTCCCATAAGATGTTTTAATGTTCTTGTAAGGAAAAATGTTTTCTTTATGAAATGAGATATATTTTGCAAGTATGCAAATTATTTTCAAGAATTGTATGAAAGATTTGTTTTAAAGTTCATCAAGAAATTATTTATGCACGACCAAAGAAATATTTAAGCATATCCGTGTATTAAGAAGCCTTTGGTTTATATGCATTATTTCTAAATTCTCATGCCACGTAACCCCCTTACTGAGTCTTTTTTTTTTTTTTTTTTTTAGCTCACCCTTTTTTGAAATTTTTTTTAGTAAGCAGGTTTTATGTAATTGAACTATGGAAGAGCACCGAGAGCCTTAGTTGAGCTTTGCATGAGCTTGTTTTAGTTTTATTTAGTTTTGCTTTTCATTTTAGTAGCTTTCCGCTTAATTTTGTAGAGATGTTTGTATTTATGAATCAATAGTTGAGTGCTGGAAATTTTGATCCAATCATGGATTTTAGTTTTCAAATTTCTGGTATTTTCAGAATTAATGATTTTGTTATGATTTGGAGAAAAATATTATTAGATACTTTGTTTATCAAGTAGCAACTAGCAAATAGAAAAGTTTTTGGTTTACAGCTTTAGTTTTGACTGGTGTTGATGGTATTAACATGTCGATCGTGGTTGCAAATCCTTCATTTGGGTTTGAGTACACATATCTCTTGTAGAACTAGATCTCTGGCCTTCAATTCTCAGGCTTTGGAATGGATACTAGCATATATTTCACTTAGTACGTTAGTGTCATAAACTTGAACCTTAAATTATTTTGGATTTACATAACTTTGAGTTAATTAGCTCTTGTGAAAGGTAAGATATCGTTATTATTTTAATTAATAAGCTGCATATTATTGCAAGGAAGGTTGTCAAAATCTTCACCAACAGAATAGGCTATAGTTGGTGTTAGTACCAAGGATGGTTGTATTAGTTTTTAGTTACCTTTGTTTTTTCCTCATTCTGTTCTTAAAACTCGTAATTTATACCTTATAAGCTTTAAATTTCTTTCCTGTTTCTCAAAAAAAAAAAAAAAAAAACTTTTAATTTATTTCCTCCCATACTCCACCTCAATTATTTTGGAGCCTGTGGCATTATTTCTTCAATCGATGAAGACTACATTATAGCTTTTGTTCTCTCTTTAAACATCTTCGATAAGGTATATCCAAAATCTCTAATCTTGTCTGCATCTTAGGCAAGCAATCTTAGACAGATTAAGACTCGTTTGTTAAATATATATTTCCAGAGATCATTAGCTCAAGGTCATTGACAACCAATCCTGATGGTTATAGGTTTTTTTTTTTTTTTTTTTTGGCAGTATTATTCAAAACTCTTGTAATACGTACTTACTCTATTGCGGCATTTTTGGAACCCTTGCATCCAAAAAAATGCAGCAAACTTGAAAAATGATATTATTGGGTAAAAATATTTCTTATAAAATTCAGAATTTTTATTATTCAAAGGAAGTTGTTTTGACCAAACTCTGTCCATGGATTTCTAGAGTGACTCATGGACAAAAGTGGTTACAATTTGCTCTTGACGACATATGAAGTTCATGCAGTATGGCCACAAGGGTGGATGCAATTGCAATAATAAGTAGGATGAAGGCCACCTGATTTCTGTAAGCACCGTCCAGTGCCTTTGTACTCTTCATAGCACTGCTTTCCACAGTTGTAAAGGACACAGCCACTGGGATCCAATATTGTGCGACATTGGGCATCAGCTTCGGGCACTAAAACTGCAACTACAAAAAATGATAACAAGATCAACAATTTCCACACACAAAAAATTTGTTACATTTTTAAACTAATGGAAATATATAAATAAAAATTAAAAAACCATAGCCACTCACTCAGCATGTGTTTTGTATATGTTAGGAGGTTAGTATTATAATAATATATGAAATAAAATATAAGCCTTGAACTATTTATTGACTTCTAATTTTGTCACATATACTATTATAAGCCCATATTTTTCGATGTCATAATTCTAGTAATTTTTCAGTCTGGTTTTTAGAATAACAAATTATGCTAAGTATGTTGGTTTAAACTTTAAACTAATTAAAACTCATATATTTTTTTTTTTTAATAAAACAACTAAATACTGAACAAATTCTAATTAAATTAAGTTTCATATTCTCTAAATATGTTTTTATTAAATCAACTATATTATTTTATAACGAGTCACTAATTTAAATTTGTAGTCATTAATAATTATATATAACTTTGACTCTTCCACTTGCGTTTCATAAGTTAACAATTTGAGAAAATATACAAAAATAAATAAATACTTTTGCTAGATCTTTGTAGAGTTTTTCATTCTCTCATTTTGTTAGCCAAGATAATGCAATTGCACATACCTTAGCCTAAAGAGCAAGACTTTTTTTTCCCTTTGTTAGTCTAAATAAAGTTTGTTCCTCCAAACATAAATAATATTGTAATTGTTTATGTACCAGCATATTAATAATTTTCATGATGTTCTGTCTTTCAAAAAAAAAAAAAAAAAAACCTTACCAGAAAAAACAAGGAAAACAAATAGGAATAAATGGAAAAAGGAAAGATTGGCCATTTGATGCAGGTTAAGTGTATAGAAGCAAAATATGTGACACACAATAACTACAATTGTTCCAAAAAAGCTAAATTCTACAAGAACTTTAGGCTAGCAGGCAACAAAATAGGAAAAACCTCTCAAAAGACACTAACTTGACAATAACTTAATGATCACCATCTCCGCCTAAAGAGTATTTATAGAAGAGATTTTCACCTACTTCTTTTCGAAAAAGACATATGTGAGTGCACTGCGCCGCACTTGCGTGTTGCACGGCCTACTTTCTCATTTCTTTGAGAGTTGTCACTTGGTTTAGGCTCACATTTAATTATGAATATTATTACCAAGCCAAAATTTTCTAATATGCAATTAATACACACATAAGGAAATATCTCATCACATCATGGAATAAAAGGAAAGAAATTCAAATAAAAGTAATTAAATCAAGATTCAGATCCTCTAGATTTCTTAGGATATTCTACCAAATAAATTTCCTTAAATCTTAACTATTCTTTAATGGTCTAGATTCTACCATGTCAGCATTCTACTAACAATAATCTTAATTATTTTGTTTGCAACATTATTTTATTATTTTAAGAATATTGTTAATAGAATGCTAACATGGCAGAATATTGACCATTAAATCATTAAAGAGTGGTTAGGATTGAAGGAAATTTACTGGTAGAGTATCATAGGAAATCTAGAGGATCTGAATCTATTAAATCAAATCAAGTCAAACATCTAATTAATTATATGTGGTTAGGATTTAAGGAAATTTACTGGTAGAGTATCCTAGGAAATCTAGAGGATCTGAATCCATTAAATCAAATCAAGTCAAACATCTAATTAATTATATAAATCAAATCATGCTTTAAAAGGAAACATTTTATTCTAAACATGCCAAATATAATGTGGAGAATTCAGGAGAAAAGCATGTCAAATATTACTTATCATATTTCTATCCTAAACAGAGTCAAACCAAGTCATCAAACATGGAAAATATCATAGAAATTAATTCAATCAAGCAATCAAAACATGACTGATAATATCCTTAAGAGAATAAGGAATTTGAAAAATAAATTCAAAAGTTAAAATTTTAGTTGTATAGAAAAATTTGTGGTAAACCTAATGTACTATAACATAATTTAGAAGAATATGTACCCGCCACCTCAAAAAAGAATAATTATCAATCAAAAAACCAATATAATAGAATGATATATTTGTAGAGATAGAAATATGAAAAATATTTACAATTTTTTTTTAATTTTTAGAGAGAACAAATTAAATTAAAAAAATTATATAATATATCACATTACAAAATAATTATATATTTACATGCATTATATGGGTATACAACTAGTGCAATATAATTTTGCAAAGCATGGGTCAATGACTAATATAAAATTAAATTATAATTCAACTCAAAGAGGGAAAAAAAAAATGTATCATAACTGTCATGACCCAACGAACCCTAAATTCTGGATTTAGAACCATCATTGGCATGTCAATACCAAGTTTAAACCTTTTTTTTTTTTTTTTAGGAGGAATACCAAGTCTAAACCTGATATTAACAAGAAGCAAATAAACCCATTAAAAAAAAAAAAAAAAAACTATATGCTACTTGATATTCAGAGCATCTAATATTTTCTTCAAAATATAAGCAGAGTTAAAATCTCTTCTGAGTTAAGCGCAAGTCCCCCATAATGGAAAGTGTTAGGACATATGTGTTTTCACTTGTTAAGAACATATGTCACTTATTTATGTAAATTGGCTAAATCCTTTAACAAAACGCACTCTACTTGTAATTGGGTAGTTCTAGGTATTTTTAATACTTCAAGAAACAAGGTTTCAAGATCAAGTGTTGAAGTTATCAAGTCTGTTCAAGAAAAATCAAGCTGAAGTGCAAATTCATTAAAACTCGACACCTGCTCGATAGCTACCTCGACACCTGCTATCTGTCGAGATTTATAATTTCAGATTTTCTGATCTAATTTTCTTGGGATCTGTGAATATACTTTTGGGTCTTCTTTTCTTCAAACCCTAAACATATAAAATGATTGTTTTAAGAGCAGTCAAATTGTACACAATTTGCAAAAGCATTGAGCAATCTCTGTTTAAACAAATTGTGATCAAAGATGAAGTTCTTGACCTAGTTCATCTTCTCTGAAGAAGTTGCTGTGTATTTGCACCAAAGGGTTTTGTGACCAAGCATCTTCCTGATCTTCATCGTGTAAAATGAACTGAAGAATTTTGCAGCCAACCTCTTCTCCTTAGTTGGTACTTTGAAGTTGCGTACTGGGATCTGCGCATTGGTTAGTCACGTACTTGGGAGCCGTGCATCAAAAGGAAAATTGTCACTACAGATCTAGTCCAATTGAGTATTGGGGTAAGGGTTCAACTGTAGGTTGATAAGGTACTTGGGATTCCTTTACTTGTAACCGCTTGATTTAATAATAGTGGAGTTTCGGAAGTGGTGACCTGAAAATCACCCGGTGGGGTTTTTGCCGCGAGGTTTTTCTCCATTCGTAAACAAATCACCGTGTCATTTAATTTACGCTGCATATTTAGTTATTTGGTGATTTGTTTATGCTTCCACGCATTTGCATGATAAATTGATTAATTAATAACTTAGCTAATTAATTAATTGGTTTAATCACAAGGGGTCATTCAGTTTGTGGCCTATCAAGTGGTATCAGAGCAGGCACACTCTGATTAGGTTAATCTTTGCTGTGTTGATCCATTGACCCCTGTTTGTCATGGATAGGGGACAGTCATTAATCATACCTCTTTTATTTGATGGCACTAACTATGCATACTGGAAAGTACGCATGAGAGCTTTCTTGCAGTCTTTAGATGAGAAGGTGTGGCAAGCTGTAGAGATTGGCTGGACTAAGCCAAAAGAAGAACCGGCCGATTGGGATGATGCAAAGATCAAGGCGGCTAACTTCAATAGCAAAGCGTTAAATGCCCTATTTAGCGCAGTCACCAATGAGGAGTTCAAGAAGATATCCTCAACTGAAACTGCTAAGGAGGCTTGGACCATCCTCCAGACAACCTATGAAGGAGCAAAGGCTGTCAAAGATTCAAAACTTCAGAGGCTTACTACAAGTTTTGAAGAAATTAAGATGGAGGAAGATGAGTCGTTTGATGAGTTCTATGCCAAGCTCAAGGACATAGTAGACTCAGCCTTCAATCTTGGGGAAACCATCCTTAAACCCAAGGTTGTAAGGAAGATGCTCAAATCTCTACCTGAGAGATTCCATGTCAAGATTACGGCAATAGAAGAATCACAGGATATTGACAAAATTCCTTTGACTGAGCTGGTTGAAAACTTGCAGACCTACGAGCTAGGACTATCTAGAATTGACAAAACGGGTAAAAGCAAGAGCATGGCCTTAAAGGAAAAGAGCAGTGATACAGATAAGTCTTTCGATGATGAAGATTCCAAGATGAAGTCCTACATTACAAGGCAGTTCAAGAAGTTTATGAAGAATGCCAATGGGAGGAACTTCAACAAGGACTGCAAACAATCCAGTTCTTCTCAGTTTAAGAGTCAAGACAAAGGGAAGAAGGATGCTAAGGATGGCGGTCAGTACACTGTTCCTGCAGGACCAAAGTGTTTTGGATGTCATGGATTCGGTCACATGAAGTATGAATGCCTGACATATCTCAAGAGCATTGGGAAGAGTAAGGCACTTGCTACAACTTTGAGTGATACTGAGCCCGAAGATGATTCCGACAATGAGGATGACAAAATCTTAAATGCCTTCACTGCCACAGTCAATCCTATTGAAGGGATTGTTGAAGAAGTGGATGAAGAAGAAGAATTGGTGAAGTCCAAATTTGAGAAGATGGATGATCAAGATGATATCCATTCAGCCTATGAGAAGCTTTACAAGCTCTCTGAGAAGCATGAGAAATTGTATAGGCTGGCCACCAAGAAGCTCAGTGATGTGGAACTTGATCGTGAAGAGTTGTCCACAAAGTTTGATGAGGCGAATCAAACTATTGGAGCATTTAGGTTTGAGAACAACTTTTTGGTTGAGAAGACCAAGAAGCTTGAAAAAGAGCTATCTCAAGTCAAAGCTCAATTGGAGAGGACTTCAAGTGCAAAGTTTGATGAGATGCTTAGCAATCAGAAATCTACTTCGGATCGAACAGGCTTAGGATATGGTCTTTCTTTCTCTAATACTGCTTCTACTAGTAATACTGTTTTTCTTTCTCCTGCTAATGACACTGAAATTGAGAACACTGATGTTAAAACTGAATTAGCTAGTGAGAACTTAGACAAGGGTAAATCTATCTTAGGAGCACCCTTTAAGCAAGATAAGAAAGATACTAAAAACCCTAGGGCTAAGAAGGCTAACTCTTAAAAGCCTAAACAAAAGAAGCAGCATCTCTGTCATCATTGTGGAGCTGCCGGTCATACTCGACCAAATTACTATAAGTGGCTAGCCACTCAACAGAGCAACGGCATGATAGCATCTAGAAGCCAAAATCAGCTTCAATCCTCTCTTGCTCCTCTTGGAGATCTTCTGAAAGCCCTCATATTTCTTTCGAACTTGAACGGGTTCAATTCTTCCCCCTCACCGCCGGTTCAAGGGTTCAATCAAAGGAAAGGTTCTTCCAAGGTGTGGAAGAAAAAGGACTTTAAGTGATTTCATCGCTTTCTTTTCCCTTCTTGTTTTCTTTTTCTTGTTTGATGCATTGCTTGTGTGTTTTGCATTTTTTTTTTAGTCAGTCTAGTTTTATGCTTTGTTTTGTTTAACATGTTTTTGTGTGTTTACTTTCAGTTTTATTTATTTTTGCTTTTAATATAAAAATAAAAAAGAATTGAAAAATTAGAAAAATACAAAAACAGTGTGTGTTTTGTATACTTTGGTACTTGTGTACCTTGGATGGCCATTGAAACAAAGTTTCTAAACTTTGTATCTCTTGTAACTTAGATGAGCATCTCTATGCATAACTAAGCAAGTGAGTTTTGTGGCTCTTGTTTGTGATGAGTAAGATTAAGTTATCTCTTAAACTTAACACTCGTATCACTCTTTTTGACGGGTAGGATTAGAAAATTCTACGAGAAATGCATAAATAACCATCTTATCACTGTTGCCAGCCAATCATAATATGACACCTGTATGCTTTGACATAGCAAAAGTGCAGTGTCAAAGACATTCGTATGCTTTGGCATAGCAAAAGTACGATGTCAAATGCTTAACATCTTGAGTATTTCTTTTCTCTCTTTTTATGCCCATGTATGATATGCTAAAAATTAAAGAAAATATGCAAAGAAAATAAAAAGGAAAAATATCAAAAATGCTTTAAATATAGTTGCAAGCATGTATTCTAGGAGATGTGGAAGTTATAGAATGTACCTCGAAGGTGATAGTCCCCATCAAGCAGTTATGATTGTGTGTGAGTTAAAGTTATTTTTTCATATCTCAGATCGCCATAACATGTATACATATATGCAATCTTGCGATGTTTTTCACACACAACACGCAATATTCTTTGCTACTTTTGATACATGTGCAGGTACAATGTGATTTGGCAATCACCGGTTTTACATGTGCTATTGTATGCTCATTAAACTGTCTTGACTTGTTTTTGAAAAATAAAATTGGTTAGACTTGTTTAGTGTGTGTGTGTGTGTTTCTAAGGATCCATGTTCTTAATTCTTTGTTGAGAGATGATTTTGAGAGCTTTATATGTTGATTGGATCAATGGTTGAGGTGTATGTTGGATTGCATTCATGTCTGTGTTTTTCTCTTTTGAAAAAACTGTTTTTAAAAGCTATCTCGACACCTCCTCGACACCTCCTCGATACCTGGTTATCTATCGAGATTCTTAAGCCTTTTTCTTATCGCAATCTCGACACCTCTTCGACACCTGATGGATCGATCGAGAAAGTTCTTGTCTCCTCGATACCTCCTCGATACCTGGTCAATCGATCGAGCTTCTGTTCTTTGAAACTGGTTCTTATACCTCGACACCTCTCAATACCTTTAGCTGTCGACGGCCATTTCCTCAACACCTTTCTCGACAGCATCCTCGATACCTCTTAACACCTCAGCTGTCAAGATTTCTGAGGTGTCTATTTAAGCTCCTGTCGCGATTTTCTCTTATTTCACTCGATCTCTCTCGATCTGTCCGAGGCGATTCCTCTTCCAAACACCCTTTTCTCACTCAAATCTTCAAACCCACTTGATTTTCAGTCTTCCCTTGGTTTCAATCACTTGGTAAGATCTTATTTCCCTTCCTTTCTCATACATTTCATGTTTTGAAACTTAGGTTTTGAGATTTTTGGAAAATTTTGGGGTTTTTTAAAATTAATGAGTTTTTCTTGAAATTTTGAGTTGGGTTTTTACTTAAATGTTTTCAAAATGTCATACATTGCATTTTATGTGCATTAGAATGATATTTACATGCATTTAGATGTGTGTTCTATGTTTGTGTGCTGGTAGGATTGGATTGGGCTGAGCCCATGATGTTCTTCAATTTGCATGTCACATGTTCATGCATTCTCATGCATACGTACTTCTTGTTCAATATATTTGATGTATGTACACTTTGTTAGGTCTTTTTTGATTATCTCCCTCTTTATCTCTTTCTCATTCTTTTATGTTAGTAATGTCTATGGCACCCAAACGTAAATTCACTCCGGCTCGGAACCCTCTGCGTTCTAGAGCTTCCTCTTCTTCTGATTCTGCTCATCTTAACCTTCGGTTCCGTGATGGAGATGCCCACAAGGCATTTTCGGAGAACTTTTCTCGATGAGGTGTTCATCCGAAATGTCAAGTCATTTTGGCAGACTTCACCGACACTGACCTTCCCTCTGTCATTCACAGTAGGGGATGGGAGTCACTGTGTGACGTCCCGGTCACTTGTCCTCTCATGTTGATTTAGGAGTTTGACTCCAACATGCATGGGATAGATAGTTTAGTACCTCTCTTTTTCACTTACGTTCGAGGTACGCGCATCCCTGTCACACCGCAGTTAGTTGCGGATGTGCTTAGGGTTCCTAGGATAGAGTTTCCTGACTATCCTTCCTGTGAGTATTTAAGGATTGTGTCCAAAGATGAGCTCATTTCTGCCTTTTGTCAGCGCCCTGCTGATTGGGGTGAGCATCAATACACATCATGTAGGCCTTTTACTGAAGGTCCTAGATTCCTAAACATGGTGATGACGTTTATACTCCATCCACTCTCTTACTACAACTCCATCACAGAGCCTCGTGCTCGATTTTTGTTATCTCTTTTAGAGCATCTTACTTTAGATTTTTCTTCTCACTTTATTCTTTCTATCATAAATGTTCATCTTGATTCGGCGTCCCGTGGTAAGCTTATCTTTCCTTCCGCTATCACGAGGATTTTACGCCATTTTTCTATTCCCTTTCTTGTGTCCGACCACTTCACACACATCTGTGCCATAGATGTCGCTACCATAAAACATAGTAAGGCTCAGTTTAGGTCGCGACAGACGAATTCCACTCCTCCCTCCCGTTCAGCTCCATCCAAATCTGCTCCACCTACATCTACTCCTTCTTCCTCTACGGGTGATGTATCTCTTGGAGATATCATGGCGCAGCTGCAGCGCATGGATACTCACCTCGATACACTCTCCTCTGAGTTATATCAGGTGAATGTTCGTGTTAGTTGTATTGCACGACGGCAGGCGACCATGGGTGGTTTTGCTCTAGAGGCTACTCCTTCACCACCTCCTCCAACGGCTTCTGACTCTAAGGATGATGATGATGATGGTGATGATGATGACACTTCGGATGATGATGATGGAGATGCTAGCTCTACTGATGAGATGTCTACATGACACTCTACCCTTTGTCACTCGCGACAAAAAAGGGGAGTAGTTTTGGGTTATGAGAGTAGTCATTTTAGGGGGAGAGTTAGTATAGGACATTTTTGATAGGGGGAGTGTTGATATTTTTGAGGGATGTAGTGAGGTTTTGATGTATCTTTTCTTTTCTATTCTTTATAGATACATTGATCTTGTATATGAGGTCTTTTGACCAGTTTTACATACATTGTACTTATTTTCTCTATATGTGGATGTATGTTTCTTTCACCTCTCTATCCATGTGTTGTTTCTTCTCTATCTTTATACATATGTTTTTTTATACTTGTATGCAATCTATTATTTCTGTTTCACATAAGATGCCTTAATGAGTTTTATTTAAAGTGTTTCAGAAATACAAGTTGTCAAAGTCTACTTGCCATAAAATCTCTTCTTGCAAAATTTTTCAAGAGTTTGTGTTAGGATAAATTTTATTGTATTCAATAAGTGAATATGAGTTGAGTGATTTATGACTTCTCTCATATATTTATTTGTTTGTTGTGGTTTTGTCACGGATTGCCAAAAGGGGAGATTGTTAGAACATATGTGTTTTCACTTGTTAAGAACATATGTCACTTATTTATGTAAATTGGCTAAATCCTTTGACAAAACGCACTCTACTTGTAATTGGGTAGTTCTAGGTGTTTTTAATACTTCAAGAAATAAGGTTTCAAGATCAAGTGTTGAAGTCATCAAGTCTGTCCAAGAAAAATCAAGCTAAAGTGCAAATTCATTAAAGCTCGATACCTGCTCGATAGCTACCTCGACACCTACAATCTGTCGAGATTTATAATTTCAGATTTTCTGATCTGATTTTCTTGGGATCC
This sequence comes from Quercus ilex subsp. ballota, assembly GCA_032727855.1. Lineage (NCBI taxonomy): Eukaryota > Viridiplantae > Streptophyta > Magnoliopsida > Fagales > Fagaceae > Quercus > Quercus ilex. The sequence continues at coordinate 52,669,088 of CM064916.1, read as the reverse complement.
GTGAATATGCTTTTGGACATTCTTTTCTCCAAACCCTAAACATATAAAAGGATTGTTTTAAGAGCCGTCAAATTGTACACAAGTTGCAAAAGTATTGAACAATCTCTGTTCAAGCAAATTGTGATTAAAGACGAAGTTCTTGACCTAGTTCATCTTCTCTGAAGAAGTTTCTGTGTATTTGCACCAAAGAGTTTTGTGACCAAGCATCTTCTTGATCTTTATCGTGTAGGATAAACTGAAGAACTTTGCAGCCAACCTCTCCTCCTTAGTTGGTGTTTTGAAGTCGCGTATTGGGATCTGCGCATTGGTTAGTCACGTACTTGAGAGCCGTGCATCAAAAGGGAAATTGTCACTACAGATCAAGTCTAATTGGGTATTGGGGTAAGGGTTCAACTGTAGGTTGGTAAGGTACTTGAGATTCCTTTACTTGTAACCGCTTGATTTGATAATAGTGGAGTTTTGGGAGTGGTGACTTGAAAATCACCCGATGGAGTTTTTGCCACGAGATTTTTCCCCATTCGTAAACAAATCACCATGTCATTTAATTTCTGCTACATATTTAGTTATTTGGTGATTTGTTTGTGCTTCCACGCAATTGCATGATAAATTGATTAATTAATAACTTGGCTAATTAATTATTGGTTTAATCACGAGGGGTCATTCAGTTTGTGGCCTATCAGAAAGCAGTTACTAATCTATATATATATATATATATTGTTGACTTCTTTAGAGCTTGTCACATTATTATTATTTTTTTATTTTTTATTTTTATTTTTTAAAATTAATTTATTTATTTTGAATTTATAGTTGACTAAATTCTCTGGCAAAAAAAAAAAAAAAAATTATACCCAACTCATTCTCTTCTCCCTGGCTCCATTTCCACTCCACTCTCCAATCTTACCAATTTAGCCAATCTCTCACGACCTCTTATTTTATCTCTGACTTATAATCCTATGTTTAGAAAGAGAAGAACCAAACCCTAAGATTTTCTTAGAGAGCAATGTTATTCCAAGGCTAAAGGTAATAAAAAATTTCATTGTGATTTGATGGTAGGGTTGTTGCACATGATTATGGCCCAATAGAGTGAGTCAAGCTTGTTAGAGAGCGACGTTATTCCAAGGCTTCTGTGTGTGTTAGTTTTTGTTGGGTATGAAAGGAGTCTGGGCAGAATTTTATTTTTTATTTTTGATGGGTTTTCCAAGCTCTTGCATAGTGGAGTTTATAAAAATTGTGTTTTTTTTTTCTTCTCAAAATGCAAACACAAAAGATCAGAGAGGACTATTGGGGGAAAAAAAAAATCAGCGTGAGCTTCCCAAATCCCTACCATCAACCTTCAATTCCTTTGTAAGATTCTAGTTGCTTATTAATTTCTCCACTTCTACTTTGGTTTTGATTTTTCAGTTTTTGAATTTCTTAATTAGTTTATTTTTATGACTAATCCAATTCTTGCTTCTAGAGTTTAATTAAGAAGAGCAAATCCCATCTATTCATAAAAAAAGAAAAGAAAAAATAAGAAGAAGATGAAATCCAAGTTGTTCATATTGCAGGACCACCTTATTTGATTTTGAGTTTCATATACATATGAAAATTTCATATAAAAAAGTATTCATAGACTTGCAAATGAGAAATAAACTATTCAAAAACATGAAATTTTCATATTTAGACAATAAGGGATATCATCTATATACAAAAATCTACTATAGCAATTTAGCTGGTATTGTAGGCAATTAAAAGGAATAATCTTTGTGGTTATTGCTATTCTACTATAGCAATTTAGCCTACTATTGTAGGCTATCAAAAGATATCATTTTTGTGGTTATTGCAATCCACTAATAATATTCACTATTCACCATTCCAAATTTTAAGTTTTGTTGTTGGATATTATAGAAGAGGATTATCTATTTGTTAAATAATTAGAGAATATTTAATGTGAAGCAGATTTTGTTAAATGGATAAAGAATTTGTTTGGATGCAACATGCAGCTTAAGTGGGTATTATTTATTTAAAATAGGAATTTATGGAATATGGTTTATGAATTATTGATTTTAATCAAATTTCTCATATCAAATGATGATGTGAGATTAAGGGGTTTGTTGTTTTATCGACAAGTGTTGTAATAGGTTCTTACCATAGACACCCGTTAAACAATAAGTTTAGGGTTATAAATTTTTTTAATGTATTAAATTCCTGTTTTGTATATTTTATTTTAAAGTTAGATATGCACTTATCTTTTTTTTAATAAAATCAAGAGCTGAGGAACAGATTCAATTTCAAACACGTTAAGAAATTTTCTTAATTTTTAATGACATTTTTTTTGCTTTTCTTTTTTCTTTTTTTTATGTTTCATAAGTTTTTTTTTATTCATTGTAAATAATAATAATTGTACAAGACATTTTTATATTTTCTTCGTTCTTGATGAGAATGCAAAATGTCATATTTTTATCCCTTAATGTTTAGTCTTTTATATTTATTTGGTGCCTAAATGTTCTCATTATTCTTATATTTTGATTTAGGATGCAAATGGAGGCATAAAGTGCAAAACGTAGTTAATTGGGTGATTTTGGACAGCTCTGACATCGCTTTGTAATCTAGGCATAACTCTCTCATCAAAGCTCCGATTGAGATGATTCAAGATGCTATCGAACGCCAAGACAAAGCTCTATAACTTTCATGTTTTAAGTTTTGAGGGATATGGGCCGCATCAAGGTCAAAATCGGGCTTGAAGTTGCTGCACCTGCATTGTTGACGTTCTGGAATGTTCCTTTGCTTGAAATTCTAATATGCAAATCTGATGTGGTTTATTTTTGGAAGGTTCCAGATCTGATGCACGAAATTTTCAGTTGAAAAACACCACTTTCCTAGTTATATTAGGACTTAATTTGTTTTATTTTTAATATTTTTCTTTAATTAGTCAGATTTGGATGTTATTATTTAGAATATTTTTAGGAGATTTTGTAAGCTTGGGAAAATGGGAATTAATGTGCAAAAGGGGAGGAGAAATCAGAATTACATAGACACACACACGCCTCTCTCTCCCCTCTTCTCTAATTTCTCCTTTGAGTTTTCTCTCATGGCTCTGCGTGGCTAAAACTTTTATACTTGGTTGAAGGAAACTGAAGCCTCGAATCAATAAAATTGTGAGATCTAATTTGTTTTTATTGTTCAATTTATGCTTTGAATATCGGATGTTCTTCTGTGCCTATTTTCATGATTGTCTTGTTTAATTACTAGGAGGCCTAATAGTTTATTATTTGTTTCAATCTACTGCTAGGTTGGATATCAAATCCATAATTGTTTGATCTCTCTAACTTATGAAGCAAGCAAGATTTAATGATTTGCTGCATCAAAAATTATTAGATCTTAGGAAGAAAGCTCGACTAAATTAAATACAACCGCTTGTGTTTGTGTTGTTTAGCTTCATCAATCTCTCTAATTCTTAAGGCTGCTACTAAATTAAACCTTTAGCGCTTGTCTTGGGTTGTTTAGTAGTTAGGGTTAATTAGATCGCTTGTTTTCTAATTAACTGCAACTAAGGAGAGATAAGAAAATAGTTCCAACGGTGAATATTCAAAGTGTGAATTGATATATACTTGCAACGATGATCAGTTATAAAATTCCGATGGTGGATGTTGACTTGGACCAAGGTTTGTTCTCTTGATTGATTTTGATACTTTAATTTGAATTGGTCCTTAGTTGTTTTTCTTAAAATTGTTTTCATTATACACAACTCCCCCCCCCCCTCCTTGTTCACGTAGCATAAAATTAGGCTAGATACTCTCTGTGGGAACAATCCTTACTTGTACTACTACATATATTTTTAGGAGTATAGATTTTATTTTTGGTTGTCTACGACAGCACACCAAATTTTGGCACCGTTGTCGGGGAGTGATTGTAGTTGATTTTTTTTTTTTTTTTTTTTTTTTTTTTTTTTTTTTTGTGCTTCTTGTGAACCTTATTTCATTCTTGAAATTTTCCAAAAAAAAAAAAGAAAAAAGAAAAAGAAAAGGTTAGTTTTTGATAGTTATTGTTTTGGCAGAATTCAGATTACGGTAGAACTAGGCCTTGATAGTATACTTTTTTGAAGGTAAATGATGTTCTGAGCAAGACTAGTTAATCCTTTGGATTATTAGCCCCACCCTCTTGAGGCCAAATTTCTCTGTTTTCTAGGGTTTTTAGGCATTTTTGTGTTTTAGCCTAGAATTTTTATTTCTTTTCATTACTCTAGATTTTTCCTAATTTGTTTTTTATGGTTTCTTAGAGTTTCTTTGATTGTTTATGACTATAACTTGATCTTCTAATCAAGGTTGTAAGGTTGAATTTAATCAACCATCTAATTGGCTTTATTCCGTGATCAATTTGCTTGTAATTTAGCACTTAGTAACCCTGTATTTAGGTGGAAAAATTGTAAGGGTAGTGTGTGAAAAGATGTGAAGAAAAGCTCAAGAGTGTGCAAGAAAAATAGAGTCTCGCGACTAGGACTCATGGGTGGTTCGCAACTGGCAAGCCGCGAAAGGCAGTCACGTGAGAGGCACATTGGGAAGCTGAAGGGTCGCGCCAGCTGTCACGCTACAGGACAAAAGTTCTAGTCTGGCCAGGCCGTTACGTCGCGACTTGATTTCGCGACTTGGCCAAGCCGCGAGATCAAGTCGCCAACTTGCCCTGTTTGGCAAAAACTGACGTTTTGCATTCCCTTCTCACCCTACTATATATACACCCTTATACCCATCATATTGAGAGAGCTTCCAGAGAGAATTTTGTGAGAGAAAACCCTACAGAAATACAAGATTGATTCATCCCCAATCTTCATCTAAAGAGACTCTACAAATTCCTCTACTTTCTTCCTCTCCATTGTCATACCCTTGAGAGGTCATTTACCAAACCTTTGTCTCACCACACCCACGTCTGTGAGAAGGTCCATTTGGTGCTTTGGGAAGCAGTTTGGAAAGGAACCAATATACATTGGTTGATGCTATGGTCAAGTAGCGGAATCCGAGAAGCTAGAGAAGAAATAGGTTCGGCGTAACCTCGTTGGAGCAAGAAGCTTGGAGGGCTTAGATACTTGGGTAGATTAGGCTTGGAGGGTCTTCTGCTGTTCATGTATCCCAACTACATTCTTTAGTGGATTATTTGACCGCTTGGAGGGCGGCGGAGAGGTTTTACGCCGAGGACTTCGGTTTCCTCTTCGATAACACATCGTGTGTTGTCCGTGTGTTTGCATCTTCTTTCCCTTTACCTTTGCCTTATATTTACTGCTGTGGATGTGTTTATATTTGGCTTAGATTGTTCTATCAATTCAGCTATAAGCTCGTTATCATATTCCGCACATTAATTGTTTGATATAAAGCTTGAATTGGTATCTTTGTTATTTGGGGTCTAAACGTTCAAAGGTGTTTTATACCCTTTTTGAACTTTCAATTGGTATCAAAGCGGGTGCACTTGTTGTGGTTTTAATACCTGAGTGTGATCCTTGACCCCTTGGTGAGATGGATAGGTCTCAATCTCTCACTGCTCCGCCATATTTTGATGGTAATAACTATGCTTTTTGGAAAGTCCGAATGAGGGCGTTTTTGTGTTCTATGGATGAAACTGTGTGGGATGCAGTTGACATAGGTTGGACAAAGCCAGTGGATGCTAAATCCACTTGGGACAAGGCAACTCTTGCGGCAGCTAATGCAAACAGTAAAGCATTGAATGCCATTTTCTGTGGTATCTCTCCAGAAGAATTTCATAGGATCTCTCATATTACTGTTGCTAAAGAAGCATGGGAGATTCTGGAGACGACATATGAAGGAACCAAGAAGGTGAAAGACACTAAACTTCAAATGCTGACCACTCGTTTTGAGCAGCTAAAGATGGATGAGAATGAGTCTTTTGACTCCTTCTATAGTAAACTAAACGAGGTGGTCATTGGAAAATTTAATTTGGGGGAAAAGACGGAAGAATCTAAAGTTGTAAGGAAGATCCTTCGGTCACTACCATAAAGTTTTCGTGCTAAAGTTACAGCCATTGAAGAGAGCAAAGATCTTGATGAAATCAAGGTTCAGGAGCTGGTCGGTTCACTACAGACATATGAGTTGTCTCTTCCTTCAGCAAAGAAGAGCAAATCATTTGCTCTTAAGACAATTGATGAGAGGATAGGGTCTCATGAATCTTCGGAAGAGGATACAGTAGATAATGATGTGGCGTATCTTGTAAAAAACTTCCGGAAATTCTTAAAGCTCAAGAATAGTGGAAAATTTGGTGACAAAAGAAAATTCCAGAGTGCCGAAAAAGAGAAGAAAGTCTTTCGAAGAAAAGATGGTAAAGATTCCCAATCCTCACAAGGAATTACATGTTTTGAATGTAATGGGCATGGGCATTTTAAAAAGGAATGTCCAAACTACTTGAAGTCGAAGGGAAAGGTGTATGCCACCACTTTAAGTGATTCGGACTCATCAAATTCTGATTCTGACGAGAGTTGTGATGGAGAAGGAAATTTCTCCTCATTCATGACCATTGCTCATGTGGAATCCTCAGATGACTTGGATACACTTGTGAAGGAGCTTGGTGAACATTCTGATTTGGAATCTATTGGAGTTGTAGAGGAATCTGAAGCTGAAGAGGATGAAGGTACCTTGAGTATTCAAGAGAATTACACTTTACTTCTTGAGAGATCAGGTGAGTATGCAAGGGTTGCAAAGACGGCGGTAAAGAAGATGAAAAGGGCTGAAGAGGACTACAAAAGTTTACTGTCTAGATATAAAGAGGCTAAATGCGAGATTGAGACACTAAATGGAGAGTTATCGGAAGCTTACACCAAAGTAAGATTCCTTGAGCAAGAAATGGTGCAAGCGCAAGCCAAGATTGAAAGGGTCTCCTCTAGAAAGCTGGAAGATGTTATATCGTCTCAAAAACATTTTTCAGATAAGTCCGGAGTGGGGTATACCGGAGGAAGTAGCTCATCAGCCAAAGCTATCAAAGAAGTGAAATTTGTGAAGGCCAAAGAGCCTACTGTAGAAGAAACCATTCCTGAGAATGTTAAGGCTGAGAAGGAGAATGTGAGTGAGCAACGGATGGTGAATAAGCCCCGAAATCAATCTATGGGCAGATACGAAATCAGAGCAAGATCTCTCTCAAGACCACAATGGGGGCCTAGAACTGAGTATGTGTGTCACTATTGCGGACTACGAGGGCATACTAGACCCAACTGTCAAAAGCTGAGAGCAGACAACAATGCAAGCGCACCTCAGTCACGAGGAAGAAGGAATGACAAGAGGTCTTGGGGTGGTGAGAAACCAAGAAGTCAGAGCAATGATCCAGGAATGACGGACATGATGAAGATGATCGGTGCCTTCACCACCTGCTTGGAGAGCTTCAACAGGAGGTTTGAAAGTCCTAACACTCGTACCCAATCCATCAAGGATATCACCCCAAACGCACGTGACGTGTGGGTGACAAAGGGTACTCATACATAAGCATTATAACATGTCCATGCATCAATTCTTCCTATGATTTGTGGATTAGATTAATTAGTTGCTTTGTGTTTGAGCATTTGTGGTTTGTTTGTGTTTAAAATGTTTTTATTCTTTCTGTTTTTGATATTTCTTCTACTGTCTTTGTGTCAAAAATCCAAAAACACATAAAAAGTTGAAAATCCAAAAAGTTTGTTCACTTTGTTGAGTTTTGTCTCCAAGCATGTTTTGCCCTGTACCTTTGTACTTATGGCTTTGTGCATTTAACGAGCTTAGCTTGTCTCTCATGCACTCATATCTTTGTGAAAGAAATTCTGAAATCTATGTGATTGTTGTAAATAAATCTTCAACCTTGTCATGAATGATTAGTGAATGGTTTTGTTGATCTGGAGACATGCATAGACTCATGCCTATATATCTTCCTTCTTTTTATTTTTATGCTTTAAAAGAGCTCTCTAAATGTAAATCTCCAAATGAAAAGTGATATTGAGCTGTAAAGCCTGTTGCACACACTAGTATTTGACTAGGAAAAAGGGAAAGCGACCAAAATAAAATGTGTGATGCTCAAAAAGCCAAAGGCTAACTCATCAATTGAAATATCAAAAATTTCAGGCATCTATCTCACAATGAGATTCTCTTTGCTCAAATGTTGCAAACAATATGTTGAATATGGAGCCAAATGAAAAGCTTCAAAGTATTGTTATCAAGTACTTGTGGGAGGTCATATATGCATGTTTCTATAATTGAGATAGGTCACATAATCTAGTGCTAGTTGTGTATGCCTTGATTGAATTGATCATTGAAGCTTCACTTTGGACTAAGAACTATCTCATTTTTGATATCCACACACATCACACAAGTCTATGTTCAACGAATGCCATATTCATTTGTGTGATTGTACTTGTTTAAACGTGTTTTCACATGCTCAATCTTTGTGGGATAAACACAAAAAGATTTTTGAGTGTTTTGTTTTGTTTTTGGGAAGTACTTTGCTTTTACAAAATTGTGAAATTTTCTCAACAAAAAAAAAAAGTGTTGCCCTGTTTTGGCGACTAAGTCGCAGGTCAGCACAGTCGCAAGCCCTAGTCGCGAGCCCAATCAGAGATTTTAGCGACTTACTGGAGCGTCAGCACTCTAGTCGTGAAAAAGACTTAGAAAATTCTTGAAAATTTTGAGTTTTTCCTCTATTCGCGGCTCATTTTGGCGGCTTGTTCGCAGGTGGAAGGTCCAATCGCAAGGGTTACTCAGTGATTTTCGCGACTCAGCTCGCGACTCCTTCGCGACTAAACCTTCCAGTCGCGAAAAACACTTAGAAGATTTTTCTAGAATCTTTCCTTCACAGTGTTTTGCGGCTTAATCTGGCGACTTACTGGCGACTTGGATAAGTTGCGAAAAACGCGTGTTTTGCATTTTAAAGACAGTTTTTAAAATCATTTTTTCAATTTTCCCTCGATTTTCAGCAACTGTTCATTGCCTTCTTCACTCTCTCTCTCAAAGCTTTCGAATATCACTGAAAAATCCTTCATTTCTGCATCATCTCTGCACAAATCTTCAAGGAAAAGGTATGGGCTTTCTTGTTCTTTACTCCATTTTCATGTTTTATGAAAAATTCTCTTGAATCTCTGTGTTTTACTGTTCGGATTGCTATGTGGGTATTTTGATCTTTTATGCTTAAAATTGGAGTTTTGATGGTGTGGGTTGTTCTCTTTTGGTAATGCCTAGCTTCTTGGGGTTACTCTATTATGGTATTTCATTTTTTTTTTTTTTTCATCTTCTCATTCATGGTTTTCATGTTTGTCATTTGTTTTTCTATGGGTATATCATTTGGGTATATGGTTTGTTGGATACTATGTGATGTTTTCTCAAATGTATTGTGTGCCTGTCTTGTGTGTGACCTTGGTTATGTGGTTCAATCTATTCTGTGTGTGTATTTACACATCTTGTGCATGATCCTGCTTCTAGGGATTAGCTTGTACATTTCATGTTCTGTTGGTTACATATCAGTGATAGCTGTTTTCATATGTCTGTATGAAAATTTCATCTTTACAGACTGAACTTGGTTAATCTATTGGTCATCATCTATTCTTGGTTTGTGTTGTTGCTCAATACTCTGTTCTTCCTGAAAATTACATGGTCACTAATTTGTGTATATTTCCACATATTGTCTTGTGCCCTTGTTGTGAACTTTTCTGAGTGTTTACAGATGGCTTCCACATCCTCTAAGAAGAAGACTCCTGCTAAGAAGGCTGATAAGAGATTAAAAATGGATAGCAACCTGTTTAGATCAGTCAAACATTTTGAGAGATACAGAGATTCCTTTGTAAAAGGAACAATTATCCAGGAGAGATTTGTGGCTTTGCATGACTTGAGGGATACATTCATTCCACAATGCTTTGAAGGAAGAGGCTGGGAGAAACTTCTGGGTGACTTACCTTTAGTGTGTGAACCTCTTATCAAGGAATTCTATGCCAATGCTGTGATAAGGGAGGAAGAGTTGAGTTGTTGGGTGAGGAAAAAGGAGTTTACCTTAGATGCTCATGACATTGATAAGGTTTTGGGACTGGAGGGTTTAGAAGATTATGAATTTACAAACTACAAGGACAGAATGATCTCTCTGGAAACTGTCCAGAAAAAGATTGGTGGAGTTTTAGAAAGGAGATGTCTCAACACTTTTGACTTTCCCAAAGACATGAGGTGTTTAACAACAATTATGATGTACAATCTGTACCCTATAAGGAAAATGACTACATTGACGAATGCCAGAGCCATCTTTCTTATGGATCTTAAGGAAAATACTTTTATTGACATCAGTTCCCACATTTTTGACACTATAGTGGAAGAAACTAAAACCACCTTGAGGCCCAAGCTGGTGTTTCCAAGCCTTCTCATGAGAATTTTCAAAGAAAAAGGGGTGGTAATCCCACAAGATATCAGTCCCATGCCTCCTCTATCAGCCATCAACAAATTTACTCTAGTACGGATCCAGAGTCGTCTTCCAGGAGAAGAAGAAGAGGGTGTCCATGAAGAAGGAGATCCTATGGAGAGTGAAGCAGAAGGAGCAGGACCAGTTTCCACACCTAGAGTAAAAGTCAAAAGGAGCAGACCCTCTACCTCATCATCTTTTCCTCCTGATACCCTTCAGATCATTCTGGAGAGACTTGATACTATCCGTGATGTTCAGAATCAACAGACAGAAAGGATGACAGCAATGCAGGACCAGCTTGATGTACTCTCTGCAAAGTTTGATAGCATTCATACCAGTCAGGATCACTGACTCTTTGGCCATTCTGGTCAAAAAGGGGGAGAACTTTTGGGGCAGCTCTTGAGGGGGAGTTTAATTATGTTATGTGTTTTCTTTAAGTGTGATACATTTTGTTTGTTTTAAATATCTGTGCCTTAAGTTTGGGACTCTTGTGAATCTTTGGGGTTTACTTATATAGTATGATGTTATTCAGTTTTTAGCATTGTTTGTTTGTCTTTTGTACCCATTGTTGCTTTTGTAAGCTTTGAGGGTTGTTTCTAGCACTTTTGCATGATTGTAGGCTTGTATGGTTTGTGCCATGTATTTGCAAAAACTTTGCTTATGTAGCCTTTGTGCTTTGTGTTTTGGTACTTGTTAATGCTTTGCATTACCCTAAGTACAACACTCTTGTGCCCTTGTAGGATTGTTCCTAGATGCATATATGTTTGTATGCATTGGTTGAGTGTTGGACTTGCAAATGATTCTCTTCAATTGAGTTTATCATTTTTGCATGTCCGGATGTTCATTCCTTGTGTGAATGAACATAGTAATCACTTTTTCTTAAGTGACTACTAGTGTTGATCTTGCCATGAATTATTGCTTTTATGCCTATGTTCATTTTTGCTTGATCATGCTTATTTTGCTCCATATGCATATTAAGTTTTCTGCATACAATGATATTGCTATGTTATTGTGTTTCAGGAGTTACTTATTCATATGTTCAAGAGTTTTTCAGAATCTAGAGTTAGGTGTGAGTGAGTTTTCCAACTGTTCCCAACTCACTTTTAAGTCTAGAGTCTGTTGTAGGGTTTTGTCACGGAATAGCCAAAGGGGGAGATTGTAAGGTTGAATTTAATCAACCATCTAATTGGTTTTATTCCGTGACCAATTTGCTTGTAATTTAGCACTTAGTAACCCTGTATTTAGGTGGAAAAATTGTAAGGGTAGTGTGTGAGAAGATGTGAAGAAAAGCTCAAGAGTGTGCAAGAAAAACAGAGTCTCGCGACTAGGACTCGCGGGCGGTTCGCGACTGGCAAGCCCCGAAAGGCAGTCACGTGAGAGGCATACTGGGAAGCTAAAGGGTCGCGCTAGCTGTCACGCTACAGGACAAAAGTTCCAGTCTGGCCAGGCCGTTACGTCGCGACTTGATTTCGCGACTTGGCCAAGCCGCGAGATCAAGTCGCCAACTTGCCCTGTTTGGCAAAAACTGACGTTTTGCATTCCCTTCTCACCCTACTATATATACACCCTTATACCCATCATATTGAGAGAGCTTCCAGAGAGAATTTTGTGAGAGAAAACCCTAGAGAAATACAAGATTGATTCATCCCCAATCTTCATCTAAAGAGACTCTACAAACTCCTCTACTCTCTTCCTCTCCATTGTCATACCCTTGAGAGGTCATTTACCAAACCCTTGTCTCACCACACCCACGTCTGTGAGAAGGTCCATTTGGTGCTTTGGGAAGCAGTTTGGAAAGGAACCAATATACATTGGTTGATGCTATGGTCAAGTAGCGGAATCCGAGAAGCTAGAGAAGAAATAAGTTCGGCGTAACCTCGTTGGAGCAAGAAGCTTGGAGGGCTTAGGTACTTGGGTAGATTAGGCTTGGAGGGTCTTCTGCTGTTCATGTATCCCAACTACATTCTTTAGTGGATTATTTGACTGCTTGGAGGGCGGCGGAGAGGTTTTACGCCGAGGACTTCGGTTTCCTCTTCGATAACACATCGTGTGTTGTCCGTGTGTTTGCATCTTCTTTCCCTTTACCTTTGCCTTATATTTACTGCTGTGGATG